>OX155682.1:11307732-11780307 GCA_944547425.1 Eupithecia centaureata | reverse complement strand
AAAAATGCTTGGAACAGTTTTGGCCCAGTTAAAACAAGGAAAATTTTTAATGTCCACTTTTTTCAAAATTATTGAAATAAATTCTTCAAAAAATATTGAAGTTTTCTGACGTGTTATGTAAAAAAAAGTAAAGGAAGTAAACCAAAACGTATTTTTTAATTTTTTGGTTCCAATTACGAGTTCCTTGCATGCTTGAGTTCCCGTCTTCTATAATTTCCATCTTCTACATCTACTTCATCGATGTCCAAGATCTACTAGTACGCTAGGCGGGAATCGAAAACGCAATCTCCTGCGTCACACATACACAAAAGCGACATTTTCCGGGATAAAATATAGCCTACTAGCGACCCGCCCCGGCTTCGCACGGTTTATTATAAGTATAGGTATAAACCTTCCTCTTGAATCACTCTAACTATTAAAAAAAACCGCATCAAAATCCGTTGCGTAGTTTTAAAGATTTAAGCATTCAAAGGCACATAAAGACAGGGACAGAAAAAGCGACTTTGTTTTATACTATGTAGTGATGTGTTATTCCAGACTATAATCTATCTCTGTGCCAAATTTCATCCATATCCATTGAGTAGTTTTTGCGTGAAAGAGTAACAAACATACTTACAAACTTTCGCGTTAATAATATTAGTAGGATGTAATATTAGTAGGATGAATTTAGTAACGTATAAATAACATTTATAAATACACCTAATTTTAATAACATACTCATGTTCATCAACATCTTAATTAAAATATTTTACGAGCTCGCTCGCTCACATAATAAACTGTCAAAAAGCGTTCGCCAAATGACATATTAAGTCCAAACAATATCCCACAGCTGTATGTGCCTGGCACAGATTTTGGCGTAGGACAGTAAATCCAATCAGAACGTAGTGTTGATAACTACATTGTTTGAATATAAAACCCAGATGGGTTTTGTTTTGACGTGAAAAACAGTGTAGATGATTCTGAGTTTGGTTCGAGGCCAGAATATGATTTTGGTTGTGTCACTGTGTACTAAACTGTAATATAATTTGTAGGGTTGGCACAAAAACAACTTATAAAGTTTTTTATTCACTTAGCTGATGACAGCTGATAGGAGAGGTTCCCAGTAATTTTACTATTACGAATTGCTATATTTTAAATGTAAAATTAATTTTAATTATTGTTTGATAAATTATTTTCTAAGCCATTAATCGATATCGCTGACTATTTAATACGAAAATTACATCCCTATAAATAATATATTACACTACATTTTACGTCACTTTTTCTATGTATAATAAAAAATATCTGTCAATGTATTAAGTATATCAGTTATCTAGTAATTGGTCATTACGACCACAATAATATGCTATTAATTATGATATAATAATAACATATGTATAAGAGCATATTATTTCAGAAAAATAAAAAAGAAATTTGTTTGACTGCTATCTAACCTACCGTTTGAAGAAACGTTCATTTGAGTTCAGAATTATAATTCTATGTTTATAATTTATTTAAAGTGAGTATTCCTAGTTTAAATAATAGGTAGTTTTATTATTACCTTTGCAACATTGATGACTGGCTCTTGTAGCGCTAAGACGTGCAGCCAAGCTGGTCTCTGCCTGGGCGGATCCTCGCCTGCCAAGTTCTGCACAGGAAGAAAATAATGTGTAGAACACTGCTGCAGCTGTGTTATTTGTTAATACAATGATTCTATCCAATCAAGGTTGTCTGGTAGAGATGCTCTTGAGCGATAAGACCAATTGTCACTAAGTCATTAATTTGTTTTATATTAAACCTGCTCGGAAAGAGACTTATTCCTTTTCTAAATATGAGCATCATCATCATCAGCCTATATTAGTCCACTGCTGGACTATATGAGCATAAGTGCTCTATTTCCTTAAGACCTTACAGGACTCTTAGGCACGTCAGAAAGTTCATATAATGTATATTATATTAAAACTAGGAAATAAAGAGATCACTTTGCTATTTCTTTACTTTAATCTTTTTAAGGTAAAGTAAAGAAGCGAAGAGACCTTTACTCGAAAGAACGAAAGATTTTTTCTTTCTTTTAAACCTCTACTTTGTCAGGTCGTTAGTTTTCGATCTGGAGCAAAACTCTTCTCAAGCTTATCTATCCTCTAGATAACTTTCTAGTGACGGTGGTACAGTGGAGTTAGGTGTTGTCTATGAATCTATACACCCAATATTGTCTCTAAAAGATCTCTTGAGCAATAAAACTGCCAAATTGTCACAGTCACTATTTTGTTTTATACTACATCTGCTCGAAGGTGACTTATTCCTTTTCCAAATATGAACTAAAAATACCTACGTCATTTTAGGCGTAGTACTAAAACGCGTGACGGAAAATTCTAAGGAATTTCATTTAAAAGCGTATAGAAAACCATTTCTTATGTGTAATTTATCTATTCATTTTCTGAAATTCAATCAATGGTTTATTCATATCAGTCCAGTCCAGTAATTACTTTCGAAGCCTATTCAATTCAAACAATGTGAACTCTATAAAAGAGAACCATAGATGTAAAGACATAAACATACCATGTGGTAATTAGCGGCTCGTATAACATTGACCTGGTTGCAGAAGGCCGCGAGGCCCCCTAACAGCTCGGTGGGGCCCACGTTCCGCTTCGTGCCGCTGTTCTCGCAGGCGGCCCAGTGGCCTAGTCTGATGAAGCAGTAGCCTGGAATTAGAAGACATCCTGTATAAGGCAGTTGTCCCACCGACCGCCGACGATGTTCGAGAAGAGTAAAACTAGATGGTAAAAGCGAGTTGGCCAACAAATCAAATAAGTTTTGTAACTTGAGCTTATGAATACTTATTTGCAATGAAATTTATCGTTAGGTAGGTACTTGATTAAAGACTAATGTGTTAAAATATACGGTAATTTCGGTCTTAACCTTAATTAAATTACAAAATGGTCCAAACTCAGCATTCGAAGTTTTTGAATACGCGAAAGCTAGCAAGTGTGTAGTTCCGATAGTTTTGTCTATAAGAGAGTGGGACGGACGATTGGTTGCTGGTGTTTGATTGGTTTCTCGTGAAATCTTACCGCCAAGCATCTCGCTGACCGTGTATTATGTATCATATGTATGATAACTTTTGTCGCGGCAATTTAGTGGAGCGGGTGTAGGTAAAGACTCGGCGATCAACTACTAATATATGCATCTCTTTTGTTTACACGGAATGTATATCTATTGTACGTTTAAGAGCGAAAAAATAGCCGATAGTTACTCGCTTCCTCGCCAGCAGTCTGACATACGACAAGTATCATTAAGAAAATACGATAAAATAGCACATAAAGTGTAAACCAATGATGGTAACACTTCTGGTGCTAACGACGAACATGGTCAAAAGTGCTCCACCTGGCCTGGACATGGTCACTGGTACACAGTATTGAATAAAATTAATAAAACCTGGAAGATTTTACTATCTATTCTTTTCAATTTATAACTAGCATTAGGAACATCGAGACTTCGTCCGATGCCATGGGAACTAATGTATGGGATGAAAAGTACCTAGCCTATGTTTGGCTAGAGTCTACTTTAAATTTCAGCCCGATGCGTTCAGATGTTTTTGCGTAAAAGACGAATTCATCTCATTCATCAAACTTTCACATCACTACATAGTATAAAACAAAGTCGCTTTTTCTGTCCCTGTGTCCCTTTGAATGCTTAAATCTTTAAAACTACGCAACGGATTTTGATGCGGTTTTTTTAATAGGTAGAGTGATTCAAGAGGAAGGTTTATACGTATAATAACCGTGCAAAGCCGGGGCGGGTCGCCCGTAGTTTATAATATAGTAAGGATTCACACAAACTGCCAAAGCATTATAACAAACCTGAACAGTAAGAATCCCAGCCAGCTTCGTGGTAAGATTGCTTATCGCCGAAGGGTTGGCTTAGTGCGATCAAATTCACACCCAACTGCAGTTTCTTGCACTTTCCCTCCTTGAAGAACTCATACAAACTGGAATTAAATGGGAATTCATTACTTCATACATGTTTAAACAAATAAATAAATGTTTTAAAAACATTGCAATGGTACAGAATATGTATTTATGTGTATTTAGCGCATGATCTATATTCAATAACTTAGTACCGTTTTATATGTATATTACTTATGTAGGAGAATTAAAAGAAAATTATACGCTTTTAAGCTACAATGACTTGGGCTTTGGACTTATTTAACAGGGATATAAATATTGCATCAAAAGTACTTTATTTCCTTTATAGAAATAGATGCAGAATACAAATCAATTAGCCTATACTCCTCAAGAACGCAGATTAATTTTTAAACCAAAGAAAAATTTAAGCTAACCTACATTGGATGTCCACTTTTGCCCCACATTGTAGGTAAAAATAATAAATAACTTACTCTTGCAAGGCATTGGACTTCCAAATTTCATTATAATTCAGCTTCTTTCCCATTTGGTGTGATATGAGCTTTGTATCATACATAAGAGGAAACATAGCATTTATATTCCTTTTAAACTTCCTGTAATCAGCAGGCAGTGGTCCAATGAACTGATTGTGAAGTAAAATTGTATCTAGGAATATGTTGTGTCCGACTATCGGTTTCTGGTATTTTTCTAACAGAGTGATGATTCTTGAAAACCCGAGGATGCTGTTCATAAGATTCTCTTCAAGGACTTCAATGGAAGAACTGTGTGCGCCTTCAACATCCGTATTTCTGTATATTAGGATCTGGAAGGGTATATTGGCACATTACATGATAATAATAATGGACAATCCATGCAGTATCATCTGGCGACTAAGTTAACACAGTGCTTTTGTTACGGGAACTAGATTACTGATTTTGCATTGCATGCATAGTTTAGATAGATAATAATAAATAAAAGACTTTAGGGAGTAAGCAATATGTTTAAAGTTTTAAGTAGGTAAGTAGGTTTCAAGCAAATAAAATATTGCACTGTTATGAAAATTTTATCTTATACATATACATTATATTAAATTTCTTTGCATGCATTAAGTTCAGCATGACACTAAGCAAGGAAGTTCTACTAATGAACCAGTTTGCAGCAGTAGCCCCTTCTTTGCTTAGTTTCATGCTCAAAAAGAAATCCTTGGATTCTAAAGAACCTAAGCATTTTTTTGGATTCTAGTACCCAGTACAGACAGACCTTCTAAAAAATAGCTACTAGCCTACCTTCTTGCCATTACCTAAGCTATCCGTGGTGAGGACAACAGGGAATCTGCTGCGGAGCTCTTGGTGAACCACATATCTCATCACTGGATCTTCCACATCCAAGTACATCATACCCTCAAAGATGTCTGCTTCCGAGTCTGAAGTAAGCCACCTAGAATATTATAATTAGCACTCTATTTCTACAAAAAAAACTCAAGCAAATTTTATTTTTAACCATAAACTGGACTGGTGATTTGATTGGCTTGTACACATGAACGATTTTGTGAATGTACACCAAAAATATGTCAATATTAACCTGCAGAGTAACCGTTTTTTAGACACAAGTGTGTCCCAATTTGCCCATACCCAATTCACTAGGTTAGGAATGATAGAATAGCTTAATAGTTATAGCAACATAGTAACCATGATTTTGAATGAACTAGGTATTAAATTAATGTCTGTCTAGTTCATTGAAGACTCTTCAAAAACAGAAGACTAATGGATTATTCTTTGTCTGTATCTTAATTTCTGTGTT
Source organism: Eupithecia centaureata (assembly GCA_944547425.1). Lineage (NCBI taxonomy): Eukaryota > Metazoa > Arthropoda > Insecta > Lepidoptera > Geometridae > Eupithecia > Eupithecia centaureata. The sequence continues at coordinate 11,774,626 of OX155682.1, read as the reverse complement.
TCATTGTCCTTAATATCACACTGGAATGAACTGACTTTTCTAATCTTATATTCACTAAAAAGATAAAACAAATTCTTACTTGGAAACCTTTGAACAGTGATGCTGCAGTTCTCTTTCTTCTTCAATTGTGAAACCATTGGTTATGGTGTGGACCATGGTTTTGTTTTCAAGGTGTTCTCGAATACCTGCTTCCTCCACCTTGTTAAGATAGGGCAGACCTTCATAGGTGAACTGAAATTTGTAAGTCTTTGGTTATAATTTTTAATAAATAATATGCGCAATTATAAAAAAATATTAAGATTTAATTTTAAAACTAAGAACACTATAGGTAGTAGGGTTTATCTGCTTACCTTATTGAAATTGAATTTATGTTTACACAGAAACCTGAGCGTCGAAGCTTGGAATATAAAGGACTGATCCACGTCCCCAAAAACCTGAGGGCACAGGTGAAATGTGTACCCTGTTCCAACAAATTTGTCATTTCCCCGCTCATACCTAAACATTGTCAGGCCTACTTGGGTCATTAACATCTTGCTTACTTCATTCTTGATCTTGTTGTACCTTTCTTCATTTGTGTCAAACAACCTGGAAACGAAAAGGGTTTGACTTAAGGTAAAGAAATTATGACATGGTTAAGAACTTTTGTTAGGTACCTATTAAAAAATTATTGGTAAACCTAAGGTGTTCAGAATTCTGTATTTTTTCCACTAAGTAGATACTTATGGCTGTGGCTGCAGCATAAGATTCGACCCCTTTATCAAGTTCAAGTTCATTTATTTGTTTGTGACAAGTTTCAGAGGGATGTTCACACATAAAATTAAGAGCACTGTGATATGCCATAAGTCTTAAAATCTTTACATAAACTACTGTTGCAATTACCTGTGTTTGAAACATTCTCCTGATAAAATTGCAGTAAATTCTGCATCAAAACCCACAAAACTTGCGTTTTTCAAATCGTTGGTTATGTTTGGAAGTTGTTCCGAAAAATTACTCAGCGTGATTTCCATTTTTAGATTTAATTTTAATTAGTAATTTTAATTTTTTCCCTTTTAGCTTGCTGATAACAAAATAAGTAAATTTAAATCCAGAATCAGCGCTGCAAGAAACCATCAACCATACACGCTTGCTTTGTTTTGATTTCGTTTGACTTTGACAGATAAGTAAGACTGACATTGATTGACAAACAAATTCGGAAGGTTGGATGGATTTGTGTTGTGTTTCTGTTGTTTCAGGAATAACTAAAAAAAATCGTATGAAATATTTTAGGACTCTCCCATAATCTATCGGCCATTGTATATCCATATTTTTAAACCTCTCCTAAAGTTTATGACTCTCTTTACATGGACCACACATGGACACTTTAGCACAGCAGAGCCGAAAACAAAAGAAGTTGAAATTAGATGGAAATATGTAAGGTTCCGCTTCCGGTTACGACTCAAATGGCGGTTATATATGAAAGGAAATGAAACATTAAAAATATTTGCCTGCGGAACAGATTTTGTGTAAGCTTGTAAGACTTTTCAAAATTAGCCAGCAATGTTGCAATGTGATAAAGATTTATATCAACAAAAAATATAAAAAATTGTATGTACATTGGAGCTGGTAATGATTCAAATAAGTACCTATCCATGCTTGCTTACAGGAGGCTGGTATAACTTTTTACTTTAACCTAAACCACAGATAGAACCATAATTCGAAACACAAACCTAGCAAGCAATGCGCTTCATCCACTGACCTCTATATGTACTTGTATATATAGAGGTCAGTGGCTTCATCCCATTAGGAATGAACGATTCATAGTTGGAAGATTAATAAAGGCCTACCTACCTAATTAGTTTTAAAAACCTAGAAATATAAACCACTACATCCGTAAACAATTAGAATGTCGACCAGCATCGCTACTTTTCAGAAGGTAACCTAAAGTAGGTACCTACATAGAGCTGCATTGCATATTTTATGGCGTATATATTAGATACACTGGCCTCTATTCAGACAAATTATTAGGTAAGTAGGAAGCAGTACCTAAGTAGGTATTATGTTGGACTGCGTAACTCTATAATAGGACAGCAAGATTATTATAAGTGACGGTTGCACAATATAAACGTTACGTAACCAGTGAGAGTGCACAGCTTTGGCAATTTGCTTCCGAAACTGGACCAGAGCCCTGTAACACCGTATTACAAGCCTGAAGGTGCACCTCAGGTGGCGGTGTTGCAACTGCACGAGCCGCGACCACACGGCGCAGTCGCGAGAAGGTGGTAGAATAGGTCGCGCGCGTACACTTACCGTCACTTTTATACAATGTAAAAAAAAGTGAGCTCGAAACCGCTACATTCAAATCGAATGGTTCGAAAATGGAACCGGAGAAAAGCATGGAAAATCCCGTGCGTGTACCGCTGAAAAAGCCGAATTATATGCTAATGTCCTTGCAGAGGATATTGGTGTTATTTGTAATAGCTGCGTGTGTTTCGATTGTGGTTTACTACACGCCGATGCCAGGTAAGGAGATAATGCAATGCCTACATTTTGCAACTCTTATTGCAATACCTAGGTAGGCAGGTGCCTACTTTAATGACATCATATAGGTAGTGGATGTGGATACCTACGTACGGTCGAGTTATTATAATTAGTATTAATTAGCTACTACCTATTACCTACATGTCCACCGGCTAAGTAGGTACCTATGTTGAACAAAGGTAGGTTATGCTTATGATGGTTTGAACACTAATTAAAATAAACAATAATTTATTCGTTGGCAAGTAGGTAAGTAGTACAACTTAGTTCTTTCCGTAATAGATGCGTGCCTACAGTTTTTGCGTTGCAGTTTTTGAGGCTAGGGTTATCGACTCTCTGTGCCAACTTGGCTAATGTTAAACAACCAGTTAGCTGGAAGTTTGCCTACACAGCGATTTCAAGGTTGCTTTTTGCCTGTTATTTGCATACTTACGTATAACTTTGTTTACAGAAGAATATTACGAAAACTGCGACCGAGAATGCCACGAACTGGATTGGCCTATGATTTGCCGAGTTAAATTAGTCATCGAAGTTTATAAAACTCTTAGCAAGTGAGTGTGACGTTCATCAAACAGCCAATTAGTTAATTAAAACTGCGAAAACTAGCTTTTACTTTCGTCTTTCAGGTCATGTGGGACGTGCACAGAGAAGGATGGTCCAGATTGTCCATCCACGTGTATAACTGCGGACGGGCGGGAGCGAGGAGTGCTCTCGGCCAACAGGGGTCTTCCTGCCCCGGTTCTCCATGTCTGCCACAACGACATCCTCGTCGTCGATGTGGTGCATAGAGCGCCAGCACACGCGCTCTCCATCCACTGGAGAGGGCAGCCTCAGAAGGAGACCCCTTTCATGGACGGAGCTCCGATGCTGACTCAATGCCCCCAACCAGCCTATACGACATTCCAGTACAAGTTCCGGGCTTCAGCGGTCGGGACGCACATGTACCACGCACACTCAGCGGCCGACGCGGCTGATGGGCTTGCCGGTGCTTTCGTAGTCCGGCAATCCCCTAGAATCGAGGCCATGAAGAAGCTCTACGATGTAGACGCTACAGAGCACACGATCTTCGTCTCCGAATGGGGACACTCTATGGGACCCCTGGCTGGGATGATGCCCACGGTCCCTGACGTAGAGACTCTACTTGTCAATGGGAAAGGACACTCGATAGAAACTCCTGATGCTCCGCTATCTAAATTTATGGTAGCGAATGGAAAGAGACACAGATTCCGTTTAGTTTACAGTGGAGGGTCTAAGAGTTGCGCTGTAAAGTTTGCAATTGACCAGCACGTTTTGAAATTAGTAGCTTTGGACGGACATGAAATTGAACCAGTGGAAGTGAACTCTATAGAGTTGGGTAGAGGGGAACGTGCGGATTTCATTTTAGACGCCAATAAGGTGTCTGGGGCTTACAAAATCAGTGTTGTTGCGGACAAATCATGTCAGCAGGACCTTGAAGGTGTTGCGGAGATAGTTTACGACAGTGGCAAACCCGTTCTTAGTAAAGTGGAAGGTCCTTCGGTGGACGTAGGATTCACGACTTTGTTCAGTGCTAAGTGCAAGTTGGAGACAGTGTTGTGTTTGGATGAAGTTAGTGCCACAATCGAATTGCCGGCAGAGTTGGCGGCCACGGACGAGATAATTTATGTGCCTTTTAATTACTCAACGAAACAAATTTCGGCAAAGCGAGTGGGTGAGTTGTAATTGTATTGTTGTAAACTTTCTTGTTTCTGCTTTTGTTTATGGAAATCTTATAGAAAATGAGTGCCTCATGAATAAATATGGACTTCGGTTAGAGGTTGTAAGAACCAAATATTCGAGGAAATAAGGAAAAGCCTACAAACAAACTCACTCAAAAATATTACAAAGAAAAAGAAACATTCCGCTTGTAGGACTTACCTAAAGCCATTCGAACAGATTGAGAACCCTCGTTTTTCATTGAAGTTTATTTGTTTCTTTGAACATCAACATTCCATGTTCGCCATAATCATATATATTAAAAACTTACCTATACGAAGGTAGGTACCTAACTCTCGGACGTCACCTAATTACTTACATCCTTACTTTTTATCAGAAGTACCTACAAATAAAATACATTACGTAGAAATAATATATCAGTTACTTAGAAAATGCTTTATTGTAGTTACACTAGAAAAAGATAATTAAAAAATATACCTATTACACAAGACAAGTATAGGGCGGTCTTATCGCTTAGAAGCGATTTATCGAGGCCTAGGTACATCAAAGAAGTATAAAAAACTTTACATAACTTACTACATTAAAAAAGGTAAATCCTTACCTTATCTTTAAAAATCATTTGTCGAACAACAATGATCATTAAAAACATATGACTATGTTAAAACTCTTCTTCTTTCTTCTCTTGTTAAAACTTTTCATCTTTCGCGATTTGGTAACATATTTACCAGAATTCCTTACTATTATAAACGCGAAAGTTTGTATGTATTATGTATGTGTTAAAACTCCTGAGAATGAACTAATAACATAAGTACTCTACATAACATATACATCTACTTTACTATTTTCTTTTATTCAAATACCTACTAGTATTTTTATCCCATGGGAACTGATTTATGGGATGAAAAGTAGCTTATGTGTTTATTCCAGGGCGAGAACTACGTCTACTCAAAATTTCAGCCGGATCCGTAGTTTTTGCTTGAAAGAACTATCGCGTTTATAATATTATTATAGTAAAAATGACCTTGAACGTTTTCTGCAGACCTTCTGCAGACTAGAAGTGATTAAGATTCATATCTGCTTGTCTCAAACCGGTAGACACGCCATGAGGTGAAGCAAAAACCTGATTCTAGATGCGTAAGAAAAGGGCACTTTACTTAATACGCGTTTTGTAATCGGCTAAGAATCATGACAGTGGGTCGAATCATTTCTTAATAGCAAACTGCTTGGTCAAAACTATAGGTCAAAGGTTGGTTCATGAGTTAGGGTTGCCCTGATTGAAGCAACAATGTCCTGGTACACTGATCAAACAAAAGATCATTGACCTATATTACACTCAAGTCGCACCTCAACCCAAAATTTTATGATTTCTGACCTCTATTGATTATAAGCCATCTGATGGTAGGAATCTGAAGAAGTAGGTAATAAAAGTTGAACTTGTAGAAAAAGGAACCTTAGTAAATCGATATAGGTTGAATAATATTAAAATAAGAAGGTAGGTTTACCTATACCGCAATATATGTATAAATATCATAACAGAAGAAAGTGAAGCAATCAAGTCGTTGGGATAATCAGTCAGAGACCGCAAATTATATGGCACGTATTAAAGCTAATTCGACATGAATATCGATGGTGATATTTTCAACAGAACATTTTATTATGTTACGCTCACGACCTAGAGAATAATGTAGAGTCGATTATACGATATAGTACCATTTTGACGTGTTGCCAAACCCCCTCGTTATGTTTTGTAGTTTTTTATCTCGTTATCACCTCGTTATGTTATGTCGTTTATTATTTGCTATGTAGAGAGGCCCTTTTGACATTAGCTTTAATTTCACTAACCCTAATAAGTTACTCTACATCGGTAGATACATTGTTTTCCCTGCATCGAAATAGAACTCTTAAAGATAAACCATGTTGTAGGCACAAAAGATCTTAATAATGTACAGGATTCGGATACGGAAGTCGAACCTTCTATTAAATCTGTCGATCTTTCTTTCGATATCATATCGAATCCGCAAACGAAGATTGGAGCCATGTCGTGATTGCAGGCAGTGCGCAACCTTTACCATATAATTTCTTCCTATCAACTTATAGTATGAAGTATGCATAGGTACACTTTTGTGGTTGATAATATACGCAATGCACCATGCAATAGATCATTCCGTGCTAAACGCCACCGTTTATAGACAACCACCCGCCGCAACCAAGACAATAGACAACCACGTAAGTATGGGAAAGTACCGAAATACAGTGGTATTCTCTGGGTTAAGTTAGCGTTTAAAATAATAAAGTGGTGGTTACTTTTGAAAGACTGCTGGCAGATGTTGGATGCGGCATGCTGAAGACAGGGCGCTATGGCGCTCATTAGGATAGGCCTATGTCCAGCAGTGGACTAATCTACTTCGATGACTACTTTTGTAAAACTTATATCATTATTATCAACTTATAGCAGTCTACTGCTGAAACTTATATACTTAAGTAAAAATTGACTAAGCAGTAGTAGTAGGATGTGGACAGTTTTAAAAAGTAGAGCAAAACGCGGTGGTCGTACAGACTTAAAAATCTCATTAAATGTTGAATTTCCATATAGCATCACGACAGGAAAATCAGAAATACAATATTGAGAACCTTAGCATATCAGCTGAACGATATTCGATGCAAATTAAAAACTTTTGCTAACCTTTAATGACCTACCAGCAAGATGTTACAATGTTGGCAAGTTATTTATGTTCTTTGTGTTAGAGTATCCCACGCGCCTAATTACCGACTTCGGAATTATATATTCATTCATTTTCTTGTTTTTATTGGACGGAAATGTGGCGATTAACTATTTGGTTACATGTTAACATAGAGTTGAGAAGACCATTATAAGCCCTATGTTATGGTATAGTAATTCGTTTTAGAGGCACATGTTTATAGTTAGGTACCATTATTTAGCATGCATGGTTTCTTTGAAAAGCTCAGATGCTGACGATACAATTTTTTTTACACAATTCTTGATTCAAATAAAAAAAATATCAAACGTCTTTGCAACCGTCTGCAGTTAGCTCAATGGTTTCAATTGTAAATACTAGTTGTAATTTTTCTATTCCTTGCTTGTAATTTTCGTTGTTAATAAAGCCAATACAAAATGTAATAAAAAAAAAAAACGTCTTTTAGATGTTCCCAGATAAAAATATAAACACAAGGCACGCGATAAATAATCAATATTATGTTACAAAACGCGCAAGTTCGTTTCATCATCATCAACCTATATTAGTCCACTGCTGGACATAGGCCTCCCCCAATGAGCGCCATTGCGCCCTGTCTTCAGCTTGATGCATCCAGCATCTGCCAGCAGTCTTTCGCAGATCGTCATCCCACCTGGCCGGAGGGCGTCCTACGCTACGTTTACCGAGTCGCGGTCTCCACTCAAGAACACGTTTACCCCAACGGTTGTCGGTTCTTCGCGAGATATGGCCGGCCCATTGCCACTTCAGCTTGCTAATTCTTTGAGGTATGTCGATAACTTTGGTTCTCTGTCGGATGTATTCGTTACGAATTCTATCCTTCAGAGAGACTCCGAGCATAGCTCTTTCCATAGCTCGCTGGGCGACTTTGAACTGGTGGACCAGCCCTACCGTGAGTGTCCACGTCTCTGCTCCGTAGGTCATTACGGGTAGGACGCACTGATTGAAAACTTTCGTTTTCAAACATTGCGGTATGGATGAAGAGAAGACTTGACGTAGTTTCCCAAATGCTGCCCAGCCTAGCTGGATCCTCCTCTTGGCCTCCTTCTCAAAATTGTTTTTACCTAGCTGTACAATCTGCCCAAGGTAAGTATACTCGGAAACAATTTCAAGAAGGTGGCCATCAACGACTATCGGTCCCGGAACAGTGTGGCCATTGATCATGACTTTGGTTTTATCCAAATTCATGCCAAGACCGATACATCGCGAGGCTGAAGCTAGGCCGTCCAGCATGTGGGTCAGCTCCTCTAGCGACTCCGCCATTACGACTATGTCATCAGCGAATCGAAGGTGTGAGATGTAATCGCCGTTTATGTTAATGTCCTTACCTTTCCAGTCCAGCGTCTTAAACATATCTTCCAATGCGCTCGTGAACAGTTTCGGGGATATGACATCCCCCTGTCTCACTCCTCTGCGCAATTGGATAGGTTTAGACTGCTGGTCCTGTACTTGGACACTCATAGTGGCAGCTTCATAGAGACACCTCAGCACTTCGATGTAACGATAGTCTACTTGGCATCGCTGTAAGGATTCCAGAACAGCCCAGGTTTCAACGGAGTCAAAGGCTTTCTCATAGTCCACAAAAGCGAGACACAGGGGCTGATTATACTCTTCGGACTTCTGTATAATCTGCCTCACTGTGTGTATGTGGTCTATGGTGCCATATCCTCCGCGGAACCAGGCCTGTTCCGGTGGCTGGAACTCGTCAAGTCTCCTGGCGAGACGATTCGTGATCACTCGTGAGAACAGCTTATAGATGTGGCTCAGGAGTGTGATGGGTCTGTAATTTTTAAGGAGAGTTTTATCACCCTTCTTAAAAAAGAGCACCACCAGACTCCTGCTCCACATCTTAGGAGTTCTCCCACTGTGGAGGACGGTATTGAAGAGGTGTTGTAGCTCCTGTATAACGGAGGCTCCTCCTGCCTTCAGAAGCTCTGAAGTTATACCGTCCTCACCGGGGGCTTTTCCATTTTTAAGCTGCCTCAAAGCTAACACGATTTCGTCTTGACTGATGTCTGGCAGTTCGTCGGTGTAGTGGCGTGTCAGGGTGGCTCTAGAATCAAGGTCGTCTCGTCGGGAACGAGGGGCATGTGCAGTGTACAGACGGCCATAAAAATCCTCTATCTCGGCTGAAATCTCCGGTTTCGACAGTACGGTCCTCCCATCGTGCGTTTTAAGCTTCGTCAGGTGGCTCCTGCCAAGCTGCTGAGTGAATACTTTGGACCCTCGGTTTCGCTCTATCGCCTCTTCAATGAGGCGTGTGTTGGAGCTCCGAAGGTCGCGCCGTACCATCTTCGCAATTCGCTTGTTCAGGTCTGACCTCTCTGCCGAAGACACTTGGGTGGTTTTCCGTCTTGTTGTCATCAAATCCAGAGTCTCATCCGAGAGTTTGGACTTCTTGCCAGTTCGCTGTTTTTTGCAGAACTTGATGCCCTCATCCCTCAACGTTTCGACCAGATTGTGTAGGCTCTCGTCAGCGTCATCAGTGGGTTCCAAGGCAACAAATCTGTTTCCGAGTAGCTGCTCGAACTTCTCGGTGCCCGCCATGATTTGGATTGGATTTGGTCGGAGCGTGGACTTCATCAGACGGTGTCTTTCAAGCTTCAAGTTGATATTCAGAGTGCCTCGGAGCATTCGGTGATCAGATCCGGTATTGAACCTGTTGATCACTGAGACATCTCTGAATATGTGCTTGCTATCCGTCATGATGAAGTCGATCTCATTTTTAGTCACAGTGTCGGGGCTTTGCCACGTCCACTTCCTTTGAGGCTGTTTCTTAAAGAAGGAGTTCATTAAGAAAAGTCCCTCTTTCTCAAGGAAGTTGACAAGCATTTGCCCCCTGTGATTCCTGATTCCATAACCATGCGGGCCTATTCGGGATTCATTGCCAGTCTGGATTCCCACCTTGCCGTTAAAGTCCCCCATAACAACGTTGAAGTGAGCCTTAGTGGTGTTGTGTAAGGCTTTGGATATGTCTTCGTACATATCCTCCACTTCATCATCCGAGTGTGCCGAGGTCGGTGCGTAGACCTGAATTACCTTCATGCTATACCGCTTGGAAAGCCGAAGGATCAGGTACGCTACCCTGGTCGACACACTGGAGATTTCTTGAACGTTGCTAGAGAGGGCCTTATTGACGAGGAAACCTACTCCACCCTGGGATGTTTTATCACCCTCACGAAAGTAGAGAAGATGGCCTGAGTCTAGGGTTACGGTGTCCTCCCCCTCTCTACGGACTTCACATAACCCGAGAACATGCCATTTAATGTTCTCTAACTCCACTTCCAACTGCGCTAGATGATGGTCAAGCCTCAGAGTGCGTCCGTTAAACGTAGCCAGGGTCATTTTAGTAAGCGTGTGGTAGCCTGAATACCGGTGATTCTTAGCACCCCCTGCCCCGCCGTTACCATGACCGCTACCATGGCCAGGAATAGCGAGGCGGCCGGGAACTAGGGGCCGTTTTTTGGCTTTGCTTATCATTAAGGGGTAATGCCCATAATCCCCACGCTGGGCATGCGGGTTGGGGATCGCAGTTTGATGGTGGTCTAGAGGGGTGCTGCTGCCCACCCCCCGTATATCCCTTAGTCGCCTCTTACGACACCCACGGAAAGAGTTGGGGTAGTGCTATTCTAAGCCGGCATCACACGGTCACGGTCAAGTTCGTTTAAAGTTTTATAATTATGAACCATGATTACTGAGTTTTATAAATAGATAGTACTAAAATATGTTAAGGGATCATGATCAAGATATTCGCATTTTAAACCCTTTTAAATTTTTTTAGCCAGTTATAAATAGCCAGCCAGTCATAAATAGCCAGCCATTAATTTTCTCCCCACGAAAGTTTTATTTAAACAATTCTAATGTTGAAGAAGGTACCTACTATATGTGAAAACTGTATTGTGAGAAGCTGGAGTAGATATATGTTTTGAAAAAACCTGTAATTGAAAGCTATAAAAGATCTTACAAGATTTCCTTACTCTCGTGCCCCCCACTCCACTGATTACATACACTACCCACACGATGATGATAATATTTATTTGTTACCTACATAGATATCAATATGTCAGACCAAAGAGGGAAGGTTTTACCTCATTGTAAGTTCACGCACGAGAAAACAGCGGCCATGCCGTATTTCCTGATACAAGAGATACGCCGAAACAATAGAAGATAATCAATACTCTCAAAGACCATTCATCATCGAATCGAAAAGCTCGTTGCCTGTTTGACCCAAAGATCTTTTATCGGTTTTATTTCAATAGCTGCTTTACACGATGAGTTTTATTGTTGCACAGATAAGAACTAACTTTGTTTGAATTTGTTTGTGAGCAGGTATTGCACTGTCATCGTAAATTATCAAGATGGTTACATAAAGTACCTACTATTGGAAAGCTCTTCGAGTTTTAGACAAAGTGCAACGTGAATCTTTGTGGTGAAAATATTCTGGCACAAAGTATATTTGACGGTCCTTCACTCACTTGACCTCGACTCATCCTCAAGTCTATTATGGTTGCTTATGCATAGCTTACATAAGTTGATTTAGATAGAGTTACATCCACACAAAAACTTACAGGGGCTCTCACAAATGAGTGATGTGTATGTTATCTTAGGCATGACTCAAATAACTAAATGTTAGACAAGCTAAGCCAAGCTTTTATTAAAGGTGTCTACCAGATAATTGACATATTAACCGTACTTCCTAAACTATATTATTTATTATACATAGAAAACACCCAGAACACCCCGAACAATTAAATAAATAATGTTAAAAAATCCACACAGCATCGTCAAGTACCAAGCTAAGCAGAGCTTGTGTTATGAAATATCTGCTAATAAATATCTACAAACGTTTGTCCCGGGCCGGAATCGAACTCCGCAATCCAGGCTTTCACCCGCATCGCCTTAGAGGTCGTCAAGCATGCTCTTACAATAATCATATATTTTCCAGAGAGTTGGGGCCAGACGGACGGCCACCGGTTCACGTACCCCGCGTCACCGCTGCTGACGCAAGGCCTCGATGTTGGACCCAGCAGCTTCTGCTCCGAAGCCCCAGGCAACGGCGAGGAGTGCGTCCACGTCAAGACTGTACCCTTGGACGCCTCCGTGGAAATCATCATGTTCGATCAAGGTATTCTTTTTTAATTATTTGCGCAAGGAGGCGCAAGGTGGCTATCGTTTCAACTTCAACTTCTTTTGTTTTGACTTGCTGTGCTAGTTTGCCAAAATTCTGCCAGTATCCATATGAAGGGAGTCATAAACTTTAGTACAGGTTAAAAAATAGTATTATTTAATAGTCTATCTTATCACTGTGGCCATGAAAGGCTTATTGTGATCGCCACTTAGTGTGTTCACCCTTCAAGATGCGGCCTTCATAATCAATCAAGGTAAGAGGCTCTCCGGGTCTTAAAATATTATCTGCTGGTCGATGCGACGCGTGAATCGAGAGCTATTGAGTATCTGGCGTAGCGCATCAGCATTGCCATACAGCGTGGAATTGCAGCTAGCGTCTTGGGGAAGCGACGACTGGTATTGATATGGATCAGTTGAGCAGAGAATATTTGCAACTGTCTGCAGTTAGCTCAATTGTATATGTATACTTACTAGTTTTAATTTGTTTCTCTAACTTGATTGTAATTTTCTTTGTTAATAAAGTTAAAGATGCAATTGAATTTAATTACTGTAGGTACTTGAAAGTTTTCCTTATTGAGGAAAGGATCTAGTTTAGATAATATTGTAAAATCGAACTGAATTGAAGGCTAATCTTTATTTATATCGACTTATTTCAAAAAATCTAGACGTTTTTAGCGTTTACCACCTAATATTTCTGAAAACTGAAGAGATTTTGTTTGGAAGTTTTTCTTCAGTATTTCAGCCAGTGTTCAGGCATTGTGCGTTTTTGTAATTTTTTTCTTCAATAAACATAAAAAAATGTGTTTATATGTTTAGTTGTAGGTATGTTTTGTTCTTCGATTTCTCCGTCAAATGGACCGATTTTCATAATAATTCTAAATTGTATAGAACATTGTTTCAAAATGGCCCCATATAAATGTTTATCCGGTGTGCCTTGTAATTGTCCCGAATAAGTAAAAAATTAGTATAAAAACAGCATTCAAATTACCAAAAAATATCCCGATTTTACTTTTTCAAAACATGAAATAATTTTCTATTTTAATTTTCTATTTATTTGAATAACGAGAATTTTATGAACATGCGGATTACTAAAGATCATAAAGATAACCATGACTCGCTGAAATATTGCAGGAAAGCACTTTCAATCTCCGAAAGTAACTTGTAGAAAACGACACTTGTTTCTGCACACGGAAGTCACGTGTCGTGTAAATATTATCTCACGCACACAAAGCTAATAGCGCTTGAGAAACTTCAGCGTAAATATAAGGCATATAAATAACTATAAAGTAAAAGTGATTTGTTGGAGACAATGCCTAGCACAAACCGCTGAAGCTGAAAAGATGGGAGGATATAATTTTATGTTTTTAGTATTTTTTGTAAGTTTCAAGCAAATTTAGCCACTGGTTATTAGAGTTATTTAAAATATCAAAAAGGTACCTACTCTTCAATTTTTAGCCTTCTAGTTCTGGGGGCGTTGACTCAAAAAATCGCTTGTTCTTTTTAATAATAATAAAGATTAATCCATAGAAAATTCAGCCCTGCACTTGAAAAAATCTGCTTTCCCACATTGAATGCAGTAGTCGGGCCAAAGTATTTTTTTAATTAAATTTTTTATTATGTCCTACTATTCAACTCCACATTCAGCTTACAAATTATAATTATTTTAGTATAGGTGAAGCAAAAACTCTACTTGATTTTTATACAGTCAATCGTAACCGCCGTCATAAATTTTATAGAACAAGTACCTACTCCTTGGAAAAACAAAAGATGATCGCGCCAATTCTGTTCGCGCTGACTACAATACTTGAGAAACTCAAGCATTGGGGCTTATAATTTAGGTAACAGTTTCTAAAAGTTATTACAAGTTTACGAGTCTAGGCAGTACATTAGCAACGTAAGTGCCCATAAACACCGGAATGAGTTGTAAATATGTGTGATGGTGCTATCTGTTGTCTGGTTGTTTTAACAGTTTGTGACTTCTAAAGCGCGTCACACACGGTGAAGATAATATAAAATATATATTATCTTAGAGCATATTTTAGAATATCGCTCACCATAGAAATCCTATGAACCATCACACACGACGAAGTTAATTTATATTTTATCTTCAGTATCTTAAGATACCGAGCGAATACGCAAATATGGAAATATATATTTCGTATCTTAATATGTTATCAAGGAATACGTGTGGCACCAACGCAGACTCGTAAGGAAATGAACAGATTTTTTAATATTATCGTATCTTAGCCGTGTGTCATAACCTAAGATACTATAATATTTTATATTAGGGCATCTTAAGATAAAATATTATAGCATGTTCACCGTGTGTGACGCGCTTTATGTTCTTGTGACTTCGAATGTACTTAAATATCAACTCCGTGGTTCTTACCATAGATATATTGATCTTTATTTGTGTATACGACCCTCCTTTGTTGTAAAGTTTCTAACTAATTATTTTAGTTGTATTTTTAATACGTAAATTACATACAATTGCAACAATTGAGCTAAATGCAGACGGTTGCAAACAATCTAGAGGTAGATAGCTCAACTGATACATTTTTTATGAATTTTAAAAGGGCTTCGACAACAATAACCTCTCCTTTCTTTCTTTCTTTCCATAGAAATGACAACTCGTAGTGTAACACAAACAACGGTACAATTCTGCTGACCAATTGCTTATTATGACAATGGTATCATCACTGAATCGTCACCACAGGGCCACTATTGATGGACAGAATAGGTCCCTGGGGGTTCTGTTCCGCTAAACAAGTAAATCAAGTAAATCAATATCTTTATTTAAAAAAAATCAATATCAGAACATATTGTACTAAGACGCATACGATCTTACCACTGCAGCACTACCGCGATTTTATCCCCCCAGGGTCCTATTCTGCTAACCTGGAAAGTATACTTTAATCAAGACTTCGTTGTCAAAATACAAAAACCCTCTAAAACTAGGTTTTAACTTGTTTATAGTTAAGATTGAAAGGTACAATTTTCTCCATAAAAGTTGATTACTTAGAAGTTACGTGGTCTACTGATGCATGTTGCGTAGCAAAACGATAATGGCTTTAATCTACTTCCATTTATTGTGGCTTTGACTAGATTTATACTTACATATAATAAATTATATTTCTTCCATTATCAAAGCTTATACGTTTTTCCTTCATATAAGAGAAGTTTTTAATGAAATATCCTAAAAACTCTTGTACAAATTGGGCCGCGATGTATAAGGATATAAGTATATAATTTCTAAGCCTATAAGTTAGATTTTGTGACCTTTATATTAGTTATCTAAAGCTAAATAAATATTTTAAAATCCTAACAGTGCAGAAGCCCCTAAAAGGCCAATCGTATTTTTTTACTTTGGCATCCCTTACTCACCTATGTCGAACTTAGGGAAAACCGAATTATTAACTTTTATTATTCCGACAACTATTTACAGTTACAATAACACTTCAAAGAGGTTAAATCCGTTGAATAAATTCACACCTTTCGATTTGATCAGATTCACACATAACTTTTAGTAAGTAGCCGAAAGCAAGATCACACAAAAAATACTGCCAAATTCAGACAACCATCATAAAAGATTTCGACACAGCCTTTTTAAAGCTTAGGTAATAACTTTTTCTCGTAGGTAAGTACCTATTCGGAAGTTTTTGCGGTGGTAGTCAAGCTAACATGAAATATTGAAGCGCCTCCTATAAGTCACAAGTACGAATAATATAATATACTAGCAGCGCCTCGCGGTTTCATCCGCGTAATTCCCGCGAACGGATCATGGGAATTCCGGGATAAAATAAAGCCTATGTGTTATTCCAGACTAAAATCTATCTCTGTGCAAATTTTATCTATATCCGTTCAGTAGTTTTTGCGTAAAAGCGTAACAAACATCCATCCATCCATACTCACAAACTTTCGCGTTAGTATATGATAATAGAAGCGTTTTACCTGAAATAAAACGCATATTAAAATACTTACCTTACTGGAAGCTTTAATAAGCTTTTAACGAGAGAAAGCACATCCGTTTCCGTCGAATTTGACTACTTTTTACTGATTTTTCGGTAGTATATCCGGTCCACTGGCGACACCTAGGCGTTTCGCGCCATTTTTAGTTTGCGTAAAATGGACAGCGCCATGTTTTATCATTGGTTAAGTTACACCAGGCAGAATTAAAAGCAAAGCTTCCAGTAAGGTAAGTATTTTAATATGCGTTTTATTTCAGGTAAAACGCTTCTATTAAATCACTTGACCGTTACTGGAAGCTTTAATAAGCTTTTAACGAGATCTGTTTGTTTTCGCCTGGTGTCGCCAAATGTAGAGTTTGAGGGATAACGCCAATGTGATGAGATAAAATTAAACAAAAGAATGTGTAACAAGTCTTTTGAAAGAATACTGATACAGTAATGTTCTCTTGAGTTTTGTTCTATAATTCTGACACTCTTGATTTTAGTAGGTAACGAAGAACTAATTTATTAAAATTTATAATATAGCCATTTGAACTTGAACTTAGCCGTTTTAACAGCTAAAATGTTCAAATTGCCACCAAACTAAAGTAATAATTAGTAAATATTGTATCAATCGTTTTCAACAATATTGGATTAACATTATCAGGTAGATATATGTTATTTCTCGCCTACAAATCCTTTAAAAAATATTGGCGAACAGCCAATTCCCTCGTCTAAAGAAACAGTGATCGTATGTTATCTGAAACTGCTCCAACATCTGTTTATCTAAAGAGGTTTTATCCCAAACAATAGGTACGTTACGCCAGCTTAGCCACTTTTAGTGTAATATTAAAATCGTTTATAGACTCTCAGTCTAGTTTTATGATTAAATAAGTATAGTTCATTCATAATAGTGGATTAATTTATAACATAATCTTTTATAATGTTTGAAAGAAGTCAACCACTGTCAGTGTTGGAACCGTCAAAAAATAAATTATACCTACTATCGTACACAATGACAAGATCAAGGTATGTCTAGTAACGATAAGACGTGTAAACTTTTACGTGTACAGATCAACAGTTATATCGTGGCGTGACGATCTTATTAAAATATTGATTAGTAGGTACTTTGTGTCAATTGTTCAACCATTCTACACGTACACTTCAAAAACATGAGAGCGATGTTCTTGACTTTCGGTGGTGACAGACATATTCCCCAGTTGAGGATCTACTAATCAGGTATCCCCAGTCACTAAGTGATTTAGACGAAACACTTTAGGGATTAGAAATGGTAACGGAAATTCCCATGCTAGTGATCGATACATACCAGATTTTAAACACGCTATGAAACATCCAAGGGATGCTAAACGCGTCATGAAACATAATCTTTCAGATCTCGTGTAACATTATTACAAAGAACATGCGCAGCCTTTCAGGCAAATAAATGGATTAGATAGAAGTATCTAGGGTCCCCATTTTATAAACACTATTTAATGTTCATATATGCTAGCAGTTGTTGTCACTCGGGGTAAACGATAACGATATAGGTGACCTCCCCGATCATTAGGATTGCCAGGGATATCGTGTATGCTGAGATGTATTGAATGTCGAGCACATTCGATAGGTTATCTCTATGGTACAACTCTATGCTTCTGCAGTATGATTTATATGATTATAAGCCCATACAGTAAGATGAAGGCTGTGAAATGTGATGTATTTCATGTCTGGCTAGCACACACACAATAACTTGTATATATAATAGATTTATTTTGATTGCAGTGCAGGTGAAACTCTTATCGTTACCAGGTGCAAGAAACGGTCAGGATGGAGTCGCATAATATAGCAGAAAAATCCTTTGTATGTGCGCCTCTAACAGGCATGCACAATGACAAACTATTAATTTCTGCAGGGTATATATTTTGGACTGTTTCCGGCCTTCAAAATACATCTTTCTGCGGTTTGAGGACCGAGGTACCTAAGTGCTAAGACCAAGATTAAGTGCTCGCGAAGCACATCTAAACTTTGATGCAATGTATTACAGCAAATCGTCGAGACAGGATCCTCGTATTTCGGTCATTAATTACATGCCTACTCGTTTAGTGCCTCGAGATTGAAAATGGGACTGCCTGATCAGTTAGATTTAACTATAAACATTCGGGATATCGAACGTGGTGATACCAGAGAGCTGCTATTGTCTGTATACCTACCAGAGCAACCTTCCTATCTGAACTCATTGAAATGTCTAGAGTTATTGTTAACTTTTGTTAATTCTAGTGTCCAAGAGCATGTTTCCAGGAGCATTTGAGCGTCCTATATGTATATATTTATATATATTTTGTTACCTTTTTGTTTAAGTGTCAAGAAACATTGGACCTTCCTGCATATTGTATTTATCTATGCGATAGATAAGGAAATTGTAAACGTTTATGCCTTAATAAACGAAATATAAAATAAATAAATAATTGTTCACATTTGTTCAATGCAGTATCCAGGAGCATTATATATTGTTACCTTTTTGTTTAAGTATCAAGTGTCAAGAAACATTGGAGCTTCCTGCATATTGTATTTATCTATGCGATAGACAAGGAAATTGTAAACGTTTATGCCTTAATAAACGAAATATAAAATAAGTTAATAATTGTTCATATTTGTTAAATGCAGTATCCAGGAGCATTAGAGCGCCCTGCACCATATTTATGACTGTGCTGCGAACCTTGTTGGTAAAAGGGAACTCATGTTTTTGAGCCTTGTCATATGTTATAGTAATTGTATACTAACCACTTCTGGGCTGACCTCTGTGAGATGTTATTATGGTATCCACCTCGCGAATGGTGTTTTGTAGGCATTTCACCTGAGTCCAGGAGCATTGGAGTGTCCTGTACTATATCTATGAATGGGCCAGGAGCCCTGGTGGTAAAATAAAACTCTTGAATTTGAGCGCTGGTCCTTGTTATTATAGTTATATATAGATAGATAGATAGATAGATAGAAAATGCTTTATAAGTGACACCTAGGTCCAGGAGCATTGGAGCGTCCTGTACCATATTTAAGACCGGGCCAGGAGCCTCGGTGGTAATACTCGTGATAGTTATTATATATTGGCCACTTCTGGGCTGACCTCTTTGAGAGAGGTTATTATGGTATCCACCCCGCGAGGTTGTCTTTATGTAGGCATTTCACCTAGGTCCAGGAGCATTGGAGCATCCTGTACCATATTTAAGACCGGGCCAGGAGCCTCGGTGGTTGGTCCTTGTTATTATAGTTATACATTGGCCACTTCTGGGCTGACCTCGTTGAGAGAGGTTATTATAGTATCCACCCCGCGAGGGTGTCTTTATGTAGGTATTTCACCTAGGTCCAGGAGCATTGGAGCGTCCTGTACCTTATTTAAGACCGGGCCAGGAGCCTCGGTGGTTGGTCCTTGTTATTATAGTTATAAATTGGCCACTTCTGGGCCGACCTCTTTGAGAGAGGTTATTATAGTATCCACCCCACGAGGGTGTCTTTATGTAGGTATTTCACCTAGATCCAGGAGCATTGGAGCGTCCTGTACCATATTTAAGACCGGGCCAGGAGCCTCGGTGGTAATACTCGTGATAGTTATTATATATTGGCCACTTCTGGGCTGACCTTTTTGAGACCTCTTTGAGAGAGGTTATAACGGTATCCACCCCGCGAGGGTGTTTGTGTAGGCATTTCACCTAAGTTCAAGAGCATAATGAGCGTCCTGTATCATATTTATGACCGGGCCGGAAATGTCAGTGCAGTGGTAAAAGGAAACTCGTGAATTTGAGCGCTGTCCTAGTAATTATAGATGTTGTATATTGGTCACAGCCGAGCTAACCTCTGAAAGGTAATTACGGCATCCACCCCGCGAGGGTGTGTCTGTGTAGGCAGTTCATGTCGATAAATAAACTTGTTACTTCGAAATGGCCCAATAAATTAATATCTTATTTATAGGGATATACAATTCTGCCTTTAACCTTGAAAGGAGCCTGGAGGTCCACACGATGGACCTAGTGATTCACACTAGCTCTACCCCCGCGAGGGGCAGCTAAGTCCTTAATTGAGTTTTGCCAGAACAGGGTTAAAAGATTCACTTATTACTATACAGCCTTTTAAAACAAAATACAAGATCAATCAATCAATCAACAAGATCACTTTCATTTCTTTAGGCTACAAGTACAGGTTACGATCAAGTCAAATCTCAAACTAAAATTATTATTAAAAAACTCGCAGGTAGTTCTGTAGAACGCGCGCGACTAGAGTCGCGCACATCCTGAAGTCCCTCTTTCGTTAAGGGATGAAATTAAATGTTGTTCTTCCAACACTAGTTAACTCCTTTTTCGTAAATGAATTCAACAAAGTTTTAAAAGGTATTTACCAAAAATTTCTATTTTACTGTCAAAGTTAGATTACATTACTATTGAAGTTCTCTTTATGCTAATTGATTGAATGATCAATAGGAGCCGTGAATGGTTGAGTTGAGACTCAAAAATAAAACTTTTGAGGGTAGGTATTCGTTTAACTAAAAAGGTCTAGTGCTTGCTAGTTATTACTTCTTGGGTCGTTTCTTACGAACATAGAAGATGTCTTCGAAAAACAGTTGCGTGTTTTCGGAACCGGCGGTGTTGGTCTTCTAATTTGTTCGAAATAATGGCCTTGCCAAGACATTGATTGTCAGTGAAGTTAAACATGTTTGTACAAGCGTCGACGCTTACAAAATGAAGTTATCGAGGCCTTACCTTCATGGCAAGCTAAAAACGACTCAATTAGTCAGGCAGGGCATCAGTTATAATAACTTTGGAGCTTACCCGTATCCGCGATGAGTAGGTATGCTTACAAATGGGATCGAAGCTCACGGCGCGTTCACGGCGGCGGCGGCGGCGGTAGCGCCGGTTCCGGTTCTTTAATAAAAATAGGCTGTAATTTTAAAATACAGTTATTCAAAATATTTTTTTTTTAGAAATAAAAGATCATTTTAAAATGTGATATCTTATATGACAGAACCAACACAATGAAGTAAATTATCTAAATAAATTGACTTCGAGACCGGAACCGAAAGAACCGAATAAACCGAACACAACCAGTAAATTATTAAAAATAAATGATCAAGTACTTTCTATAAAATACGAGATCCGAACGGAAAAACCGTTAAATTTTTACCGTTAGTTACCTACCTTAGGTAAGGTAAAAAATTATGAGCACAATATGCTTTCCTGAATCAACGTTCTTTGGCCTTTGTCCTGCAGTGGGACAGTAATGGCTAAAATTGAAAGCAGGCCCTATTTCTTATAAAAAATAACACAAATATTATAACAAAGAGATTTTTACAACACGGTCGATAAAAATTCTCAAAATGATTTCAAGTGCGAGAAAATAAGTAAATTTAAAAAACTTACAGGTTTTTCTGCGATTCACTTTACGATATAACCTTATAATAATCACTATAGGTAGTGCAACTTTAACAGAGCCAGAGCAGAACTGCTGCGTACACAAGTTGCTTCGACGGAATACGAAACGCCAATGATAAAACATGGCGCTGTCCATTTTACGCAAACTAAAAATGGCGCGAAACGCCTAGGTGTCGCCAGTGGACCGGATATACTACCGAAAAATCAGTAAAAAGTAGTCAAATTCGACGGAAACGGATGTGCTTTCTCTCGTTAAAAGCTTATTAAAGCTTCCAGTAACGGTCAAGTGATTTAATAATAAATATACTGTATACTGTAGCACGAATTTCTATAATATTAATATAATAGCAATTCGTAATATTATATATATATAATTGCTGGACAATCCATACAGTATCATCGAGCACCAAGCTAAGTAGAGTTTGTGTTATGGATACTAGATGACTGATATAGGAGGTACTTAATACAATACATAACATTGATATACATTTTAAATATATTATATTATATATAAAACACTTAGTACCCCGGAACAAACATTTGCAGATCGTACATACACTTGTCGCAAGGATGGAATCGGGATTTTAAAACAATCACGATAATCAATCTTTCGTAGCCTTTGGCCCATGAATATTCTGGTTTACACACGTACCTATATTGAAGTTAATCAATATCGCTTAGAGCTATGAAGAGATTAGAAAGGTCCCCCTAAAATGGAAGTGAAGTTCCGTTTTTGGAACAATCACGATAAACAATCTATCCAGAATAAGCCTTCGGAAATGCATATTCTACCCAACGCATTTAACTACCTATATGGAAGCTAATTAATCTCGCATAGAGCTTTGAAGCGATTAGAAAGGTCCCCCTAATATGGAAGTGATGGAAGGTAAACTAGGCAAACAATCAGTTAAGTTTGTCTGTACGTACTTATTACATCTGAAAGTTTGTGTGGGTACAAATGAGCAATGTTTAGGGTTACGTAGCTTAATGGAAAAACGAAATCCATTCGACATAACTACGCCCGTCGTAATATAAGGGAAGGCACTTATTGCTCGCACTTAAAAACAAAACTCAGAATAAATTTTTTCTAAAGGTACCTACAATGAAAAATCCTTGTTTTGGCTTCCCGTCGAGATGGCCATTCTTCTTTTTTGCATTTTTAACCTCGGCTTTGCACGCGTTTTTTCTATGCTATTTCTATTATAGGTACTCATGAAAAGTGCATATGCAGGGGTAGATCCACATCTATTCTAAATTTCAGGATGATCCTGACAGTAGATTTTGCGTGAAAGAGGACCAAATAACTATCCATACATCCACACAAACTTTCGCGTTTATAATATTAGTAAGGATATATTGTTTAATTGTGCTCCAAAATAAATATATTTCTTTTTTAATTTTAACTACATATTTGCTTATCATTTAAAGTTGATAACAATATATCGGTAAGCTACCGTAGAACTCATCCGCACGTTTTATTGCATTTATTCTCTTTTGGCGACTTCTATCAGGAAAAATTACTAGGTATAAAAATATTCACACTATGACACGTACTTGACTGAATTTAATTCCACTGTTACTTTCTCGATAATTATTTAGCAACTGTGTTGATGAATGATTGTGATTGCGACTCTGATTATGATTGATCGCCATGAAGCTATTATTCGTACGGCACGTAACGAGCGAGTATGATTCGTAATTTGCTTAGCACTTGCCGTTGATTGACTATTATTTTGTAACTCTCAGCGTTATCAATGAAGTTGAATTAAAAACTATAAAGAAAACTAAACAATAAAAAGATATTTAGTATAATTTTTTCCAAATCAAAATCAATCACCATCTTTTTCCAAATCATCAAATAATCAAATAATCAATATCTTTATTTCTTTAGGCTTACAAAATAAGCACTTAGACAAGTCAAATTTAATTCGCCTCAATTTTTTGTCCACTAGTGGAAGAGGCGAAATAGATTATCATACCTATCCATAATTTCAAAAAATAAACAAATCTAATTTCGAGACTCCCACTAATAAAATAGGTTAGAATTTCCACGAACGTGGGTAATTTATATTTACAAAAAAAGGTAGACCCGTTTCATAGGAAATACCTTAAAAAGGTATAACATTAAAATCATAGAGTGGTATCAAAAGAAGACAGTACAAATTGCCGGCGCCATAATTGAATCTTGCGCTCTCTATAACGACAATAGTGAGTCACGAAAACGAAAATAACTTTGAATTTATACATTTCCTGCTATATTCTTATACCTAGACAGTTTCTAGACCATTGTCCTGTCACGTCTGGTGTAAAGTTACCTGCAGGTAACTGTTGCCGGACAACTCGGTTGCACTTTTCAGACGGAGAAAGTCAATCGACGTGAGGTCTCGTAAAATCTCGGTGATGGTTAAATTGCATTCAGTGTCCGAGTTTTGATTTACTACAAATCAACATTATTAACAATTGGTCGTAACCATTGAAGTCAAGTTTTTTAAAGATGGAACAGAGAATGGTAAAGGCCCAATTGTCGGTAAATGTCTTCCCTGCCAGGTTGTTTATGATTAAATGTTCTTGAAGTGTAAGATTTTTTGATAAAACATCAGAAGGAGCAGTAATGTCACAACATATTTTAATGGTGTGGAAATATAACATAATAAAATAAAATAACACTTCGTGAAACATATTTTTTATCTTTTTTCAAAAATGTAGGTTTTTTTTTTTAATCATTTATTTGTAAAGGGTTTGTTCAGTGATTTGAACATGCCACTCTTTGTTATATTATACAAGTTTATCTCACACTTTTTTTAATTTTTTTTTGTAGTTTTTTGTGTTTTTGTTTGTTGGTAGAGTCATCGTGAGATGTTGGTCCGTAAACCTATGCTGGGTGAAACAACGTTGTATGTACATTCTATTTATAAAAGTGTGTTGTGTCTGTAGTTGTCATAAATAAATGATTTTCTATTCTATTCTAAAGCCAAAAAGTGGCTCTTATGGAAGACCAGCGTTGGTTGCTATAGTCAACTTATGCTGAGGCAGATTTATTTTGTTACTAGATTTACACTTCATATTTTATCCAGTTCATTATATGGGTATTCTGTGTTAATCTTCTAACAAATAAATTGAGATTCTAGTTTATTCTTCTATTTCATGTATACATGGTGTAACAATATACATGTGCTAAGCGAAAAGCTGGGTATTTCTACCCCCCCGGGGAACAACTTTTGTTCAACGACTTTTCTAATTTCGATTGGTATCTCTGAAAAAACTAAAACAAAGTTTTCACATGGCCAGCTGATTTTTTACGAAGTGATAACCCTAAAATCTGCTGTTTCTTATACTTGCGACGATGACCTCAGTATGGTCACAGAATAGATGTAGAAAAGAGTGACAGATTCATATTCTTGAAATAGAAAAACGCCTACAGCATCATTGAGGCAAATTGTCGTAAGTCATGGCTAAAATCACATTTCAATTTGAAGGTTGAGTTACGTGTAGTTAAACATACGAACTAAACTACGCTAACACAGTTATGTCTTTTTCTAACTGTTTGTTCTTTCTTGTGTGTTGATCTAATCATAATAACCTACTGACTGAATACACATTGATGTCCACTACTGAAAAGAGCTGTGAATCTGGCGGGTATTACCATAATCACTTGGCTGGGGATTGCTGATCAAAGAAACGGTATAAGTAATTCACACAATAAAAAGGCTGCCTTTCATTTGGCGAAGCCCCTTGGTCGACTTTTACGACATCCGACATACGACGAGCTGAGTCGCAGGGGTCGGTTAACTTAATTAAAAACTTTACCAAATGACTCTTTCCGTCATTATGTAGTTTATCTGTCCGTTCTGTACCTACATTAATCTTTGACACTTGTATTTCCACAAAGGAACGCGACTAAATTTTATTGGCTGTAGCACTATGCAAAACCATGGCAACCAGCCAACCGCCAATCATAGACAAGTTAGAGAACCATTCATTCATTCATTTCCGCTCACCACATGTCGGTGCTGTATTTGCCAAGCGGGCTAAAATATTTTTTTACGGGTTCCGTAATTTTTTTAATACCAAAATTTAAAGAAGTTCGTTTGTTTAAAATCATAAAATCAAAAAAAAATCTTAAATCCGTTTTCTACGGGATTTTGTATTAGGTATACCAACTATCAGAATTCACGCAAAGTGTATGTGTGTGTAGCAGGTAGGTACCTACATTGTGAAATACCTATGTAAAATAAGACCAGGTACCTACCTACGTATTCATACAATTTTCTACCACATACCTATTATTTCACGACTGTGATCCTAATATCTCCTACTCATGTTGGATTTATTAAAATTGAAAATGAACCCTAAAAATTATCCATCTTTTCGGCGAACGAAATCAAAAGAATGAATGATGAACCATTTTAGTGTGACCTTCGTCGCGGTGCCGTGTAGTGCTATAATTACAATTTTTATCTTTCGTGCCTAAAAAACAAGTAACTAGGACATAATTCGTCCATGCTAGGACTTAAGAATACCTTAAGGGTGTGGTGTATGCATCGGAGTGTCACAGAGCTGAAGAGATGAAGAGGCGTGTGTTGGAAGCGTGTGCTTACTTCCATAAAATGTGTGTTGTTTGGAAGAAGGGAGGCATATCGAACCTTACTTACATGCATAGGTATCGATACCTACGTCATGCATGTATAACTTACTAACTAACTAACCTAACTAGTGCTAAAGTGAGTGAGACATGTTAATGCCTAAAAAGAAACCTACCTTGTGCTGAAGTGTGTGAATTGTCTGTGACTGTGTACCTACAAGTGACCTACCAAAACATACATAAATCCCTTCGTAAGAAGCCATCTAGACAGCTGACAAGCGAGAAAATATGAGGTTTGTAACTTGTACCTACACTTACAACTTTCCTAACTCAGCATTTTAAGATTTTCTCAACACTACCTAGGAACTTACATACTAGCATCTTATTATTATCACGAATTTATTAGCTCGTCTAGTAACCTCCCGCCATAGCTGAAATCTACGAAGATAAATACCTACCTACATACCTGTAAAGTTAGTAAGTAAGTACAGGTTGCGCGAATAGGGTTGTCACTTTATTTTGGCACTAGGAAATGAAAACTTTTTGTATGGGAAACTGAAAATAGGAATTTTTAATTATCTCCCCCCCACAACTGATCACCATGGGTTCCTGAAACCCCCCCCTTCGGCTTAGTAGGGGTAATATGTTATACCTTGTATATGCTAAAGTCAAAGCAAAATTTCACTAGTTTTGTTCCATGAACAACGCTGACAGCGAGAAAACACTATGATTACAATAACCGGTAAAATTCATAGTTTTCTAATATTCATTACCAGATAAAACTAGTTAGCGAAACGAAAGTGAGTCTTTGTTCGTTGTCATGGCAAAGTCTAGAATATTTTAACGACCAAAGACTGATCTGACTTTTCAAGTTTTCACACAAGTTACTTTCATTGGTGTCTTTCCGATTCTTATAACTACGAAATCGTAATAATGGTTGATAAGCTTGCTTGGATAATCTGGATAAAGTGAAAAAAAAAATCCGTGCAAAATAACAACATAGAGACGAAACTACTTTGTTATTTCAGAATTGAAACAGTAGAAGAAACAAACAATAAATTAAAAGTATTGAAACGAATGAATGATTAAAAGTTATTGAAACTGAAATAATAAAGTTAGGTTTGATTAGATTATTGAAGTGATTTGACTGTAATTACAGTCAAATTATTATTTATGTCGGTCGACGGTAACTTAATTTTTATTTCCGGGTCAAGATATTGTTATTTGTTGACTTACTTACATAATAATCGACCTACATACAGTCGACTATACTGTTTTTAACAGCCGACGTTTTATTGCCCTTTTAAACAGAGCGAGAATATTTTTCTCTTACTAAATAAGAACATTAATCAAAGATTCAAATATCTATTAGCGACAAACTTATAGCGAAAAGTTGCTATAAATAATGTCCCTATGTCTCCCTTGATCATGAATGCAATCATAATGTTTCAATTTTACTTCGATAACATAATATTATTATAAATCATAAAATACATCATAATATAATAATGATTTTATACTTAATCATTTAAATCATATACATACATTCCTATCGTTCAGCCATTTAAACAACTTAATTTTATCGATATATACTTTCGCTATCGACTACATACCCGTAAAAAGCGAGTTTGACCTGAAGGATTCGTCTTTACATGAATCAATCGAATAGTTTTCACAAAACTGTTTTTCTTTTCCAGGTGGCGAATCCGACCACATCTTCCATCTCCACGGCTACAGTTTCTTCGTCACGGGCGTCACCCAATTCAACACCAGTCAAACAGCAGAGACGATCAAAAAGCTAAACGAAGATAACACGCTATTCTCCCACAAAAACCTCAAAAACCCAGTGCGTAAAGATACCATTGTAATCCCTAAGTTCGGTGTAGTAGCTTTAAGGTTCAAGGCTGATAATCCTGGGTATTGGCTGATGAGGGATGAGAGATCCGCTCATTGGACAAGAGGGCTAGATTTTATCTTAAAAGTCGGGGAGCAAAGTGATTTTGTACAGGCTCCGAAAGACTTTCCCAAATGCGGGTCTTATGTTGGGCCTGAATATTTCCTGATATAGGAATAGATCTTCTCTGCTAGGCTAAGTATATCTTATCTACCAGTATTGTATTATATGCAAATTTCAGAAGATTAAGTGGTTATTCAGGTGAAGTTGCTCAGTTATTTATTTTTAGGTAATATGTGATATGTTTATTTAAGTTGTTTGTTTTGTAAATATAATGTTAGATTGGAAAATAAATGTATTTTATTTTTATTTTTATACAGACGACACTTAATTAGGTATACTTATACCAATTAATTAAATAAGCTACAAGATTGTGTTAAAAATCTCGCCATGCTAAGTAAACATATAGGTATGTATTTCCTTACAACTAATTCTAAACTAACTTCCTTCTAACGCTAAAGTTATATACATAACCTTACTAAATAATACATTTCCGTCCACACCGTCTACAAACTTTACCTTTGCGAGAAGTTTGTCTGTTTATTTGCGTCCCCATTTTGAGAAACGATTATATCGATCTATTGAATGGTGCGAGCAGAGGTTTCTGTTATATGCTATTATGTTCCGATAGATCAGTTTCATTCATGATTAAAACATTCAAATACAAGACCAATTATTTTTTACCGCAAAAAGCGAATGCTCTTAAGAATTAGGTAAAACAATTAGTTAGAAGAACAAGAAACACCATTATTTCTGGTGAAATCATCATCATATTCATTTATCCAGTAGCTCGATATAGGCCTCCCCTACTGAGTGCCAAAGCGCCCTGTCTAGCTTACATTTGCCGAGTCGCGGTCATCGCTCAAAAACACGTCAAACGAGTCGCATCTTAAGTACCGACATATCGATTTCCTAAATTCATAGATCTTCTGGGTCCAGGTACTACTACTCCTGTGGCTCAGCCATTCAAAGTGGATCTTGGCCTTCGATAAAAGACTTCTGCAGGCATCTCGCTTCTGAGCTGTCTCTCGCCAGCTATAAGCGTCGAGTTCGCGGAGATCGGCTTCCACTACGTCAATCCAGCGATACCTAGGGCGGCCGACTGGTCTACGCCCCGAAGCTCTGGGTCCAGGACTTTTCCAAAATACATTACAAGGCACTATTCGAGCCACCTGCATCAGCACGTCTATGAATTTTGATAAGGACTTATGAGTAGATGTTGCTGTTGCTAAGCAATCAAAGCGAATTATTTATACCTACCAAGTTTGATTGCTTCGCTACAATGTAACCCACTTCCTGAACTTGGAAACTCTGAATTCCTGGAAGCAGTTGGTAGGTAAGGTAGGTTACCTAAAGCGAGAACCTAGTTTGAGTACTAAAGTGCACTAAGGTAGTACCTATGTACTTTACGAGATTTATTCAAATTGAAGAGAATATTTCTGACAATTGGTCCGGCTTAGTAGGCTCAAGTATGCGATATTATGGGAACAAGGTGATTGTAATGAAAATATCCTGTTGTATTATAAACCTAATATAATGTTATTGTATACATTAAATATTCTAATAAAAATATCTATCCATGTAATATTATTGTAATATATAATAATATAACGAAAACACTTAGAACCCCGGAAAAATGTATTTTGCAGATCACACCTACATTTGGGAATCGAACCCGCAACCGCTTGCATCTCTGGCCTTCGCTCCCCACAACACATTATGTCGGCATAATGTTCATCCAGGCTTAGAACTAACCCTTACAATTTGATGAAGCTAAAACTGAATTGTTTGGACATAATTTAAATTCCAGTGCCCACCCGCTGGGTTGTAGTTATTTTTAAATTATACCAGCTAATGGTTAAAGCGAAGATGATAAATCGCCCACATGATTTCAGAAGCTGCTACTCATAAAAAAAACACACAACTACTTCCAAATGAAATGAAAGGTTTGTTTATTAATAGTGACTGTCCGTTACATAGATCTGCAAACGAATAGAAGTGGCAAGTATTTTCTATTAGGTAAGATTATTTTTCTTCATATTTTGATTTTGTAATTTGTAAAGTTCCTTTTAGGTATTGTTTTGATAGTAATTGGTTGGAAGTTAGAAGGTATGTTTAGAGACAACTTGTCTGACATTTTTCAGATTTACTTAAAATTCTTCTAATAAAAGAAGTACCTATATTGATATAACAAACGTTGAACAGATAACGATTAAAGACTAAAACAAATTTCAACTGGTATTTACAATTGAAATAATTGAGCTAACTGCAGACGGTGTACATATCCAATCTAGACTAGAGGTGGCTCTAGTAAGTTTATAAATGTCTATATCTATTACTAGCGACCCGCCCGGCTTCGCACGGTTTTATTATACGTATAAACCTTCCTCTTGAATCAAGCTGTCTATTAAAAAAAAACCGCATCAAAATCCGTTGCGTAGTTTTAAAGATTTAAGCATTCAAAGGGACATAAGGACATAGGGACAGAGAAAGCGACTTTATTTTATACTATGTAGTGATAGATCTTTTATTGAAAATCGCCTGATGTTCGTAGTACTTTAATGGTAATATTTTTATAATTTTTTCAATTCGAAAACTAGTTTGATAATTCAGTCTTTATACTTCTATTGCGGTTAAAGAAGACTCACCATGTCCAACGATAGATAGTCACGGACTGGTGATAACCGTTGCGACAGTCTTTCATACAAAAAGCAGCTTCCGTTGGTTAAATCGGGTTAAATTTTTCGGTCCAAACAGTGAAAGTGATAATTGCAACCGAGCGAACGGCTGTGCCCATTATCATGTAGGGCGCTGAGGTTGACCAAAACGACTGGTTTCACATAATAATAATCTTCAACTTTACGCGTAACTGCGATAGGTACTTAAATATATCTGTATTTTTGCGGGGAACTTCTATGGTTTAATTATGCCTATGTCTATGCAACAGATTTATCCTTATGCAACAATAGATGGGGTTGGGTTGGGAGGAACCATTGTAGATTTTATTGGAGTCATGTAATCCTTACCTATGTAAACATAATATTTAATATTAAAAAAATATTATAAACGCGAAAGTTTGTATGGATGTTTGTTCCTAATTCACGTAAAGCTACTGAAATTTTGAGTAGACGTATTTCAAGCTCTGGAATATATACCTATAGCAAAGTCTATTTTTCATAACATAAATCAGTTATTAAGATGCTCTGTTGTTTATAACTTTGATGGTGCAATAAAGTTATTATCTATCTATCTATCTATCTATCAGTTCCCATGATAAAGAAAAAGCCTCGAGAGGTTTCCACAAAAACAACGTGTGCGAAACCGAGGGCAGATACTAGTATAGTTATAAATTATATTCATGTTATTAATATATTGTTTCATCAACCCACTGTTGGGTTTAAATTATGGAAAGAGCCTACACAGGCTATTATCATTGTTTATCGATGCAAATTGATGTTAGGACAATCAGCCGCGATCCAATTTAATATTATTATC
This sequence comes from Eupithecia centaureata, assembly GCA_944547425.1. Classification (NCBI taxonomy): domain Eukaryota; kingdom Metazoa; phylum Arthropoda; class Insecta; order Lepidoptera; family Geometridae; genus Eupithecia; species Eupithecia centaureata. The sequence continues at coordinate 11,743,166 of OX155682.1, read as the reverse complement.
AGTATTGGGTGCTATCCATACATGTTTCGTATAAATTATCCACTAGTCTGTTTGTTAGTTTTGACGACCTCAATGGTACAACGAGGGAAGTTCCGCCTGCAACGCAGGAGGTTGCGTGTTCGATTTTTTATAGTTTGTTTTGTTTGATCGGGATTCTTTCTATCATCATCATCATCAAACTGTATTAGTCAACTGCTGCACATAGGCCTCCCCTAATGAGCGCCATAGCGCCCTGTCCTCAGCTTGCCGCATAAAGCATCTGTCAGCAGTCTTTCACAGATCGTCATCCCACCTGGCCGGATGGCGCCTTACACTACGTTTGCCGAGTCGCGGTCTCCACTCAAGTTCAAATTATTTTTATAGACATCCCATTCTTCTTCTCCCGGACCTTATCCCACGCTATAAGCGTTAAGCGGAACAGCATGTATTTTTCTTCCATTCTCGTCTGTTATTCGTCATCTCCATATTCACACCTTTCTTCAGGATAACCTCTTTCACACAATCCATCCATCTTTTCTTCGGTTTTCCTCTCCCATTATATCCCTCAACATTCAAATCAATCACTCTTTATTTATAATACCTATCCTATTATGAAAGTTAAATTGTAAAAATAAATTCCCATCTCTCTCTATTCATATGATGATGACATCGTTATGTGATAGTATACGTTCATTTTACATCAAGTATTTATGGTCTAAGATCCGACTGCAGAATTAGCCCGCTCATAGCTTTTTGCTTAAAACCAAATTTTTATCTTTATTTGTAAGGAGGAGAATATATATATACATGTAGACGTTATTTTAATAAAAAATAAACAAGTGTACGTAATTTATTTACTAAAATCTATGAAACAAAAATATAATTGAGGCCAAATTTTGAAAGGCAACCTGGTATATATTATATTCTCCTTCTTACAAATAAACATAAAAATACAAAAAGCGATGAGCGGGCTAATTCAGCAGTGGGATCTCGTACCATTATATTCAATGCTTTGTCGAATATTTCGCAATGGCGCCTATTGTATAGCCATCGGTCAAGTATTGAAATCTCCGCTCTCTTTGCCATCTTCAAAACGGTACTTGCACCTTTCACTTTTTAAACATATGAGGTATATTTTTATATCATTGAATTGAATTATTCGTCAAAAGAATAAGACTCAAAATGACTTGGCCATAGCATTTTGACCCATAGCCAGAGGTATAAGTATATGGGCGTAATATTAACGCGATAATTAGAATGGAAAGGTTTTTAATAATACGTCCTGTTAAGTAGGTGTCTTCGTATTTCTGATGGATGAGTACTTATTATTGATAGTGTAAGTATACATTGACACAGTATTAGTAAGTGCAAGTGGGTTACATAAAGCATAATTTTGGTTAACAGTTATTTAAGGTTAGGAGTAGGTATATCGATAGAAATATAGATAATTTATTTATTGTATCCTCAGACTACCATTGTACCATAAAAATATGTTACAGAATAGCTTAATACTAATTAGACACAATCGGCGGCTTTATCGGTATCGTGGTAGGTACCTAATTTAACTTAAGTACTTGTTAGAAACGATTTCTAGAAATCATCGTTCTTATAAGTAAAAATAGCTCAGTTTTGATAATGATGAAAGAAATATGTAACGAGTTCTCCAAAACTCTAAAAAGCGCAGTTCCTTCCTCTGGTATAACTTCAAACGTAAACTGGAAGTGTAAAAACATAACCATCACAATACTAAAGCATAAGAATAAATCATAACTGGATAATAACTCTGTTTTTACTTATTCTTATGCCTAAAGTGGATCTGTGGAAACATTGTTGTTGTAAGACCACGGAACATTGCAATGTTTGATTTGAAGTTACCTAAAGTGGTTTCGAGTACATTCATATTTACATTCATGTAAGTCGTTGAGTGACTTTTATGTTAATTTATAAAAATAATTTATTTTAGACTTTTATCGATCCTTACTTTAAAATGTCTGAGTAAATATTTACCTACAACGCACCGCAACGCATTAATAAGTGAGATCGTGGAAAAAAACTCGACCATTTTCATTAAAAATAATGTTAATATAATGAAAGTAATTTCAAAATAAAACAAGTTCTTTTTTGCGTAGTCGGGTAGTCAATCAATTGATAGCAGGTACCTATCTCATATTAATTACAATTTTATTCAATCAAATCGAATCATTGGACTCTACTAGGCAATCTTTGGCCGGTTTTCACTTGTTGTTTTATTGGATGCGCTGTTGATTGAATTGTATATACAAAAGTAATTTATTCAATCAACAACACAAACAATTATGTAACTACTTATTATATTGCGGTAGTCAATACAAAATATTATTTCGAATAACAATTACTTTCTAACAAATAAGTATTAAGTAGTAATAGTATTTAGGATTAAAGTAGCTAGCTATAGCTAGTATTTACGTAAGATTGAGCTAACTTGAGACTGTTACAAACAAATTAGGGGAAGCGCACTCAACTGATCCATAATAATAACAAAGGGAAGCGTCGCCAAGATGCTAGCTGCACTGCATAGTCCCGCTGAATGGCAAAGCTGATGCGCTGGTGAGTATCTGGTGCAGCGCATCAGCTGGTGAGTCACCAGCTCTGGGGTCACGTGTGGCTTCGTCTTCTAATTCTGGTTCGATATTATGATCATCTAAAAAAAACACTAAATAGTCTTGCAGAAAAACATACAGCACGTTAGTTCTTTTTTTGTAATGAGTGAGATCAATAAGTACCTACTCGTCTGTAAAAAAATGACTTTCTCATGGAAAACTCCGAAAGTCTTCATCATCAATCTTTAATAGTCCACAGTTAGACTTAGGGGAGGCCTATGTCCAGCAGTGGACTAATATACGCTGATGATGATGATAATGATGGACTTTAGATCTCCCCTAATGACCGCTTGTCTTCAGCTTGCCACATCCAGCCTCAGCCTGCAGTCTTACGTAGATCGTCATCCCACCTTGGCAGAGGGCGTCCTACACTACGTTTGCCGAGTCGCGGTCTCCAATTATGAACACATTTACGGGTCGGGGGTGAGGTCTACGCAAGCAGTTATTTGAAAAGGATCCTTGTTTTTCAGTAGTTACTTTGTATGTTGGTAGAAATAAACGAATTTATTATTATTATTTGCCGTTACATAATTTTTATTTAAGTTTGCTTTACTTACTAATTACTAATCTACAAAAGAACTGGAGAAAAGAAAATTCAACCATAACCGGAGGGAGCATAATATCCACCATTTTCGCTCCATTACGAAACTAGCGCCGTTTTCACAAGCGCATAATTTGATGGGTATTGCAATAAGCGCTGTGTTATCTAACCCTTGGTTTAGCAACTCATTTCTATGAAGTATCTACCGTAGATACTACATAATGTACGTATGCAGTCTCAATGGAAGCTGATTTGAGACTTATCCTTAGCTATAGAGAAAATGCTCAAACAAACTGACTAACTGGAATTTTCAAAAAAACCGGCCAATTGCTAGTCGGACTCGCGCAGGAAGGGTTCCGTACTATCTATAAAAACGCTAAAAAGCCATGTCTGTTGTATGAAAGCCAGTATTAAACAATAATAGAACAACTATTGAAACATCACAAAAAAACTCGACAATTAAGTGAATAATTTAGATTCAGTGATTTATTTCATACTTCGCCCCGGCTTCGCACGGTTTTATTACACGTATAAAACTATAAATCACTCAATCACTCAATCTATTAAAAAACCGCATCAAAATCAGATGCGTAGTTTTAAAGATTTAAGCATACAAAGGGACAGAGAACGCGACTTTGTTTTATACTATGTAGAGCTTGTAATTAAAATCTAATTTGGGACTCTATAACATAACAAATAGTTATTACGCTCTCCTAAAGATACTTTCACTGACAAAAACAACAATCTAGAAAAAGTCTAGACTACAAGATAGATAATAACGAGTTTTTATTAGTATACGAATAATAAAAACTCATACAGAAGCAAAAACTTGGCACCTACGAGTACGTAGGCGATTGTAAAAAGCGTCGGTTACCAGTAAAGTTTTGTAGCCTTTAACTTCTGTTTATTTTATTGTATCGTCCGGAAAAAAATGAAGGCGAGGGAAATGCACGAAAGTAAACAGTAAATTGAGATGTTTTTTTTTACATTATTATAGTTTTACCCTGTGGTTTTACCTACAGTCAGACAGTAATAAGTCCAAAAGCTTCTGCACTAGTTATAAATTGTGTTTCAGGAGCCAGTAACTTGATCAGTTTATGTATTATGTATTAATATATCAGTTAACTAATTACCGTGGGGTATTGAGAATCTCCGGGTTTTAAAAAATATCTGAGGATCTGGTCGATGCGACGCGTGATCCGAGAGCTGGTGAGTATCTATCTGGCTCAGCGCATCAGCATTGCCATACAGCGTGGCAATGCAGCCAGTGTATTGGGGACGCACAGACATGGATCAGTTGAGTTAACTTTAGACTGTTTGCGACCGTCTGCAATTGGCTGAATTGTGTCAATTGTGTCAAAAGTGTCTGATTGTAATTTTGTCCTTCCGGAGATGCTTTCTTAGACGCCAATCAAGCCTCTTTTTAGAGAATTTAGAGCTCAGGTAGGTAATCCTTGGACAAAACATTATACCTACCTATGTAGGGTAAGTATCAATTTCTATAGTAGCTCTACCTTCGGTAAAGGGATCAGGGAAGGCTTTTGACAAGGGTGACCTAAAGGGTAGTACGCTTATGTGTAGCTATTCGATATAAGATGATAACGGTTGGCAAATTGACTTTGATTTCTATATTTTTTGTGGTTTTTATCTTTATCATGGTCACGGTCAAGGATGGCTTTGGGAAATATACCTAGGTACTTATGTGTATTAATCATTACTAGGGCTCGGAAAAATACGTGCAAAAAATCTTAAAATATAATATGGATCTAAAAAATGGAAATATGGAAAAATATGGACTAAAAAGACAACTTAAAACACCTCATTCTATGGAACTGGCTTCTCTTTCAGTCAAAAAAATATTTAGTGACTGCTTAGATTTTAGGAAACAAGAATTTTAAAAAATAAACTCAGTACAAAGGACGGCCTTATCCCTGAGAACGTTTTCTCCCAGGAAACCTTGTTGAGGGTGGAGAAAAAGATATAAGAATCGGATCATGCACCGTTTGTGAAAAAAGACATAAGTTCCTAATAAAATATAATTACAGAAAAAATAACTAAGGAGACATTAACAAATTAGGAGAGTATGAAATTAATGAGTTATGACGATATAGAAGATGGAGGAAATTGATTTATTATTTATTTATTTATTTAGTAATCATAACATCATTACAGGTTTCTTTTTTTAGCCCTAATTCGATGCTAGATCTAAACTAAGTACAGTATAATTAAATTTGTAAGTTATAAGGTTTCTTAATACAGTTACAATATACACACATAAACTAATCTAAAAACATATTATTTTGGTTTCTATCACTAGCTGTGCCATTTCAATGACTTTCGGCAGGTTTTGGTGAAATATATCCACGCTGTTGATGGACAGGATGTTGAGTAAATAGATAGCGAGTGACATGGGGGCAAACTTAAGTAGGTTGGTCCTACAGTTGGGCACCTCCAGCATGGCGGGGGGGGCGAAGCGCGCCCAAGTAGTCGTTGGGCGCGCGCAGCCGCAGCGCCGCCAGCACCGCCGGCTGGTCCAGCTCCCCGCGCAGCACGCGCACAATGAACTTGACCAGCGCCACGTCTCTCCGTACCGACAGCCTGCAGTACCCTACCATCCCTAGTACAAACAGACTCGGGTACATCAATGGGTAGTACGGGAAAACTCCATATTCTTTTAAATAAACAAAGCGAGCAAATTTATTTTGTATTTTCTCTATCATTAACTTGTACTTAGCTTCGTGGGGATTCCAAATGATAGCATTTGTTTCTAGGTTACTCCGTACCAGGGCGTTATATAATATTTTTATTACATTGATGTCTTTAAAATTCACAGTCTGTCTAATAATAAATCCCAAATTTCTGAATGATTTGGCGCACACATTTATAATGTGGCGGCGGAACCTCAAGTCGGGCACCATCTCGAGACCCAGGTCTCGGACATGCGTCGTTCTCAGCATTCGTGCCCCCTCCACCTCGTATTGGTGCTGCAGCGGCGCGCGTCCGCGGGTGTAGCTCATCACGGAGCACTTAGCTACATTAAACAGAAGCTTATTGGATCTGCTCCATTCGACCACCCTATCTATGTCGCCCTGGAGCCGCTCACAATCAGAAGTGTCCGCTACTGTTAAAAACACTTTCAGGTCGTCCGCAAAGAGCAAGCAACCTGCCTCTTTAATGACCTCCGGGAGATCATTAATCATTATAACAAATTCCAGAGGACCAAGATTGCTGCCCTGACTTACGCCTGAAAAAGTGTAATAAGGTGCCGATAAAAGGTTAAAAAGGAGTTGTAAGTAATTGTGTGTGGTGCCATTTTGTTTTTGGTTCGGATTAGTAAATAAAGGCACACTGATTCTCAAGGATCTTTATTTTAAGGTAAGTAAGTAAATAATAAGTTTTCATAAACAGACTAGGTTGGTGGTGGGATAAATAATTGCACTAACCCAGTAGGTATTACGCAGAAAAGCAAATTACCTAAATCATAATAACTTTGCCTTTTCTACTCCAACTCATACCAACTTCACTGACCCTTATAATGTGCTCCTTGGGGCTTCTTTCTGCTCCTCACTTCATCACAGTGTGGAATATAAATGAAATGCTCTGCTAGCTTAATAAAATATACCCTAGACAAAATATCTCTGAGTTAACTCTTTATAAACTTTCGCTTTATGTTGAAACTAGCGACTCGCACCGGCTTCGCACGGTTTTATTATACGTATAAACCTTCCTCTTGAATCACTCTATCTATAAAAAAAGCCGCTTCAAAATCCGTTGCGTAGTTTTGACAAAGGGACAGAGAAAGCGACTTTGTTTTATACTATGTAGTAGTAAGGATTTTATTTCTTCGTTAATTATTAATGGAATCATTGCTGTTCTCTGTTATTAATTAAAACACGTTTTTTTGAGTGATGTAATACAAGTAGATCTTTTTATCTCGTACCTAGTGCTTATATTTTCTCTACGTTTCAATCGCATTTCAGCGATCGTGGTAACGGGACGACAATAACAACCTACAAATTATCTATTACTAATATTGAGTTCATGGACGTTCATTTTCAATCAAGCATCTCTAAAAATACTTATTTTAGCTAGGAACTCGTAAAATTAAAATGTCAGATTGCTGTAAAATTAACCTTCAAAATTTCAAACTGAAGGTAAACTGACTCACTGCAGGCAAAATGTAGACCATCTGCATTTGACGGATCACCTGAACGTTTACACGTAAGGGCTGGCTTACATTGCTCTAGCGTAAGTTGAAGAAACACATCTAAGTGTACAAGTATGTTCAATATTGAACAGACCTGTACCAATACAGACGTGGATATAAAAGCTAATATATTGGAATAGATTTATATGTTTTAAACCTTATAAGTATAATACACTTTTCGATGTTAATTTATTATGTTACCATTTAAGTATTACACTGTTCAATCTTTCGGCATTCAATATTAGGGCGCAGCTGATATTATTTACTTGATTTAAAAAGAGAAAAATAACGTCATCAAATGCGGCAAATACTTAAATCAATTAATTTAAGTATTAAATTAATTTATTTCTTACAAAAGTTTATTCCCCTCGGGATCCAGAATCATCCCCTGTTGGCTTTGTACACTACACATATGACTACGAGTAGTCGTTTATACGAAGCACTGCACACTTTACCTGATCAATACTTCTCTATCTTTATCTTATTGGCAAATCATGCCTGTAAAACCTGTAAAGCTCTATCTGTCAGCGTGTATGTGTCATTTTAGTAGAACAAAACATTCATTATGAGTATCTCTTTCTTTGGCTTATAAATGACCTAAACCATCACCCCTGTATAGGATCGCGACTCAAGCTAGCTAGCAAATAGAACAGCTGCATACATTAGTGATGGAACAGCTGAAAATCCCGGCGTAAGAAAGCGGTCTCCGCGTAAATTATTCAGAAGCGCCTCGAGCGATAAGTCTGACGTAGCCTGTTGTAGAATTATTTGCACTTCTTGGATTTCTCAACGGTTTTCCGAGAATATTGTGAAATGTAACAAGCATTTATGGTATGAAGATGTCACGTGAAGATGTCGGCATGCCTTTGGGTATTGTAAGAAGTCTAGTCCCACGCTTAGTAAGTCGGACAAGTCTACTTGTTCAAATTTGTTTACTTTGGAAATTTAAATGGGTACCTTTGATGGGTTTTTTATGCTTACATACCTAATTACTATCTACTTACTTTTGCATAATTACATTTTAGTTTGGAAATCACATAGCGTTTGTGTATTTACACTATTCATGCACCAAAAGATAAACAGGTTTTACAAAAATCCCAAGTGCTTAAGTAATAATTATTACATTATTGATTCTAATTCATGAGTCGTATAACTTGGATAACGTATCATCTTCATACAGCCAGATTTCATCGGTACTCTTTTATGTAAGATTTTAAAAAAAAACCGTCTTATTCGTTTTGAAGTAAGTTCAGTTTAATTTCTTATGTAATCGACTAGTGTAAAAGGAATTCATGAGGTCACGTCTTTTACAACAAAGTGCTAAATGACAGTCTAGTCACAAATTACCTTTGACAACCACGTCAATCACGCCACTTAGTACTGGGGCCAAATTCCAGTAATTTCCAAACAAAGGTCTCAATAGCGTCATACTATCAAGCGTCAAACTTTTTGAGGTTAAATATAGTCGAATTAAGAACCTCCTCCTTCTTGAAGTCGGTTGAAAAGGGCCGGCGCTTTTGCTTATACAAATCGCAGCCTGCGAGTGAAAAGGGAACCAACAAAATATGACTTTAATTAAAGGAATAATTGACACATCACCTACCCCAAGTTTAAAATTACAAAGTTATGTAATCGGATAAACATTCCAATATTTCAAATGGTCTCAGAGGTTGTACTTCAAACAAGCTGTTTATTTAGCCTGTGCAAATGTCGAACGTTTTACGTTTTCGGTTTTCGAGCACGACTTGAGAGGGATAACTCTTAATACGTGGAGTTTATTTAAGCAAGCAATATAGCTTAGGAATATAGAATAGAATAGAAACTTTGAACGAATTCGATGTCAACTTTGTGGAAATAACACGTCGTAGATTTAACTGAAATTTAATACAGAGCAGTGACGTATTTCAAAAATCTGCGCCGATTTTTAAGAAAAAAACGACGAAATGTACGTATCGGGCCAGGTGCTGGGCATAGTTGCACTTTCATGGTAAAAAAGTGAGCAAGAGTGTGCCAACAGATATGAAAGTACTAAATTTTAAAGAGTTTACGGTGGAAGCTAAAATAGCTGCTAGCGGAGCGAGGTCATTTTGGAGTTCGGTAAGGTATCATTATGAATGTAAGCAAAACACGGACTTAAAAAATAAAGTAGAGCATAGCGCATCTATAGCATCGGACCACAGAGAAACGGGAACGATATTATCGGCGAGCAGAGCAAGCTGCGAAAATTTTGTGATAATTGAACATCGAGAGGTGAGCCCTGGATAAGAGCTAGGCTGTCTGAAAACTTTTCGCAAGCGAAGCAAGCGGCATTCGCCGCCCCTGGCAGCTAGCCCTGGACCAAGGCCCACTTGGCCCTAGGATAAATACGCCCCTGACCGTATCAGGGCAGTATCAGTATCTACCTGGATTTAAGACTGCGAACTTATCACAGTTAAGAGTTAAAGCGCTTCTGCAAGATCGAAGCTTCAAAGTTCAGTTGTATTTTACAGTGATTGCTGAAAGTATTATTAGGGTTTTAGAGAAATTAACAACGAATGTTCTAATTTTTCATGATATGAAGTTGTTACATCAAAATCGGTGACATGGTCCGACCTTTTGGTGTGGTTAATCCGGGTTAGGGTACATCTCGTCCGAAAATCCATAGGATACGTGTATGAAGTGACGTGCAAAACGTTTTAAATAATGTTATTTCAACAGAAATTAAAAAAAGAGCGAGCCTCGAAAACGCTGTGCTACCATATTTACCCTAGTTGCGAGTCCGCCCCGTTCTTTAATGAAGATGATCTGGGATGAGTTCTGATTAATAATATTTTTAATACCTTAAGATACATCTATTAAATCACAACTGACTCAGCACACACCACCAATCAACATGCAAGGTTCCACCTACACCTCCGCGCATCACTGGGCTTTCGCACGCAATTCCACCATTCGACCTTACTCCGAACTAGGTTAATACTGTCTAGATTTACTATTACATAGCGTTCCAAGTTCTATTGCAAAGAAATAGGGTTGTATTTCAGTAGATATATAGGCGGTCTAGGGATGCTTTTTGGACCTTCGCTATTATCGGGTTACCTTACCTGCAGCCTTTGGGTGAATAGTAGGATTCAGGTAGCTGAGTTTAATAGCGAACTCGTATAGATCTAATGGCTGGCTTAGTTCGCTTGATAGTGTAATATAAAACCCTTTCCCTTTACCGTAGAACGGTTACAAATTCAAAAGATCTTTATTAGCAAACTTTATAATAATCAAAGAATATACGCGGAATATATGCGGTGGGCGAAGGTCCGCCTGCGACGCAGGAGGTTGCGGGTTCAATTCCTACCTCGGAACAAATTTGTGTATGATCTGCAGAAATTTGTTCCGGTGGACTGGGTGTTTTCTATGTATAATAAAAAAATATCTATCTATGTAATGTATTGTAATAAGTATATCAGTCACCTATAGTACCCATAACACAACCTCTGCTTAGCTTGGGGCTAGATGATGCTGTGTGGACTGTCCAGAATTATTTATTTATGAAAAAACTAGCGACCCGCCTCTGATTCGTACGGATGTATTATACATTTAACCATCCTCTTGAATCACAATCTATTACAAAAAATCGCATCAAAATTCGTTGCGCAGTTTTAAAGATCTAAGCATACATAGGGACAGATAGATAGCAGAAGCGACTTGTTTTACTATGAAGTGATGAAAACTATACACTAGCCAAACTCGATGTAGAATGTTTGTAAACAAAGCACGACACAAAAAACTAAAATTCACTTGCTTGGCGTCGAATTTTAGATATGAGTGTACGAAATATTTAGTGAAGGAACCCAACTAGCACGTTGGCGTTAAAATAACCTGTATATTATACTTATAACGGTTCCAATCGAGTATCTTAGTGTTAAAAATACCTGTAAGAATGGTGTTAGAGCATGCTCTAACTCACATATAACCACGAAAGAGGCCCACGATTTTGCAGGTAAAGGTGTTATAAAGCCTGTATAAGGGTGGTATAAGGGTGTTAAGTACCTGCACAAGAGTGTTTATTCATTCTCAGCTAATACCTTAACCGGTATAAATGTCTTGTAGATGAGTTGGTTAATACTATAGGTGTTAGAATCATTTCGGTTAAGAATGAAATATCACCTAACATATTACAAGACCTATTAAAAATACTTGTTTGACACTTAATCGCTTAGTAGTTAGTTAGAATATTCTCAAGCAAGTATTTTGTATCTTACGAAGGGAAGTCTATGAACTTTGTTACTTAATAAAATTATGTGACTATCAGTGAATGGCGTAACAGAATTGACAGAGGAGAATATACAAATACTAAGGAGTTAAAGTTTTCATTGTGAAGTGAACATAATCTGCCGCGGTAATTTTACTGTAAATGTATACCATGTTTCTCATCTCAATTTTAACGCGCCCTGGATTAAATTAAGATTTTAAATAAAAATTATGAAGAATAATAAAGAAATTTCAAATTTTTATTTTTTTATTTTTTTCCTTATTAGCCAGTAGCATGTTAAATTAAGTGGTTTCAGTAGAATGACAGAAGTTACATAAATAATGAAGTATTTTGTTGTCAAATATTGAATAACCTATTCAATATATATAAGTTAATTGACCAAAACAATGGCGACCGAACATTAAAGTTTTATGTCTTTGTTAAGTGTTCTATTACACATTTCGAGATACAACATCTTTAGTCAAGAATGTTGTCAGTCTTTAGTACTCTTTACAGTGTATTAATAGTCTTAAGTAACTACAATTACTATAGCCAAGACAATACTACCGGCTAAGCATAAAATGAACTTATACTCTTGACTAACTCTGTTTTAAAAGTAATGTCTGCACCTTATAATCAATATAACACCACAATGCTTATCAACAATAAGTGTTAACGAGAGTCAATTTATATTTTAACTACCTTATAAAGTTTATAGTTACAACTGAGATCATTATTACTCCGTTAAACAGTTAAAAGTAATAATAATACCTGTAACTGACACCAAAATGTTAGTTGGGAAGGATCTTAAATCGACAAGTAATGTAAATTTCGTATAAAAAGGCGCGGCAACAGAGTGTATTCTAAGTTAAGTATGGCCGGTTTGTTTACAAAAATTCTACATCGAGTTTGGCTGATGTATTTGCGATTAAATCACTTGAGTTAACTGCAGACTGTCGCAAACAATATAAAGGTAGTTCAACTAATCCAAAGCAATACGTTGGCAGCATTGTCACACTGTATGACAATCAGACAGACATGAGCTACGTCAGTTACTATAATAATTATCATAACAATGTAACCTACTCCATAAACCGAAACCAAAGTAAAATACTAAACAGATTTTAGTTTTTCTTTGTAATAGGTAAATACTTTCAGATTTCTGTTAATCAGACATGGCCAAGTCTACCTTTACCATGCTATAAATTAAAAAAGCGTTACTTTATCATTAGGTATAAATAATTCAGTAGCCTGGCCCTTTTATTTTTATCAGACTCACCTACAAAATGATAAATTGGGTCATTTGCCCAGCTAAAGGGTCAGTAAATTCTTCTTATTTATCGTTATGATATTTTTTGTCATTTTTGACATTTCTACAAACTAAGGTGAAAAGTGTTACGTAGAGGTACATTTTATTGATACTTACTGAAAATATGAAAAATATGACATATGTTGACGACCACAGTTAATTTCAGCTGAAAGACTGGGGCCGAATTCCACTAATTTCAAAACAAAGGTCTCAATAGTGCCATTCAATCAAGATGATTAAAATGACGTTTGTGCATTTGGTATTCTACTATTTTTTGCGCTTGAAGAGACATTCAAATTAGAATGTCAAATTAGTAGTTAGAAAAGTAACCGTCACAGCCATGAATGACCTCAAAAAGTTTGTGCTAGTAGAATACCAAAAAGAGTTTGACATTTTGACACGATACTATTTAAACGGTGAAGCGATTTATTTAGTGGAATTCGGGCCCTGTGCCTATGTTTTTCCAGTGTCGCTTTTAATGTCTATTAGCAAGGTAAAAAGCTCCCAGTGGTGTACTTTGCATGATATATACCACGAGAAAGATTTCGCGCTGCAGTCCAAAACTGTTCCAACCATCAAATAGCTTTTCATCCATTCCCGCCCCGGCTTCGCACGGTTTTATTATACGTATAAACCTTCCTCTTGAATCACTCTATCTATTAAAAATACCACATCAAAATCCGTTGCGTAGTTTTTAAGATTTAAGCATACAAAGGGACATAGGGACATATGGACAGAGAAAGCGACTTCACTACTATGTAGTGATATTACATCGCTAATTCTAAGCAGGTACAAAAGTACGTGATTTACACTTTGCCAAGTATTAAGTGCGAGTTTCAAGTGCAAGTGACACCTGCATCTTGTAAGCGAAATTCCTAGACGCGGCTCCGCGCTGCGCGACTTCAAATCGCAATACTCAAGACGCAGCTATGTGAAAGATAGCATGCGTCTTAGTTCAATATTTTCCGTGAACAATTATCAGAAATCATTATGACACTTGCACTTGTCACTTGATACTTAACAAAGTGTCAATCAGGTATCTATTGGAGATGTATTACTGGAGCTACCGTGATGAAATTACCATCGTTGGCTGGAAGCCAGACGCGCTGTCTCCTGTCTTATCATCTCAGCAGATCGGCTCCATGTAATCGGATCAATGACGATCTCAATAATTGTCTTTTAGTAGGGGATTACCTATAGCTTTTAAAATACTTACTAATGTTATGAATATATGGATGTTTGTTTCTCTTTCACGCCAAAACTACTGACGGGTCGGGCTGAAACATTGAATAGACGTGGTTATAGCCCTGGAATTATAATAATGTATTATAATAAGATATTAATATAATTTATTATAATAATGTATTATAATAATGTATTATAATAATGTATTGTAATAATGTATTATAATAATGTATTATTATACACTATAAACCGTGCGAAGCTGGGGCGGGTCGCTGGTCAAATAATAAACTACAACTAGGTAAATTATATTTGGAATAAACACTTTAAAAATGTCTGAATCAGCTGATGATATTGAAAGATTTAAATAAATTGAATATAAGTGCAACTAAAGCAAACTCCTTGCGTAACATAAGAGCAATCGCGCGGACTTGCTGATTACATTTTGAGGTGGACTCGTAGCGTAAACATCAACGTTCCATGCATGAAAGTGCTTCAGTCTGCCAACTTTTCTAATTTAATATTAAAATTACTTTGATTTAATTGAAGAAGGTGGTAGAAAGTTTTAGGATAGTGTCATTTAACCCAGTTGTCCTCAACATGGTTTATGCTACACAGTGATGCCTACTTAACTACATGACTTTTTCCTAGTGATTTTTAATGTATAATAATATGTTACATTTTTTAATTATTGTTCCGTTATCTTTTAAATTTCATATTTTTAAGTTCTGTTAGTAATATTCTTGTCTACATGAGCCTAAAATACTTTATGTAAGTACGTTTTTATTATCTTGTTGTACATTATAGTTAAGGAATCTAGTTCTTACTAAACCGATTTCGTGTATAGATATCTAAGTCTTCTAGTTTCTTGAATTTTCTTTTATTTTTCTTGTTATATTTTCTGTATAAATTTTAAATGTAGATAGCGCTATGGTCTACATTTAGCATATGTTTTACCTTTAATATTGTTTAAGGTATTTTACAGATGTTATTATACTGTAATTGTAGTATTTTGTTATTCTCTAAAAACAAAAGAAGTATAACTTCAAAAGCCCCTTAATAATATACGAAGACTAAGACCAGCTGGTTGTTATGACAGGCTCAACTGGTGCCTAGATAATAGCCTTTCAGTCCTTGGAATAAGAAACTTCCCGACATAGGTCTTTCTTTGATCTGCTCTTCCGGAGACATCGTTAGTTTTTACGCTCCAAGGCACATTGGGATACAATTAGATTAATTGAGGAAGCAAGGACCTTGGATGTCAGAATTACGCTCTTAGTGGAAACGAAATGTTGAGGTAAAATATATAATTGATCAAAGCTTATGCTGAATGGGATCATTTGGAAGCGGGAAAATAGATTGAAATGGAAAACGCCATTTTGTTTTTGATGAAAGTAATGAATCCTTCAAAAATAAAACTAAATGAAGAATAACCCTATTTTTTAGTTATGTTTTGTTAAAACAGTGGTCAGTCAATTATGAAATGATTCTTGGTTAAAATCATTAACTGTGTGGTTGTATTAATTAAATTTTCAATAAAAGCTATTTGTGGTTTTCGATTTTATTGCGGTCCGAAACCGCTGAAAGGCTTTATTTAAACTACATGACATAAAGTATTGTAGAGTTCTTATTAAGAGAAATAATAACTGAATTTACATAATCCAACTAATCACCGTAGTTTCTTAATTTAAAAGTACCTTTATTGATTTCTAACTATCTGCGGCACAGAAAATACTAACCGTTATAAAATGTGATATCGGTCGGTTATCCAAATCGGTAGAATCTAGCGGCAATACCACAAAAAAAAGTTACGACTTAGACACGTGTTTAACAGTTGTTTATGATGGTTTTGTAGGATGACTTTTGCTAAACAACTGTTAAACACGTGTCTAAGTCGTGATTTTGTTTTTTGTGGTAAGGTCTCTAGGGCGCTAAAAAAGAACAAAAAGTCATACATGGGGTGACCTAACCCGATTAGCACTACATTTCTCAATGGATTACCTTCCTACGCGAACGTAAACCAAGTTTATGGAAGTTTAAGGGAACGATTTATCATTTGTAGTTCTTGCTATGAATATTTCTGATAAGATCAGACCAAAAGCTTTTTTACTAATTTGTATTTGTTTTTATTTGTTACACCTACGCAGCTACGCCGTACGAAAAACAGAGCGATCAACATCTCTCTCTATTTAAAATTCGTGTTGAATTATACACTAAAAATACACATTATGTTATTTTCGACGGACATTTTCCGAGATTTTGGTGTGTCTGACAATATAAATCAATATAGCTTAAGACCAAACCCCTCATTTTAATTTCAGTAGATCATGATTAATCTTTGTTATAACCACCTTGTGAATAGAAGCTATTTCTAAAATTCACATTGAAAGCTTTTTAATTTCCCTTGCGAGTCGGCTAAGGGTGAACGAAATTGCCACAAATTGGTATCTACTATTCAAATTCTACGGGGTTTGAATGATTCAAGATTTAACAACTTAGGGGAAGGGGATCGATTTATATTTGAAGTTCTTTCTTTAATTTGGTAAAATAAGTACCCTCATTTTATATATTTTAAAACTCAATCCACTTTCATTTACTTTAATGATGATAACGGCTGGTCGTCGCCTATGACGCAGGAGGTTGCGGGTTTGATTCCCGCCTCGGGACAAATGTATGTACGATCTGCAAATATTTGTTCCAGGGTTTTCTATGTATGGTAATTTTTTTTATCAATGTAATGCAATATAAATTAGTCATGTAGTAGACGTAACAGAAGCTCAGCTTAGCTTGGGAGGTGTGGATTGTCCAGCATTATTTATTTATTTATTTCGGAGAAGGCATTGTCATCATACATATTAAATTTTTGCAGATGACATCGTTTTCATTTTAAAACATGTAACCATTGTTTTTCTTCTTTCACGACAATTTAATTCATCGTTGCATTTTCTAGTTACAAGAAAAAAAAATGTCGTCGTTCGACTAGCCAATACATAGTTTATTATATTCTTCGCCAATAGCCTATCCTACAAAATCCTCTGAACTTTTACCTATTTATTTACCATCGTTGAGTAAAACAATAAAAAGAGTCCCTCAAATATTGACGGCTCTATAAAAGAAGCTTCAAAATAAAATAGAAAGCCAACCGTCATCACAACTCGTTTACGATCACCCTCACATCCAGGCACTTAGGTATACCGACACAGATAATAGAGACCTTAGTATCAGTCGTGCGTAGTTTACGAAACCTATAAAGTTTTCGTTTCCTCGAAGCGCCGTCCTGAAAAGAGATGAAATACTTTTAATATCTAACACAATATGAGAACAATCTAATAGTTTCATACGAACTCGATTAAGTATAGTTTTCAGATTTTTTGCATTAAATTTCCGGTCATTTCAATTTTAATAAAAAATCATTAGTCTGGTACAATCTAGTGTAGATATAATCTAGCTATAATAATAAATAGCAGTACGAATTCGACAAGTCAGTGTAATAAACGAAAGCTTTTTCCGTTCCGATATTTTGCAAACACATACTAAGCCTTATCTTTAATCGGTAACCAGCACAAAGGCTTTTCGCTGATAAAATCTGAACAAACCCTAATTTAAAGTTGATATCATATCATATTCATGTAACGAGCGGTCTGTAGTTTAACTTTGGGAGGTTTCGTGAACAATGGTTTAAAGTGTCACAAAGGGCGCGAATACTAAACGAATGGAGGCTTCACGGCGGCGATGGGCGGGCGGGGAGCGGGGGCGGACGCGAGCCGAGCCACGGTGGTGTTGCCAGGTTATTCTATTGCTTTGATTGTGGGAAATTGTTTTATATTAGCCTATAGATATTTATAATGGTAAAATTGACTAATGTGGACTTTAAAATGGTAAAAATTAGTATGATAATTGTTCTATTTTAGAAATTCAACGATTTCTTTTACGATGACTGACTAAGCATTGTCGGAGTAAAATAAATAAAAACAGCCGTAGGCTTGTTTTTTCATGGCCTGATTTCCCTTTTAGTACTTTAATTATTATATTATTATTATTACATTTTATTGTTTTAGTATTTTAATTTATTTTATAAGTTTTAGTACTAACTAGTTTTTTTACTTATTAAATATAATGAGAGAATAAAAAGAATACTCACAGATCATAAAAACATAAAATTACTTAGAAATAGAGTACTTAGAAGCTCGAGTTGTATAGGTACTCAAGCTTCTAAGCTCATTTATTGCAATCAACGAGATTTGGTTAAGGCCCTGGCAACATAATCCCAATAAAACTAAATTTATTTTCGTTATTGAATCAATAAATAAATACACTTGGAAATCTCCCCAAAACTACCCAATTTACCAAAACGGCAAAACCCTAAACCCACTCCTGGCAACCCCTCAAAGGCGGGCAGATTCGAGCGCGCTACACCGGCGGGTGAACGCCGCGCAACCATCGCGGACCTCCACAAATAACCGTGCTTACATACTCTAAGCAGGACCTAGGTATCTACCCCCCTAGTGTGCAAACCTCTTTAGTGCAAGTCCGGACTGAACTTTTTTCCCGCGCCTGTTGCGTCCGAACCCGCGAAAACCCCCAAAATCTGAGGCCGCGCCTTTGGACCCCAGTCGATAAACTCGTAAGTATTTCTTTTGTTGTTTGAACCTTTGAAACACTGTTTTTATCCGTCCCTTTCCGAGAATTCCAGGAGACTATTAATTCGAGATAGAATAGAATTAATAACTTCAACTTTCTCAGAATATTTGTAAGCTGTTTGAGTTATTTTAAGAACAAAGGGTCCTACAGATTTGTGAGAAATAAGGTATTTTAAATATGCGTTATTATTTACCGTGGCACCGGATTTTCAGGACCTTGTAACTACTGAAATATTAACCACTTCCGTAATTATATTCCGTTCCTCACGCACGGATCATTTATATTCATGGAATTAGGCCACTCATTGTCGACCACAATAATATAATGTTATTTCAGTTTAAAATCTCCGATGAATGAGTTACACCGTGAAAAAAATCATAAATTTATAAGCGAGCTTGTTTAAATAGCAACACTCCTGTAGTTTTTTCTTTCTTTATAAAGGTATGGACGAATTATCAGAAGCACAATGATGAAACTATGATGGAATTAAATTTTAGGAAGAGTTAAAAAGCCAGAGGTACTCCAGCGTTCCAGAAGCTGAGATATTTTTAAGCGACTTCTCATTTCTATTTTGGCTACAAAACTAGAAATTTTTACCAACCAGCAAGTTTCAAATAACTCTGTAGTTTTCTTTCAGTAAATTATTCTCAGTTTAGCCCTGACCTGTACCAGAAATCCGACGACATTGATTACATAACTAAAATAACAAATTATTAGATTTACTAGGCTTTACGACTGAAACGAGAATTCCGTATAACATCATTAATAGTTAATATCCCTTGGCGGAGGGTATATGAAACATTGTTTCCTTCCGAGCGGTCTTCGTGGTGACACATGAGTTTCCGGTGGCAGCTCTCTGGAGCTCGCTCTTCAACAGGAAGCGAAGCTCTGTGGTTAGCTTGTATTGATCAGTTTGAAGTGCACCTTGCTAACTTTGAAATACGGTTAGAATGTACGGGGAATACCGATAGCAAACTCAAACTCACTTTGAGTTTTAGATAGATAGAAAATGCTTTATTGCACACTTAAATAAAAATAACAAAATAACATAAAATTACTTAGACTAAGTGACAATTGGCGGTTTTATCGCTGAAGAACGAGTTTTACTTCCTTTAGACTTTACAATACACTTGGATAAGTCCGCTAAGTTCATATTTATAGATACTTATTTTAAAACTAAAAAAAAAATACTTTGATTTTTATTCACCTCTAGCATTTCGGGGTAAAATAAAGTCGCGATTAAGAAACTTTTACCTTGTTAGGTTGTTTGTTCTCGAGTTGGAGCAAAACTTGTCTCAAGCTTTTTTATCCTCTAGATAATCTGAAATATTGTAAGCGTTTTTACAAATAATAGTTTTGATAATTCGTTTCAGTTTATTGACTGATACCTACTTAATTTTTGTAATTTCAAGTTTTGTAGTAGGAGCGTAATACATTGTCCTTTGAATGATACATAACATAACCCTTGTATAGCCTAGTTGTGGATAATGCGAGTTTATTCTTATGTCTGATCTTTACAATGTATGCTACAGGTATTGTTAGAATCAGCTCTAGTTTGGCTCTATGAGTATTTAATAAAAAAAATCATAACCATAAAGGTATAGATGATCACATGGGGAAAACTTGTTCTTCATTTTCCACATTGAATATGAATATTGCTCGGAGTCCGGGCCCAGGTTTAAACAGGAGCAATATTCGTCTATACAGTTCAAAATACACCTTACTTGGTTTGAAATAGAATTTGAAACAGACTTCATAGCCTACACGTGCACTGTCCAAGCCATTACCGAGTTTGCCACTTTGATATTTGAGAAGCTCACCGATCATTTCCAGTTAGTATACAGTCTCTACAGTACACATTTGTTTTACCTCTAGCTTTCTACAGAGTTGTATGAAACTCTGTACTAAGTCAGAGGTTTGAACGGACTGTAGTCTGAATCCGTGTTTGATTGATGTGAACCTTAATGTATAGAGAGGACTTTTGAATTTCAAATGAATAACTCTTTATGGGTTTAAGTTTTAGGGTCAAGATGCCTGTTCTATAAGAGGGACTAGGCTTTATAATAAGTCATGGATTGATACTAAAGATCTTTGTAAAATACATGTTCAACAAGTACATGTATTTTGTTAGAGAAGTATAAGATAATCTAAAACTGACACTGGCAGTCGTAGCAAAAAGCAAGAGGAGCCATAAAACAAGAAGTTGAAGTAGAAATATACTCGCTCTTAAGAGTGCATGCCTATAATCTTCAGAATCAAAAGGGGAGATGTTTATACCTATTGAACAAATAGGTAATTTTTGTGATGGTTTACTTTTGTCCATTAATACATACCTAAACATAGCAATATACATGTATAATATATAATACATGTATGTATTACATACATACTTGCAAGTTGCTCGTTTTTATACGAATAAAGCAAAAGCATAAAACTTAGAGAAGTTTCTTCGAGGTCGGAACATTTCGTATCTAAGGAAATAAAAGTGCCGAGACCAAAGTGACGGGATAATTTATTCCCAGGAGAATGTCGGACGTTCTCGGATAGACAACACAGATATTGCTGGCTTTAGGGAAGAAAAGACGAAGTATCTTTGTGGATGGAGTGAGAGGTAAATTAATAATACCTACTCGTACCTATGTACTGGATATAAGATCCAAAGTTGATTCCAGATACTGTGTCAAGAACATGACAATATTAATAAATAACTACAAGCCTACACCTTTAACGATATAGGTATACATCTGAGTAGGTACTAGACAAATTCATCGCTAGTTTCAATCTAAGCGCACATTGTAGGTAAAAATTTAGTTTGATCCATTCACTAGTTTGAACATGAAGAATTAAGAATCAAATAAACATCCATCCATCTCTGTATAGAAATCTTCGCATTTATAATATCAGTATGATTATTAGGTCAATGTTTTAGAGTAATTGAAGCTAACCAAGCGCAGCATACCTAGATAATATAATGTTTGTTTGAAACCGCAAAACCATCATGCGCTTTTCAACGAAAACATTTTCTTCAATTTACTTTTTCATCAAAAAATCCGAGGCATTCTGAGAGGACTTAAATACCACTTTGCGTTCTCCTTATGCCAGTAACGATTATGACGTGAGAAATTCAGCGAGCACCATTCATTGCTGTTCCGCTGTGAATTCCAAAAGGCGTTCTGTATTCAGCAATGTTACCTACTAATGACCTATACAACCTCAGCGGCAATTACCTCATTTGGCATTCAAAGCGGCTCGCTTCGATTGATAACAGACAGCCAGGATGTCATCGTGAGGTAGTCGGATTTGAAAATGGATTTCATGGATTTACGTGTGCCTCTTCCACTGTATTTGAATATCGAACTGACGTTTGTTTTGCTTTTATATATGCTGATCTGTTGGATAACAGAGAAAGCTTTTCTCTTTTGTTTATGTTTTCTATAACGGTTTTTTTGTGCCTTTTGATATTTACTAGATGGTTTTTAGCTCAAGAATAGAAGGGAATTATAAAGCTAGATACGTTTCTAAATTAAATTAAAGCAATCTTGTATGAAAATAAAACGATTATTCAAATAAAGAAATGTCATTTACTTACCTTCCTTTGTCCCAAGACCACTTTACAGAAGCCTTTGTAATGGAGGACAAGAAAAAAATGCGAATTTACATAAAACCACATCTAAGCCACGGGAATGAAAACACAGAGAATATGAAAAATTCTTAAATCATAAATATGAAATGCTTCTACAACTACGTGATTCGCTTTCGCCGATCCGACCGGACCTATCAAGTTATGTTTTCCTCAACTTTTGTTAATATTTTCCTCAAAGTTTTTATTTCGTAAAATGTTGTGCTGCAAAAACAAATTTTTACTTGGTCAATATTTATCTTGCAAGTTTTAAACCTTTTGTAATTCTTTCCGAATTAAAAGAGAATCTAGAATATAAAAGAGAAAAAAAATCCAATACTATCTTAAATACTAAAAGTATTAGATACCTAAATTAGAAGAAGAACAAAATAGGTATCTACCCGTGAAAATCCAAAAGCTTTTACACAAGTTGTTATAAACTAATAGCAACAGTATTTATTAAAAAAAAAGTCAACGGACTCTCTAAAGATACGTTTAGTTGTAGTAAAGTACCTAACTACTTGCTTCAAAATGCAAATAACTCTGAATCCAAAAAAAATCGATTTTTTTCAAAACATCATCATTGTTCATATTTAAATGCTTACTAATTTTAATAACACTTTCTATCAGTGATAGAATGCTGTAATTATAAATTAATTTAAGAAATATAACACTAAACTTTGGTAACGTTAGATTTAAATAGACGAGTTCTTATCTGGTAGATACCTACCTTATAACCAGTAAGTAATATAAGGTAAAAAAAAATTGCTTGAATGTCTATGCTCTCTGTAGTTAGCTGATGGTTTGATTGAAATATACCAATTGGTGGCAGAAATATTTTCAGCAAATGGCTCGAAAGTGTTGGTAGACGAGACAAGGTAGCTAAACATACTTCTTGTCAATCCTTCTTCTTGGTTTAGCCGACAGAGAACAGTCGGCTTAATCCCTTATTTTGGCAAGGGCCCCTTTCATTCATATAAAGATATTTGTTATTCAAAATAACTCCCTACCTATTCAGAGGCTCTTTTGTGATAACATACGAAATTAAACCCTCGCTTCAATAAAATACTTAACTGAAAACTGAGTTTCCTACTTAGCTTTCCTACTTAGCTAATGAACTTAACCTTTCCGGGGTCGAGTCAGAATGACAAAGGTTTTGTTATGCTTTTGAGTGAGTTGTTTCTTTGCACAAAAACTGTTTGTTCTACCGTCCTCGGTCTGGCTTCGAAAGAACAATGTTGGATGGGGTCTTATTTACCGTAGCTTAAGTTAACGTCTAGGCTGGAATTACAATGTATTATTGCGAGAGAGACTACTTTTTGTTGTCTCTTTTATAATCTACGGCTTCGCACGAGTGTACACATAAACCTTCCTCTTGAATCACTCTATCAATTAAAATAACCGCATCAAAATTCGTTGCGTAGTTTAAAAGATCTAAGCATACATAGGGACAGACAGCGAGAAGAGACATTGCTTTATACTATTTAGTGATAGTGATTCTGTATTTAATACCTCTATAATATGGGTATCTAAAATTACTAACCTACGTTGCCCCTTGCAAAGGTCTCCACTAAATTTTTCCATGACTTATGCTTGCCTGCTACGTCCCACCATTCGACCCGAACTAAAAAAAACAAAAAGCAACACCGTACATTGACGTTTAATTTAGTGAGTTAAGTTTAAAGTCATTTTCTAATAATACAAAAATATCCTGAAGACGCGACGGGTTCTAAGTCAAAACCTAAAACTATGAACTAGGTACAGTGGCGATCTATGAACGACACTATACCTAAACGTCAAATTGGTGTGGCGTCGTCGTCTCTATGCCATCTGATTTCATCCATATTCAAGGGACTAGATCACTTCTAGATCATAATGCCATAGTCGCATACGTTTCATAACTACGTGGGACCAGTTCATATAATAAATAAATAATTCTGGATCACACAGCATTATCTAGAGCCAAGCTAAGCAGAGCTTGTGTTATGGTTACTTGGTGACTGATATATTTAATACAATTCATTTATAGATTGATTTTTTTTATACAGTGAAAACACCCAAAACCCCTGAACAAATATTTGCAGTTCGTACAAACATTTTTCGAGGCGGGAGTTTGTTTATAGTTTTATTATTTTCAGCAAAAGCTTTTTTCCCTTCGCTTTGTTACATTTTTGTGTAACACATGATCGAGTAACTTTTTGTTTCGAAGCTGCTGATTGGTTTAAGTTTCAAAGCCTGACCTTTGGCGACCTTTACCTCACCTTTGCAAAGTTAAACAAGTGAATCCTTTCAGAAAAGGTTAATTTGAAAAAATAATCTGCAAATAAGATTTAATTAAAACTTATTTAGATACCCTTTTAAATTAACGTAGTAACGTCGCGCTTTCTTTGCAAACAACACGATATTTTATATTCTTTCGGGACATGAATCTAATAAACAATATAAATAGTAAATACTTCTTTTTCATAAACAAGGTTACATAAAAAAAGTCAAGTCAAGCTTTGTCCCCATGTCTTTGTGCCAATGTAGAAGTATTTCAACATGAAATGTGTGTTGAATGATAAAGATTACTATGTTATTCAGCCGTTGTTGGCTCAAAAATAGCAACACAAATTATATTGACACCTTGTAGGTACGATAAGTAAGCTGGCAGACAGACTATATTAACAGTTCTGCGTAAAAGGTCAAAATAAAAAAACGTTATTTTCCAAAACAGGAAGATCTTTCAGTAAATAAATTTGTTTAAATTTGTTATTGGACGTTAGTGCTCTTAAATAAATGAATTATTAATTATTAAAGTACTAGTAATAAATAGTAACGACAAATGTAGAATGGTGGGCGAAGGATTGCCTGCGAAGCAGGAGGTTGCAGGTTCAATTCCCGCCTTGTTACAAATGTTTGTACGATCTAAAAAAAAATATTAGAATTGGGGTTCTGGATGTTTTCTATTATAATGAAAATATAAATATGTGTTATGTATGTATCAGTTATCTAGTACCAGAAACACAAGCTCTGCTTTGCTTGGGGCTAGATGAAGTTGTGTCCAAATTTTAATTTACAACAGTGTCACACCTCCCAGAGCCTAAACTCAGCCAATTTCACCAATCAGAAATATATTTTTTTATAAAACTTTTCATATAAAATTGGGAGAGTAAGGCAACTTATCTCCATTTACTAAATGGGCGTTTGATTTTTCCTAAATTTTCTTGGCTTGCATCAAAGTGTATTTGTATTGTATTTTTTAACCTTTAAGATGCGAGGTATATCTAAAGATTCGCTGTGAACTTGGCAACAGCTGTTGTAGGTACACCAGAGGCAGCGTGCGTGTTTGAGTGGGTTAATACACATCCACCCAACCGCGAAATGGGTAGTCATACCATTAACTGAGGCAATGGCGACGGTGGGTAGCTACTTTATAACACATTCGAACGTAAAATGGGAAGTAAACCTTATGAATCAGCGTTTTTATGCGCTTTTTGGTGGAATACGATTTGTTTGGGGAATTGGATCACGTTCTGATGATATCGAAAGGGGAACCTTTTAGAAATCATCTGCATTGGAGGTTGTGACGAGATGGGATTACTTCATGTGTTGTTCAGTTTTTTAGGGTTCCGTACCCAAAGGGTAAAACGGGACCCTATTTATTAATAAGACTCCGCTGTCCGGATGTCCGTCTGTCACCGGACTGTATCCCATGAACGTTGACAGTTGAAATTTTCACAATATGAATACTCAAAAACAGGATAAAATAAATAGCTCATTGTCTCATTCATACAACAGTTAGACAGATACAACAGGTACGGAACCCTTCTTGCGAGAGAGAGCGGTTTTTTGAGTTTATAAATTTGGTCCAGCAAGCATTTAGCGACGGCGGATTTTACACTCTTTTGCCTCCTAATGACTCGCCTAGCCTGGAATAAAAATTTAGGTCCTAACTGTACAATGAGTACGAACAGAGTTCGAAACTCAGGCTTTTTTCTTTTTTTATTATCTTCACTCGAGTCAACTTTGATTTTTCCATAGAACTTTGATATATTATAACGACTGCCTTCGTGGTATGTAAGGTAGGCTACTTAAAATGTGTGAAAGATCGATACAGTGTCCGTATTTGGCCCTCTGTCCATAATTTATTTTGTAGGTACATCTACAAGTATGACCCAGATCCGAAGCCTGGTTTCAGCCCATTTCCTGCGGATCAGCCTTATTAACAAGGTTCAATTTTGATCAGTAAATCTTCGGTCGAAGGCTCAACACGTTTTGGGAAGAAAATGTGTTAATCCTTCGTAGGGTTACACGATTCCACTGGAATTACGGCTGAGTTACCAGATAAAATTGCTGGTACAGTCATGTTCACAGTCACAAAAGCTGTAAAATAAATGGCTACATCCAAAGTTGTAGAAGGCGCGAGCGTGAGTAAAGGACGTAATATTTTGTGAGAATTCTTAAGTTTATGACCCTGAGTGCAATTTTATAGCACTTTAAAAAATTGGAGCACCGTAGGTGGTGATTATTTCTTAAAGATTCTTGAGTTGGCAATAACGACCTAAGTTTTAAGCAATTTTGCTGTCGGTTGTACGCGCAGAAATCAGGGATAAATGGGAATCGGTCTTTCCGGAACATTCCGGATGCTATCGCTATTCCGGATAGCTAATGAAATCCACTCGTGGATAATAAAGGCAATCGAAACTTACTTAGAAGTTACGGTTGTTGTTATTAGCTATTGACTGAATCTGTGATGCAGCGGGCGAAGGTTTGCCTGCAATGCAAGAGGTTGCAGGTTCGA
The DNA here is from genome assembly GCA_944547425.1 of Eupithecia centaureata. NCBI lineage: Eukaryota > Metazoa > Arthropoda > Insecta > Lepidoptera > Geometridae > Eupithecia > Eupithecia centaureata. The sequence goes on along the minus strand of OX155682.1, from coordinate 11,716,041 downwards.
TTCCCGCCTCGGGACATAATATGTTTGTGCGATCTGCAGATATTTCTTTGGGATGTGTTCTATGTATAATAAAAATTACTATCTATTTAGTAAGTATATAAGTTATCTAGTCATAACGCTGCTCAGTTGGTGTTGGATTAAGAGTCAATTAAATTATTGCATTATTTGCTTCTGCATTTTGTTTCACATTCCCTCGCAATTCTTACAAATACTGAGTGTATGGCTAAGAATTGCGAGGGAATGTGAAAGGATTGCCTGAAAAACTGCAAACAAACAAAGCGAACAGATTCCCCAAGTTGATTGTTAATCAACAAAGTAAAGATTCGTTGATATAAAAGTGGTTGGTACATATTTGACGTGTACCGTAAATAAGCTTGAATTAATACTGAAAACTTCACATGTACAACAAAAATAATGATAAATAAATAAGTTGAGAATTGTTTAATGTTCCTGGTTAAAGTGGATGCGATTATGCAAAGCGAGAGTTCTATCTGCTTAGGCCGAATAAATACGTATGATGAGCGATTAGGTACTTTAAAATTACAGTTTGAGGTGTTTTTTTTCGAAATTAGACAATTTTTGATTCAATATTTCTGTTAGGCTGCAGCACACACATACATACAATATTATATAATCGCTGGAATAAACTACATAATTATTTCAAACAGCATACTACAAACTGAGGGTTGAATGAATCATTTGCATAATGGCTTACTAATGAGTCAATTTGTTCACTTTGGAACATTATGACGACAAATTAAAATTTATTTTAGGTGGTGTGATATATTTTGGGTAGTGTGACTCAATTACATTAATTTTTAAGTTTTTAAGAATAGACCTTTTAATAACAACGATAAAAATTACGACAGATTCTAGGTACAATTATTCGTCAAACGTTGGGTAATTCTTTAGGGTATATATGTATTTGGGTAGGTGACTAATAGAAGTTAAGTGTGAACTAATTCACACTAGCATAGCAGTTGCAAATGTCGCGATTTTTTTTTGCCGATTTTTTAAAATTTATCGCTGTTCGCGGTCAAATCTCTAGTGCGTTCATACTCTAAAAGTAATTTAGTAAGTATCTATCACTTACAATACTAGAACGGTTCTTTGTAATAAGAATTGAATTGTATCGCCGAGCAAAATGGAAAAGCCTCAAGGGACGCATGCTTCAGGTGTTTTGCAAAATGGGTTTAGTTTTCTCAGAATTTGCTTTTAAAATTCTTATTTTCCAACTATACTTGCTTACCAACAAATAAATACTAGTATTTTACGTTAATAACTAGAATTGGATTATTTTTGTCTGAGATTTATAACACTATGGTAAATTTAGAAGTCAACTCATATAACACAAGCGATTTTTACACTTTGAGGTGTAAAAATCGCATGTGCGCTGCAATTTAAATGATTTTTTTGTAAATTATATGGGTCTATGTTCTCCAAGAAAATGTGTTATTTTTACACACGAGGATACAGAGGCGTTATAAAAGGGCTATTCAATTTGGTATAGCACTCTCGCTGTAAGATAATGCCACAATTCCGCAGGGTCCAACATAAACATTCGCGGTCCCTTGTGCTTTCGGAAATGTATTTTTTACCATCACCTCCTCATTTTACTCATAAAAAGCACTAAAAAACACACACAATATAAAATTGTAAAAATACTGACCGTCAGTTGATGCGTCGTTTGTATAAATTAGAATAGGTATTCTGGCTAGAGGTAATTTGTAAAAATTTGTGTAATCAACATACCTACAATCCATACAAAATCATCTAGATCCAAGCTAAGTAGAGCTTACTGCAAGAAAATATTGAAAAGCATATATTTTATAAAATATACATGGTGTAACAATATACATGTACTAAGCGAAAAGCTGGGTATTTCTACCCCCCCGGGGAACAACTTTTGTTCAACGACTTTTCTAATTTCGATTGGTATCTCTGAAAAAACTAAAACAAAGTTTTCACATGGCCAGCTGATTTTTTACGAAGTGACAACCCTAAAATCTGCTGTTTCTTATACTTGCGACGATGACCTCAGTATGGTCACAGAATAGATGTAGAAAAGAGTGACAGATTCATATTCTTGAAATAGAAAAACGCCTACAGCCTCATTGAGGCAAATTGTCGTAAGTCATGGCTAAAATCAGATTTCAATTTGAAGGTTGAGTTACGTGTAGTTAAACATACGAACTAAACTACGCTAACACAGTTATGTCTTTTTTTAACTGTTTGTTCTTTCTTGTGTGTTGATCTAATCATAATAACCTACTGACTGAATACACATTGATGTCCACTACTGAAAAGAGCTGTGAATCTGGCGGGTATTGCCATAATCAATTGGCTGGGGATTGCTGATCAAAGAAACGGTATAAGTAATTCACACAATAAAAATGCTGCCTTTCATTTGGCGAAGCCCCTTGGTCGACTTTTACGACATCCGACATACGACGAGCTGAGTCGCATGGGTCGGTTAACTTAATTAAAAACTTTACCAAATGACTCTTTCCGTCATTATGTAGTTTATCTGTCCGTTCTGTACCTACATTAATCTTTGACACTTGTATTTCCACAAAGGAACGCGACTAAATTTTATTGGCTGTAGCACTATGCAAAACCATGGCAACCAGCCAACCGCCAATCATAGACAAGTTAGAGAACCATTCATTCATTCATTGACTGTCGGCATCTATCAACATGCGATACACCACATGGCGGTGCTGTATTTGCCAAGCGGGCCGAAATATTTTTTAATACGGGTTCCGTAATTTTTTTAATACCAAAATTTAAAGAAGTTCGTTTGTTTAAAATCATAAAATCAAAAAAAAAAGCTTAAATCCGTTTTCTACGGGATTTTGTATTAGGTATACCAACTATCAGAATTCACGCAAAGTGTATGTGTGTGTAGCAGGTAGGTACCTACATTGTGAAATACCTATGTAAAATAAGACCAGTACCTACCTACGTATTCATACAATTTTCTACCACATACCTATTATTTCACGACTGTGATCCTAATACCTCCTACTCATGTTGCCAACTAGGGATTTATTAAAATTGAAAATGAACCCTAAAAATTATCCATCTTTTCGGCGAACGAAATCAAAAGAATGAATGATGAACTATTTTAGTGTGACCTTCGTCGCGGTGCCGTGTAGTGCTATAATTACAATTTTTATCTTTCGTGCCTAAAAAACAAGTAACTAGGACTTAAGAATACCTTAAGGGTGTGGTGTATGCATCGGAGTGTCACAGAGCTGAAGAGATGAAGAGGCGTGTGTTGGAAGCGTGTGCTTACTTCCATAAAATGTGTGTTGTTTGGAAGAAGGGAGGCATATCGAACCTTACTTACATGCATAGGTATCGATACCTACGTCATGCATGTGTAACTTACTAACTAACTAACCTAACTAGTGCTAAAGTGAGTGAGACATGTTAATGCCTAAAAAGAAACCTACCTTGTGCTGAAGTGTGTGAATTGTCTGTGACTGTGTACCTACAAGTGACCTACCAAAACATACATAAATCCCTTCGTAAGAAGCCATCTAGACAGCTGACAAGCGAGAAAATATGAGGTTTGTAACTTGTACACACTTACAACTTTCCTAACTCAGCATTTTAAGATTTTCTCAACACTAGGAACTTACATACTAGCATCTTATTATTATCACGAATTTATTAGCTCGTCTAGTAATCTCCCGCCATAGCTGAAATCTACGAAGATAAATACCTACCTACATACCTGTAAAGTTAGTAGGTAAGTACAGGTTGCGCGAATAGGGTTGTCACTTTATTTTGGCACTAGGAAATGAAAACTTTTTGTATGGGAAACTGAAAATAGGAATTTTTAATTATCTCCCCCCCACAACTGATCACCATGGGTTCCTGAAACCCCCCCCTTCGGCTTAGCAGGGGTAATATGTTATACCTTGTATATTACATAGATAGATATTATAAATGATAGATTTTTTTAAGCAACCAAAACCCTGGACCAAATATTTGCAGATCATAGAACTTGAACCAAGGCGGGTATCGAACCGCCAATCGCGGCACATCGGTCGAATTATATAACTTTTGTAAGCATTGCCCCCACAGTTAACCAAAAAATATCTTTCTTGCTGTTGATTTTTTCACAGAATTTGCATTTCTTGTCTAGGTTCGGCCTTTAAGCTCTTTCCTAAAATGCATATTGCTGACAATTACTTTTAAAAGTCTATACTAATAAAGTCTATTATATAAAATAAAATTGTATACAATAATGTATAATTCTTTTATCAGATAATGTTATAAAATTATGTCATAGCTTAATGTGCCTTCAAAAAGGGTATTTTTCTTAGAATTCGAGACTCAAATTGCTTTTTTTCCTGTAATTCTGTCCTGTATGGTCTTGGACATGTCAAAAAATTCAAAAACTACAAGTAAGAATTAAATCGTAAATAAATAAGTAAACAAGTAAACTTTTGTATGATAAAAAAGAGAACAAGAAAACTTTACCTTATTCGTTAGATTTTGAGTTGGATCAAACCCCATCCTAAACTTTTTTATCCTCTTTGCGAGTTATTTTATACAGTAAGTAGCGACCCGCATATAAACCTTCCTCTTGAATTACTCTATCTATTAAAAAAAACCGCATCAAAATCCGTTGCGTAGTTTGCGCATACCTACAACCCTTTGGATGCTTAACATAGGGATATAGGGACATAGGGACAGAGAAAGCGACTTTGTTTTATACTATGTAGTGATATACTCGTAGGGATACATACATACATAAGTACATACGAGCTGTGCTCCGCGGCTTCAGCCACGTGAAATATGTACCTACATGAAAAAATGATGAAAATATTTTACATAATTATCACCTGCCCCAAAGTAGCTCGTGAAATGGGTTGGACCGAAAAACCTTAGAATGAGTTTTGCATACCTATTTTAATAAAACTGCAAAAGTTTTTGTTTGCTTCCATACATTTAGTATGTACTAAGAAGCGCGCTAACCGGATACTGAAAAGAACAACTTTTTCTAGAATGCTGGCGATCCAAGTTTCATTTGAATTTCTATGAATAGTTTCCAATGAGTTATGCAGTACTACATTGACAAGTAACCGATAGAAAACTTTCACGCTTTCGATAACTTTTTCCGTCTTTATATTCTGCAAACTTATACTTACTACCTCTACATATGATTATAAAATTATTGAATTTATCTATTTGCAATAAGATACGTCTGCAACTTTTATTTATACAGCGTGTAAACAGTGTCGTGAGCTCCACGATATAATAACTCAAACATGCTGAGTTACCGTTGTGGAGTAAGACAAATATTTGAAATGATACGAGAGAGCACTTGTATCGTGCGTCTCGTGTCGTGTCTGAAATACGTGTACAGAGTAGATTACCCCATGTTGCTTTCAAGATTGGGTTTGTGTGTGTTTATGGCAAAACACACCATGACAGTTATGTTTAAATTTATGGAATTAAAATTTATAACGTAAATTTAAGGTTTTAAGTTTTTAATCCATTCCATTAATAGTTAATTAACAAAGCGAAAGGAAGTAGGTATCTGTCTGTGTAGATTGTCGTATATTTATTTTATTAGGTAGGTATGTAAAAAACCCTTTCACACTAAAACTGCTGAATGGATCGTAATGAAGCTTGGCAGGGAGGTAGGTGAATGAAGGAAATTATATTCAGGGAAAAGAGAACAAAGAAAGTTTCAAAAATATTTAATGATTTATTACGTTTGTGATTATATATACGTGATTATATTTAATTTAACGGATTTTGATGCGGTTTTTTTTTATAGATAGAGTGATTCAAGAGGAAGGTTTATACGTATAATAAAACCGTGCGAAGCCGGGGCGGGTCGCTAGTTATAAATAAAGAGGTGAATAATTTCTGTCATGAGTGTGAGTGATGTCGTATATTGTCATTACCTACTATTTTTGTTAATTATGTTTTATCAATCCTACTAATATTATAAACGCGAAAGTTTGTAAGTATGGATGGATGGATGTTTGTTACTCTTTCACGCAAAATCAACGGATATGGATCAAATTTGGCACAGACATAAATTATAGTCTGGAATAAAACATAGGCACTTGCTCTTGGGGTAACTTTTGACCGTAAACTTTCATGGTACCCTCAGCTTGAAATTACCAGTAAGAAACTCTATGCTTCAGCAGGCTCCCTTAGGAAGCTGAGGTACTTTCTGCCAACAGCAACTAAAATAGCTTTAGCTGAATCTCTTCTTCTCCCTGTTCTGGACTATGCTGATGCTAGCTATTTAGATCTTGATGAGGTGCAGCTGGATAAACTTGAGCGCCTCCAAAACTTCTGCATTAGGTTCATATTTGGATTACGCAAATATGACCACGTCTCTCCTTTTCGCACCATGCTCAAGTGGCTCCCTATTCGACTTCGCCGGGACATGCACGTTCTTTCTCTTCTCTATTCTATTCTCTTTAATCCTTTTTCTCCTGTATACTTAAAAGAACGGTTTGAATTCCTTCATTCTTCCAACTCTCACAATCTCAGGTCATCAGATAACTTACTCCTCAAGTTTCCCGCACATACCCAATCCTTTTATGGCAATTCTTTTAGTGTACAGGCTGTTCGTCTTTGGAACAAACTGCCTGTCGCTATCAGACTTGCTCCTTCCATCAACTCTTTCAAGTCCAACCTGAAGTCCCATTTCCTATCTTCAGCTGTCTAACTAAATTAATCCATTTCAAACACTCCTTTTCCTATATCTTCAAAAATCATTAATTTCATGTTCTTCTTATTCGTTAGTCTCTCCTTAGTTTACTTTGTTTTGTTAGAAGGTTATGTTATGTATTGTGTTTTTAATTTTACTGTTAATTTTATTATTATTAATATTTTTTTACTATCTGTGCACTACCTACCCAATTCTTATATCTATGTATCGCTAAATATAAGGTTGCCTGGGAGAAATCGCTCTCAGCGATAAGGCCGCCTTTTTGTACTATGTTTATTTTTTAATTAGATATAAGCTCTTTAAATGTATTTTCTTGAGTACAATAAAGTGTTCATTCATTCATTCATTCATTCATTCATTCATTCATTCATTCATTCATTCATTCATTCATTCATAGGCTATATTTAATCCCGGAATTTCCAAGGGAAGGGGAATTAACGAATGAAACCGCGAGGCGCTGCTAGTGTTGTATAATTATAACGAGTTTATCAATTATCTAGAACACAAGCTCTACTAAGCTTGGAGCTTTCAATCATCATCTAGGTGATGCTGTTCGAATTGTCAACAAACTGTTGTTTAACAAAAATATTACTTGCTGTACAAGATAAAATTTACCGTTGTGAATTGAATCTTGGAAAATAAAGTTCCTTTAACTTTGGTTCCGAGAAAGCTGGCCACGAACTAAGGAATAGGAAATATGAAAGTAACTTTTATTACACGGCGGCGACTCGCGAGACAGCATGTCACAACCAGATAAGAAGTTTGCGCTACATCCAGCCAATCTTGCGAGGATCTTTGCACCTTAAGCAGCTGTTCTGTAGAGTTATTTTCAAGTGGAGTTTTATATTTCAGGGGTCTCCAAGGCACTTGAAAGTCTGATACGTTTATAATTTAGTAGCATTTGCAATTCATGAGCTTATGTTTTGAATCTTGGTAGCAGAGCAATCCCAACCGATTCATGAGTAGGTAATTTCTCAATGTGGTTATGATGATGTTGCAATCCATACCCATACAAAACACTTTACGTATATATAAACGCTGCTTTTGTTTTTACATAGAGATTTGCTGTGCACGCGACTTTGTAAGCGCGTAATAATGATTTTGGGCAGTCATTAAACTTTACATATTTCCATACAAACTTTTATCCCGTATTTTTATATTTTACCCCCTTAAAGGTAAACCTTTTAGTAGCCTATGTCCTATGTCAGGCTGTAGACTATCTTACCAAATTAATTTACTGTACCAAATTTAAATTAGGTTCAGTAGTTTAGGCGTGAAAACAGACAGACATACAAACAGACAAACAGAGTTACCTACTTTCGCATTTATAATATTAATAACATAAAATTAGAGATGTTAAAATAACTGTCATTCTAAAATCAGAGCAAATGGAAACAAAACAATATTTATGATACCTGACAAGCAATCAAACTTTTCCCGTTAGGTTTTGTGGAGGACGGAGAAAAATTAGATACATGCGGTGCATAGCCGCCTAGAGGCAACCTACTTTATATTTCAGCATTCAATATTATACGACAACGCTCTATCAATCTTTTTTAAACATGTCATCGCAATTCAGTCAGGTTTTTTTATTGTTTTCAATGAAAAGGGAGCGACATAAGTAGATTTGACAAATCGTAATAAAATGGCGGTAACGAGATAGGATACGAATGGAACTGGGGTCGCAAACAAAACAAATCTCGGTCGTGCCGATATCTATAGCTGTGAATCGGACAGACTCTGCTTACTAAAATCTACACTGAGTGTACATGCGAATCTATCATAGAATTTTGTTAATGAGAAGGTAAGTATCGATTGACGACAAAATTGCGAGCCTTCGATATGGGATCTTAATTATTATGATATTTAGGTATTCGATTCCGTGTAAAAATAAAGTTGTTTTACATTCCCGAGTTATTTGGGATATCTCTGAAAGGCTCAAAATAACCTTCTCGTGGTAACCAAGAAATACATAACATTGATTGAATCTTCAAAAGATTTCAAAAACATCAAGACGATCAAGATTCTTTACAGTACTTATGTACGATGCCACTTGGAGTATGCCTCCCAAATCTAGAACCCAAACTACTCCATATATATAGATAGAATCGAAAATATACAACACAAATTCCTACGATACATAAACTTTAAACTGCGACTGGGTGAGTCCGACTACCTTAGCAAATGTGCCAAACAGCATCTACTTCCACTGTATCTAAGGCGCGATTTTGCAGATATAATCTATTTAGCTCAAACAGGTCTTTCCGACAAACTAATCTTTTTCATTTACCTTTAGTATCGACAAATTACCGCCAAAATTCCTTTTTATACCGAGTGACAAAAAAATTTAACCTATTGAATACTGACCTTGACCTTGACATCTTCAATAACAGCATCCCTAGTCTAAAAACTAAGCTAAATAAATCATTCTTTGATAAATATAAATCAGATAAGCGAGTACCTACAGTAGATGTTTAACATGTATACATACTCATAAAAAATATTTTTATTAATTTATGGTGAATTCATGTAGTAAATGCGAATAATAGTATAGTCTGTTATCATCGTTATTATTTGTGTTTTTTGAAATTGTATTTTGTTTCTATAAGTGGGAGCTTGTTAATAGCCACCTGTTATCTTTACAAATCACTAATAAGTAATATTGTGCTGAAAGATCCCCTAAAATAAATAAATAAATTGTTCGGTACTTATTAACAATGTTATGTTGTCACATCATGAGGTATACATTACATAGACGTTCTATCAACCACCTGTGAATTTCTACCTACTGAGTGCCCCAGAGTGTACGATTGTGCCTGACGTGGCTGGATACAAAGGTACCTATATTAGTTTCTACTAAATCGATTTGTCACTTGCAGCAGTCAGTACCTACTTATTAGGTTATTGGTGAAGTTTCCTTTCATCAGCAGAATTGTTCTGCCTTTTACCATTCACTTCTCATTCCTATCTTTTTTTAACCCTGTCAAACATCAAAACCTCATCATCATCATCATCAGCCCATATTAGTCCACTGCTGGACATAGGCCTCCCCTAATGAGCGCCATAGCGACCTGTCTTCAGCTTGAGGTCTCATTCCTATCTTTTTTTAACTCTCAAATCTATCAATCAAAGCCTAATACTGCCTGCAAATTCATCTAAACATGTTAGGTATACATCGCACAGTAGGTAGGTATTAAAATTAGGCAGGAACATACAGGGCGGACCAAACAGTCATACAAATTAATTCACGCCTAGGGACGCCCAAATATTCAATGTATGTTTTACGATTATTATTATTAGTTTTCGAGTACTGTTTTTTTAAAGTTTGGACTGACAATTGACTTTAAATAATCAATAGTTTTTGCGTGATTTAAAAACAATACCCTAAGCTTTCATAACATCACCGAAACAGATGAATTCACACTACTAAAACACATAAAATAGGAAAAAGCCACCACTTTATGTCGAGATGTATTCTCTGTTGCTTGGATGATATCAAGTCCATTGGGTAAACTTAGACCGTTAAGCGCTCAGGCAGCAATTTTTAGAGAGACTTATCTTTAGCTCGAACTCTAAGCAAAGTTACACTATAGATCTAGGCCAACACAGGGGGTGTTAAGAACCGTCTCGTTTATATGGAGCAGTGTATTCTTGGCTAGCTTTACAACTTGATGTACGATGAGCCTGAATTAGAATTATGCAGTTCAAAACAATAAAAAGTACTTTAGTACTTTTCATCCTACCTCAACGAGAAAAAACTATGCAAAAAAAGAAAAAGGCGCACGCAAAACAAATTATAAAAAAAGTATCTACACCAAGAAGGTTCATAGTCTGAGATTTTAACACATTAAAAAAAGTTGTATGATTGGCACCATGAGGTAAATAGGTTTAATGATGTTTTCAATCCACAAGCTTAGTGCACCTGATGTTCTAATTTCAATTTACTTTATAATTTAGAGGAAAACAGCTTTTGCACTCAGATATCTTTGTCAAACTACGAAAATTCTCTCCGAAAATCCTCTCTGCTAGAGGTGCGGCGGCGCCAAAAGTATGGAAAGAGGCGAAAACTTTTTCCGTCACTGTAAACTATTTCACAACCGATGCTAAGGACACAGACTAGGAAAAAACAGGATAAAGCTGCAAAAATTCAAGACATTTGTTGGCTGAAAGGAAATCTCAGTAAAAGAACATTCGCCACAGTAGACTAATCCCTATAATCAAGGAGAATCTGAGCTCGGGCTAGTTAAGGCAAACGGATTAGGGAAATTGCTTTAATAAGGGATAAAAGTAGTTTCCGTGTAATACTTTCCGTGGTTTTTCCAATTACATGAATTTGTTGGAATTGCGTTCTGTGCCTTTACAGCGTACCTAGCAATGATTAACTGCGGTCATGTTTATGCAGATTGGTTTTAACGAAAAATATATGCACAATTAATGGCAGCTCAGTGAACACTCAGGTTGTGGAATGATATCCCTGCCCAGGTTTGCCCCAGGACTACGACATAGGGTTCTTCAAAAAAGGTCTTGTACGATACTTAAAGGGTCGGAAACGCGCCTATTATTGTGTGATTTCTCTAGCATAAAATATTTAGTATTATTACTACATTTTGCTGAAAAACTAGATCAAATATTTTTCCAACCTTCAATACTTACACAAATAAAGCCCTCACTTCTAAAACCAACACATTGAAAACACACGTAGGTAATTCCACTCTATCGTGACACAAGCGAAGCTTTGCCTCGCAACAAAGATAAAGTGCCCTCGTGATGTAATGCTTTATTTATTTTATTCGATCTGCCGAAGATATATTGCCGACAACATGAGTCTTGACACACGATCATAAGAGAGGAACTTTATGTAGCCTTTTGTTTTTTGAGATAGGAAATATAATTTGTGTTTTGAATGTTTTATTGGCTGGTACCTGGCGAGGATCTGATCCCATCTCTTTGCAATGTGAACTTTAATAGAATTTGATTTAATCACTACATAGTATTAACAAAGTCGCTTTCTCTGTCCCTATGTCCCTATGTATGCTTAAATCTTTAATACTACGCAATGGATTTTGATGCGGTTTTTTATAATAGATAGAGTGATTCAAAAAGAAGGTTTATACGTTTAATAGAACCGTGCGAAGCCGGGGCGGGTCGCTGGTCTAATGTATAATTATTGTAAGAATGAAATATCTCATTATTGTCATAAGTGTTGTAGTTTTGTTGTAAAGCCACGGGGTGCAGATAATTATGGATTATTTTAGTATGAATAAAACGTATTTAATTTATTAGATTTTTTTTTTAACGTGTGAGATACATGTTTTAGTATATCGGTTCAGAATTTTTATTTTTATAGAGAATTTTTATGTGTGTTGTGGACTTCCTTGTAGATACAAAATTTATTATTCAGAAGTTTGTCTGTGTTTTGAAATATGGAAATATTTTGTTGTTTCTATTGTAGGTGTATTACATTGTTGGCCATCTTCAATCCACCTTAAATTTACATTATTTTATTCTTCGTACACCCATATCTTAAAACATTTCTTTTAAAGTTCTTCTCAGACTCGAAAAGAAAACTCGCCTCAGAATGCCGTGATCATTCCTCCAAAACATACTCAAATTCGGTAAGCATAGCCGTTATTTTTTTAAGATATCAAATCCACTCATAGCATGTCGCAAACCTCCAAATAATTTTCAGTATCTCCTATTAATTTGTACCTAATCTAAATCCATTGAAATAAACTCAACAAAAACTTTGAGGGGCCTTGAAGGTTCGTCGCGACGTTTGAACCTAGAGATGGCAGCTAGTTTCGCCTCGAGATTATGAAAGGTAGGTTCGAGTGGAGCAATTTTTAACAATCACGTTTATCGAGACGCACTTGATTGATTAAAGTATAAGTTGAGGTTGAGGTCGAATAATGATATCAGTTCTTACAATTATAATAAATGGGAATGTCTGTGTGAATGTTTGTTATTAGTAATCTTTGTAAGTACTTAAGTTAAATGCAATTTGGTATGTAGATAGGTTAGGACCTAGAATAACACATAGGATATTAAAATTTGGAAATTTTAACTCTGAAGGGTTTAAAATACGGTGGTAAAGTTAGTATGGAAAAATATTTTTCCATAGTTCGATTTACTCAAAACTATAATATTAATAATAAAAAGGTATAAATAAACTGCAAAGTAAATAATTAGACACGTGTTTGTTATTTTTACGATACTACACTACTACTATAAAAAGGAGTAGATGTGTATTAAATTTCTGAATCTTGACAAATAAATTTCCATGCGGGCGAAGCCGCGAGGTGTAACTATTTTTAAATAAATAACGTCTGAAACAGACGTTCTTTTTTCGAACAGACTTTCTAAACTCAATCTAAATCAAATCTAAATTGAAACTAAATCTCAATTTCTTTTTTCACATTTAAAAACCATTCGCTCTTCCAATATAACTAATAGACCAACTCTGGTTTCTTTTACTGTCTCGTATCTCAAAGGCATCGAGATCCTCAGAGGTTACCAGACAAAAAGGTTTCACTCTAAGGTGACTTTAAGGATAACCTTACTTAATCAACGTTAGGACAAAGCCAAGGATCAAACTTACTTGCGAAGACCAAATAGCTATATAGCAACTAATAAATAGCTAAGCTAAGCTTCCAAAATAAACTCGACAACGATATTGTATCTGGTGTTGATCAAATGCGAGTTTCTTCTATGGCTTTATGCTCTCCTATTAGTTACCTACTTTGAGCCAGACTTCGTATCGTAGATAGAATAGGGATGTAGAGGTAGATACTTTAACGGTGATTCCTATCAACAATTAACCATTTATGTTCCCGTAATCCCTAGGGAGGAACCAGTTCTTAATAATGTCAACCGTCACCCTGTTCACTTATAAACATATTCACAAATAAATAAATCAATAATGATTTAAATAATTATATTATTCATTTAATTTAACTAGCAACCCACCCCGGATACGCATGGGTGTAGGAACTATTACTCTATCTATTGAAAAAAAAACGTCTTTTACGTAGTTTGAAAGATCTTAGCAAACATAGAGACAGACTGTAGTGAAACAAAGACAGTACCAATATGTACGCAAAAGGTGACGTCAGCTTTGAACTTTGTTTACTGTAAACCTGAACCCGTATTCTGCATATAATGCACGACAGTGATAGTACCAACCTACCTTTATACCTACTAGGTACAAGTTTACCCACAATCTAATCGTCGTCGTACCGGTACGTTCGACAACCTTACCCCAAATGAACATTGAACATTGATACTGAACTTTGTTTGATTACTGGATTGAATAGGTACTTTAAGTTTTCATTTAACAATTTTTAAGGCGTCTTGTTGATATATTGCATTTAGATTAGGTACTGATAAACGTATTTTGACACGTTGAAAACAAATCGTATAGTATACATAATAATCATCAAAGTCAGATCAAGTCAGATGAATCAGATAGATTTATTCCCATTTTTTTCTGTTTTATAGCGTCTACTTTTGCCGTTTTGCATTTTGATTATTGCTATACTGACTCAAGAATCATTAAAATCGGCCCACGCGTTTAATATTTAGAGCGCCACAAAGAAACAAAAATACATTCAAGCAAATAAGATACAGTACTCAAAATGCGACTAACTACTCAATTCCAAATTTGACTTAAGTAAGTTTTAACCACGGTGTTAGAAAACAAGAAAAGTAAAGCAAATTACAGCACAAACCTCAATAACCTCAGAGAAGCATTAACAATCGTCCGCTAGGTAAACTAATTAGCTACGTAGCAATAATTAACCGAGTCGCAGCCGGTAGCCAATCCTAGTTAGTACAGGTGAGTACAACAATTGTTGGACGTATATTCACAATACATAACGGTGATATGATCACATGACATTATTATACCTATTTAATAATGCGACAGTTTTTTTGAGTTTTGGATATTTGTTAACTCTTCACGCCAAAACTACTGAACGGACGGGTCTGAAATTTTATACATAAATGCATTTTTCATGCAGTTTTGGGCCTGAGATTTTCCATTCCATTAATAAGTTAAGATAGAAATAACATTAAAATATTTCTATAGAAACAAGGAGCAGTGGGCAGATAATGTTTAGATAGGATCGATGGTCTGATAGGATTAACGATGATTTCGAATAATACACATTTCCACCTCATTCAAAAATAAATGGCAGAATAAAGAAAACTCTTCTTTTTTAATCTATTGAAAAAACTTTAATTTTCTACCAAGATATTGATAAAGATCACTTTAACTACCTACCTCTATACTGTTTGCAACAGTCTGCCTGCAGTTAGGCAAATTGTAAATAAGTACTAGTTTTAATTATGTTTCTCTTTGTTAATGAAGCTTTGTATTTTCTGCTCGTTTATTATCCCCCCCCCCCCCATAATAAACACTTAACTCATTAGCCAGGAAAGCACTTTTGTTTCCGATTGTCCTTTTAGAATTAACTGGTTCAGCTCGCGAATGTACCTGGGTCGTCAATTATACTTACAGTCGAGGTTTTCTTTTATTGTGAAATATCGGGTCGAAATAACAAATCACGGGATTAACCTATTGTTTTGTGACTTTGTGAACCTATTATCTATGATATCTTGTGCTAAGAGATGTTATATTGTAGTATAAGGATGTATTGTATTATAGATAGTACTAATAAAAATGCTGGACAATCCACACAGCACGATCTAGCGCTAAGATAAGCAAAGCTAAGATAAATCTTGTATGAAGACGAGAAGTGCGAAGCGAAGGATCCCGTATTAAGAATGTATTGTATTATACATACAATTCTATATAAAATAAACCATAAGATAAAACGACAAAATCATTGGGACAAGAGAAAACTTTTGGAGCCACAATATACGCTAAGCCTACGATGCCTGACTGTCTACGTTATAAATACGCGATCAGAATGCGATAAAACCTTTTATTTATTTATTGAAAATGGTCGAGCGAGCGTTTGGTCAATAGTAAGTGAAAAAGTTGTCTGGAAGGTAGTTGTCAGAAGGAACTTATTCACTCTGGATTTGAAGCCGCAAACTACTCTAGCAGTAAAACAGACGCAGGAAGCTCATTCCACTCTCTGGACGTGTTTGTTATAAAGGTAGAGCATTTGGTTTATCACAGTAGAATGTCGAACAGGTACGGTTGGTATTGTTCAGTGTGTCTGCTGGTCCGATGGTAGAAGGAAGATAGAATAAATTATAGAACTTAAACAAAATTGCTCGGACATTTTCTTGCACAAAACATCGTATTGTGACAGCTCGCGGATAAACAAGTTGCTAATTTGGAATTCAGATGTATTTAATGTATTATTCGATACTCATAGAATACGTTCTAAAATGTACAATAATATTTGATAATAACAATTAAAGAAAAGAAATAAATTACAACGATTGAGCTTACTGAAGTCTAAGAAGGTTGCAATCCGTCTAAAGGAAGGGCAACTGATCCATAATCAATACCAGTCGGAAGCGTCCCATCAAACATAAATATTTTAATCAACAAATTTTTAAAAGTATATATTTTACGTAATCGCTTTGCATATCTAAACGCAAAAATAGTCCGATACACTCACATCCATCTCAATTACCCGCTGTTTCCAGACTTTGCGTCTGCTACGTCGTAGCATGCTACGAATATAGCAATTTTCTGCTACGTCGTAGCAAAAACTGTCTGAAGCTAGTTTTGTAGACTAAAAGAAAGCTTAGAGGTTCTTTTCTGTATAGGTTGAACATTGCAAGTCACTTTAGTAGGCATCAAGCTGGCAGGTTATTTCTCTCATAAACTTTTTTAAGCTTTCGCGATTTATAACTTAATAAAGATTTTATATCGCGTACCTTGTTTATATTTCTCCTACATTTCCATTGCGTTATAGCGATCGTGGTCACGGGGCGACTGATTTATATCGATTTTTTTACCTACGGAGATGAAAGCATCCGAAAAGTCAAGTCAATTCAAAAGAGACCTGACCCAATTTCTGCTGAAGGGATGCTTCCAAACGGTTGGTGAGTTCCTGTCAAAAAAAAAACAAAAATTGTTCGAAATTATTATTATTTAACTTTCTTGTCTTGGATAAAGTATAATTCTTTAACTATATATAAATAAATAATGCTGGATAATTCACATAGCATCATCTAGATCCAAACTAAGCAGAGCTGTGTTATGGGTATTAGGAAACACAGCTCTGCTTAGAAAATTAAACATTTAATACAATATAGTAATATAGTACAATATAGTCTATCTATACTTATAATAAAACTGTAACAGGTCCAATTCTGTACATTGAAGATATTTAGAAAATTTTTTTTGGAGGGCACTCTATTATCGATACTCAAGCCAAAACTGTAATTTTTTTCATTCATGTCTGTCTGTCTGTCTGTCTGTCTGTCTGTCTGTCTGTATCGTAAACGCGCATCACGCCGAAACTACTTGATGGATTGAAATGAAACTCGGCTTGATTATAGGTCATACTACGAGGAAGGACATAGGATACTTTTAATCCCGGAATTCAGTAAGGTTCCCATGGGAGAGGGTATGAAAGTAAAAATCCTTTACCGCGCATCACGCCGAAACTGCTGAATGAGTTGGAATGAAACTCGGGACGATTTGAGTTCATACTACAAGGAAGGACATGGGATACTTTTTATCCTGGAATTCGGTAAGGTTCCCCTGGGAGAGAGGGTGAAAGAAAAATTCTTTAACCACGCATCACGACGGAAGTGAATGAATTCGAATGGAACTCGGGACGATTGGACATGGGATACATTTTATCCCGGTATTCAGTTTGGTTCCCCTGAGCTATACGGGTTTTCAAAAATTTCTCACAGCATCTAATATTTTTTAATTTTTCTAGTAATTTTTGAAAACCCGTATAGCCCAGGGGAACCAAACTGAATTGAACTGATAAACGCGTAAGTTTGTAAGTATGAATGGATAGATGGATGGATAGATTGATAGATGGATGGATGTTTGTTACTCTTTCACACAAAAACTGCTGAACGGATCTGGATGAAATTTGGCACAGAGATTATAAGCTGGAATCACACATAGGTTTATTTTATCCCGAAAATCCCACGAGAAAGGGAATTACGCAAGTAAAATAGCGAGTAATCGAAATACTAATCATGCGCAGACGAAGTCGCGGGCACCAGCTAGTATATAATAAAATAGTTTATACATTATATAGATTACAGTAGTGGAAGTTTTTAGTATGATTTTTGCATAAATAGAAATTTTAAATAGAAGAACACAGAAAACGACAGTCAAATATCTAACAAATATATTTATCGAAGGCGGGATTCGAACCCGTAGCCCCCTGCGACTCGGAAGGACTTTTGCCTTCTGCGCCATTTAAGATTTCATTATTTACATCGTTCTTATTCTCAACGATCATATTCCATAGTCATATCGATTCCAAGGATAGCCTTTTGTAGCAAAATTGTTTCTTTGAGCCATATTTCAAACAGCGTTTCACCGAGAAATACACCGCTCAAACAAGTTATTCAAAGTTGTATTGAATAAGTTCAGTTGCTGTATCAGGAACAGACAAGCCGCGTTGAAAGTTCCAAGAACAACTGCTGAACTATTGAACTACGGTATTTTCTTGAAAATATGCGGCGTGGGTGCGAAGTTTTACCTTGAATCCGAAACGACCCTTCGGTCCTTGGATTCTAGCAAAACTTCTTTTTTGCTTGGAAATTGTCTTTTTGTTATATTAAGGCTGCATTGTTTTTTGTTTCGTTTTTTTTTGGGAAACGTCCTCAAGCCGCAACCGATACCCCGATTTCTCCGCTGTATGGTGATGCCATAGAGTTATGCTCACCAGCTGTTGGGCCAGGGCCGGATTTAGGGAAGGGCAACCTGAGTCACAGCCCCGGTATATTACACAAAGAGGACAACGGTACAATACACTGAAATAACAAGGTACAAATAAGTATTAGGTAATGTGTGCATGGTCGGCATAACACTACCACAATACAAACAATAATATTGCCCTTGCGGGAATATTGTGTTAGCGTATACAATACAAGTAGTGGAACCACATTATGTATCGTTGATAGTTTCCTCTCCCCCTTAAGGCGCAAACAGCACCTGAAGTGGCGCCCCCACTTATTTTATCATATAATTTCGTTAAACAAAAAAATTTTCAAAATTCACTCGTACATTTGTTAAACCAACTTATCTTAAGCTATTTTTAATGTATCTGTAGTAGTTGATATATAGTAGATGATATAGTAGTTTTATTTTGTTTATTTTAGGAAGACATACGAAAACAGAGTTTGGTGGCCACCAAAGGCAACTTCGTATCTCTTCTTAGACTAGACAAAATAAAACTACTACAGATGCATTAAAAAATAGCTTACGATAGGATTAACAAACTGTACGAGTGAATTTTGAAAATGACTTTATTTGACGGAATTATAAAGACAATAAGAGGGGGCGCCACTTTAGGTGCTGTTTGCGCCTTGAAGCCATTGTATCTAGTACATAATACAAGCATTGGTTAGCTTGGGGCCAGATGAGGCTGTGTCCAGCATTTCTTTAATTAGTTACTAATGTATAATCTCAGTGTATAGTTAACTATATAAATTCAAAGAAAGCTGATAAAATTAACCATAAAACGTTTTTTTATTTTAATCTCTAACTTCTATGGATTAGAGAAAAAAGTGTGATACTTATTTTTGCAGGCCAGTATTAGAATTAGAATTATTAGTATAGTCTCAGTGTATAGTTAACTATATAATTTCAAAGAAAGCTGATAAAATTGAATGGTGCTCAGAACCTCGCGCTTCAAAACGTCGAGTCTGAGAACACCGCGCTATTACCATAAAACGTTTTTTTATTTTAAATCTCTAACTTCTATAGATTAGAGAAAAAAGTGTGATACTTAGTTTTGCAGGCCAGTATTAGAAAAAGAGGAATATCTTTCTAAAAACATAAGGTCACCAATAAAAAGGTTCCAACACAAAAAATTCGAACTGTGAACCTTTTCCATTTTTGAAAACGGGTGCAAAAACCTAAACGTAAATTAAGCCTGGTTTTGTAGCCACTGTTCGGTGTCAAGTGGCAAAGGCCCTTTAGCAACGGTCAGGGCTAATTGTCGGGTCATTACAGTTAGAGGGTCAGGCCTGAAGGTATACCTACATGTGGATTGTAGATACGACTGAGTACGTAATTTATCAACGTAAGGTGATATTTTACACATTTGTTTTGATGTAGTTTTACGCTTGAGAGAACCGCGTTTTGGTTTCGGTTTTGATGTTGTGTATAGAACACATATAAGTATAGGTATAGGTTATGTGTAGATTGATAGGTAATTCATCTCAATGAATCTCATCATATCACACTAATAATTATAAATGCGAAAGTTTGATGGATGGTTGAATGTATGTTTGTTGTCTGAGATATCGGACGCATTGTTTCTGTGGAAATGTTTAAAGGTCAGGTATTTCTATCACACGGGAACTGATTTATGGATCTAAATAAGACTAAAATTTAACCTTGATCCGTTCAGTAGTTTTAATGTAAAGAAGTAACATCCATACATCCAATCTTTCCCATGTGTGTGTTTACCATAGGAATATTTTGATAAATAAATATTTCCTACATATTTTTTTATTCCAGCCTCTTGGAGACGCTTCCCATTTTCACAATTTTTGGATATAAATTAAACATGAACTAGATTCCTATTGGTTGGCGAAATATTGACACAAAATGATTCAAGTAGGAATGTTTTGTTAGGACGGAGTGGTTATAGCCCTTATCATTATGGACCTTGTTATGATGGGTCCAAAGTTAAATTTAACTTCCACTTCTATCTAGCTTGCACTTATAATAATAAATTTGAAGCAATTATACGAAGCAGAAATATTATATTATATATGGCGCTCATTAGGAGAGGCCTATGTCCAGCAGTGGACTATTATAGGCTGGTGATGATGATGATGATGATGATACGAAGCAGAAATAACAGGTGTAGGGACTCTACAATTCCTACGCTAATTAGATTAAATTACAATTGATGACATTCGAAATTTGTGGGTAAAATGGTTGCCTACTATAGTTTTGGTTTTGTTCCCTTCTTATCTGTTTCATTATTGTTATGATGTTTTTGATGTTTATGAAGTTGAAGTTTTTGTTTGTGTTTTTAATATTGTTGAGTTTCCAGCCACAAACATATATGTTTAAAAAAATATCTTGTCTCTATTCGTGATACAAAAAATTACAATGCTTTAAATAGCGCGTTCAATAATTATAAATTTTTTACAAGTTTTCTACATCAAGTACGTTTTCAAATAGAAGTCTTCTTAAGTAAAACAGACACAAATTCTACTGTTGTAACCACTGAAGTGTCTTAGTTCATGTGATTAATTAAATGAAATTATGTATTCAAGGCGGTAGATTCTTAGAGTTGGGAGTGGGTTGTTTAGTGTTTAGTTTACGTCATTACTGCTTTGTGACGTCACGACCTTGAGGTAATCGACCATTTGCATAATTAAAATCGCAAAGAATTGGCTTCACACACCCAATTTAAGAAAATTTTCCGAATAATTTTTATATTTTGTAACTTCCGGACTCATTACTCTCTCATGGTTAAGCAACTCCTAAAAGTTGTTTGTGTTCTTTTACTGACATATCTCCTAATAAAGCCAGAAAGTGATAAAACACTGCGTAGCAAAACCTCTTTATAATAAATGATTAATCTCGAAGGAAGGTAAAACTCGTACAATAATACAAGAATTACCTTATCTAATCAAATACCATAACATTATAATAATTTATAAACATTCACAGGTATTTATCGCGTTTATTTACGTACCTATTTTCCCAAAGTTTCCAAGTTTATTTTTTTTATATTTGTAATAATGTGTTCTATGTTTAAAAATCTTTAAATGCTATAACGTCTCTTTAAACGGAATTGCCTGCACATACAATTTCAAAATCACATAAAAAACTGATAAGAGAATCGCCAGCTTAAAATGTTACAAAATTTAAACTCTGTGGATATTATATATAGGGATCGCTGTGATCCCGCTTCTCCATGCCATCCGGCATGACGATGTTCTGAGCTTGATAAAGTCTATAATAAAAATGTTTAGATATTTACAGAGAAACTTACAATATTCGTACTAGTCTAATTATTAATAGGCATTTTGAAAGTCTAATTATTTGATATCGCTGCTTCGCTACGAACCTCTTCCATTCCGGTATAAATAGAATCTAAGACTGCGTTTCCAACAGAGATGTAGGATACGAGGACGAGGATTCGTATTCGTAGTAATTTTTAAGAACCGATAGATTTGCTACATTTCTCTAGCCTCGCTCGACGAAGACTCTCTATTGGTTCTTATCAAAGACACGAGAGGCTGCGATTTTGGTGTCAGCAAGGATGGATTTTTGTCTTTTCATGGACAAATTCGTTCACACCGGTGAATGTGTCATTGGAAAGAACAGTTTCAAAAGCAGTTTCCGCGCACTCAGTCGACAGGTTAAAAAATTCACAAAGAAAACAGCTGAAAGCACTGAAAAGTGTTGCTTTCACCCAGACACACTATGGCGCCTTTATAAAAAGGAAAACAAATGAATAAAGTTCGAAATTTAAACCCAGAGAACGTTCGACAATTTTTGAACGAAATATTTTGAAGATTTTATTATTTGAAACCTAGTGCTTCTCATGTGGTCCCATATCTATTTCTCAGGATCAGATAAGATGTTTTTTTTTTCAAAATCATTGATGTTTTTTAACAATCTAAATTATTTTCACTTTGGAATCGTTCGGTATTCTTAACACTATCTACAATAAGGGTGAAATTTGAACAAAAATCTGCAAAGCCTCAGTAATATAATATTGATAGTGTAGGCAGCTACAAGCAGTAAAATCTTTATTGGGTGGTTGTAATACCCTAATCCAATTGGGCTTTTATGAAGGTATGAAGATTAGTGGTGAGCCTATTGGGTATTTTTACGTAACATCACGAACAAGGCTATGCATTAATTAATATTAAGATTATTTTTTAAATCGAACACAATCCATTAACAACCTATATTAGTCCATAAATCTAACGAGAATCCCCTGTCTTCAATTTGCCGCATCCAGCATGTTCCTACAGTCTTTTTTAGATCGTCATCACATCTGGCTGGAGGGCGTTTACTACGTTTGCCGAGTCGTGGTCTCCAACCGTTTTTCGCAAGATACGCGAACTTATTGTTACTTATTTCGTGTGTGTTTTTAATAAGTGAATTATTTTTATGGTATAAAAAAGCACATTTGTGGTGACGACGACGAAGCGGTAAATTAATGAGGTTCATAACCGTGTAATACCGTTTACTTTATTACATCCCATCGCCATAAAAAGGATGCTATTAGTGGAATGAAACTCGTGAGAGGTTCTAAGAATCTTGAGAAAAGTTGCTACATTTTTGTTTTGTAACAAATTGTAGACATAAGTAGATATTTAAACATTATTGAAGTAAAGTTGTCAAGATTAAACTATGGTACAGGAAGAAAGTCTAAATACTAACTGCCGTATCCTCAAATTTGCAAACTTTTCCCTTGCAGAGATTTCTACCAGATGATTAAATATAAAACCTTATATGTACTGACTGTAGACTGTGTTAAATATGATTTGGAAAATCATTTTCAGGCAAACTTTATTTTAGTTTTCGAGAAATTTGACGGATATTTAACGGAATTAGTCTCATTATATTTTGTAAATTTAAGCGAGATGGAAGTTCAAGTCAATAACCGTGATCTCGAAACCTTTTTCTAAATAAAATTGTGTAAACTGATATCACAGCGTATATTTTGTTAAGGCGCAAACAAGAGGTACACTAGCGCCACCACTTATTTTATCACATAATTAAGTTCAAGGGACGTAAGATTTTTTTTTAAATTAATCTGTAGTAGTTTTATTTTGTCTAGTTGCTCTTGGTAGCCACCAAACTCTGTTTTCGTATAACCACTGACATTTTTCAAGTAGCAGTATTACCTGGTTTTCCTATATTTCACAGGTAAAGTATCACTCTTCCCTATAATATTGCTACTTTACATCTGGCGCATCGTAGCGCGCGTCGCACAGTGGTCGGAAAAATCAATGTCCCTTTCATAGGAATTTTGAAAAAAAAAAAATCTTTTTTAGGTGTTTTGAGTATGCAGTTCGGTTGGAAACATGATAACATTGTGTAATATAGTAGGTACCTGACTTTTTTTTAAATAAAAACCATAGAAATATGAGTTTATAGGTTTTGAATGTATGAAAATGGATTTTCTTTTCCTCGTAACTCCTTTCGTTCCCGCTCGGTCGGGATGAAACTTATAGATATTATAGACCAACCTACAAGGAAGCCTTGACCTTTCTCCAGAACCGTCCACTCTAGAAGATATGAATTAATTAAAAATGCGTTTTTGGGCCATATACTATGTGGGGTAAATTTAACACAAATTAATATTTTGTTCCATTTATATATTAGAAATTATTACTGAACCTTTAAGAAAGCCAAATGACCTTTGATCTTGTTCCTTATTGGTCCCATTTAATAGATATGATTTTTTTAAAAGTACGTGTTTGGGCCATTTTACTACGTTCCATTTTTATGTAAGACATTATCTGAAACTTTAGAAAGCCAACTGACCTTTAACCTTGTTCCTGATTGGTCCCGTTTATGAGATGAATTTATTAAAATTATGTATTTGGGGTATATTTCATATTTAAAATGACTAGGTATGTGGGGTAAAAGTAACAAAAATTAATATTTTGCTCCATTTATTAAATTTAAGACATAATACAATTTAAGACGTCTTACATTATATTCAACCTCAACTGATCTTTGATCTTGTTGCTGGATCGGTCGTGTTTAAAAGCTATGAATTCATTAAATATAAGTATTTGGTTGCTACTATCCTTGCGGTTTATGGGTCACAATGCAATTTTTTGGTCATATTAACAGTCCCTTATTGTTAGGCAGTTGATAAATACCAACCCCAATAGGTTTTAGACTATTCCCAAAGGCCCATGGTCAAAATTTTACGTTAAAATATGGTCAGGGTAATAAATTTTATAACAATACCTCTTTACTGTATTGACTTACTAAAAGATAGCGAAGTTACATACCTACCCTTATTAAGTACATATTACCTACATGATTTTTTGATTTACTGCTCAGTTTAGCAAATTCATGTTTTGGCTTCCGTAATTAGGGTAAGTACCTACTTTGTTTGTATTGGGTTGTTTTTGAGTGTACTTATTATTGCTAATGTATTGCAGGTCCTAATATCCAAATTAAAACGAGAAAGAAATAAGAGAGAGAATAAATAACAAGCGTCCGTAAATTCTTTTTAGTTCTCATTTGTTATTTGTACTTATTGCGCGAATTTTAAATTTCTTTCGATCAGTATGGAAGGATTAACTTTATACCTACATGAGGCAAAATGGATTTGATGTGAACTTATTTTTTGAAAAAGTGATAACTTTCCAGTGTATGAAGAAGAGCAAACCAATATTAAATCGTTTTGTGCAACATACACTAGTAACATAGCTCGAAAATGGAGGGCAACTAATAGTTCAAATGACTATTATTTGAAAATGTTTGGTAACTGGTATCACTTAGAAATTAAATGGCCTGAGTTCTTTTTAACAAAAAAATTATCAGATAGGGAGTGATGAACTGTTGAGTGATATGGTGAGACATGACGATGAATCAGATGTTGTACCTAGTACATCTTCAGGATTTGCAGTGCCAATGAATGTATCCGTGATAACTTCGACTACCAAATTGAACCATCGAAAACAGTTTTATGACCTCAGTCCATTACAAAAAAAACAGAGCGAATGATCTACTTGCTGCATATGAATTTGATACACTATGCTTCAGTATGCTTCATTTAAGAAAGCTAGTGAAAATGAAAACAAAAAGGACTTTTCAGAATTACGAAAGCATTTTATCAAGCATTCTGAAGATGCATCAATGCTCGGGTCTTGTAAACCGATAAGATATTTTAATCTGTAAGTTTATTCTTGGTTACTGCTTAAACAAAATTATATTATAAAATTATTCTCTTCAAAGCTATTTTTTTTTGTGTCGGGTGTTCTTGGCAGTCATTGTTAAGCATTTAAAACAATATCATCCTGCATGTTCATTAATTAGTGAAACTTAAACATTAATGTGGTCACACCTGTAAAATAACAATAGACTTTGAGGACATGTAGCGTAGGTATCTGTTGCTAAGCTGAGCAGTAAAAATATGTACTTAATAAGGGTAGGTATGTAACTTCGCTATCTTTTAGTAAGTCAATACAGTAAAGAGGTATTGTGATAAAATTTATTACCCTGACCATATTTTAACGTAAAATTTTGACCATGGGCCTTTGGGAATAGTCTAAAACCTATTGGGGTTGGTATTTATCAACTGCCTAACAATAAGGGACTGTTAATATGACCAAAAAATTGCATTGTGACCCATAAACCGCAAGGATAGTAGCAACCAAATACTTATATTTAATGAATTCATAGCTTTTAAACACGACCGATCCAGCAACAAGATCAAAGATCAGTTGAGGTTGAATATAATGTAAGACGTCTTAAATTGTATTATGTCTTAAATTTAATAAATGGAGCAAAATATTAATTTTTGTTACTTTTACCCCACATACCTAGTCATTTTAAATATGAAATATACCCCAAATACATAATTTTAATAAATTCATCTCATAAACGGGACCAATCAGGAACAAGGTTAAAGGTCAGTTGGCTTTCTAAAGTTTCAGATAATGTCTTACATAAAAATGGAACGTAGTAAAATGGCCCAAACACGTACTTTTAAAAAAATCATATCTATTAAATGGGACCAATAAGGAACAAGATCAAAGGTCATTTGGCTTTCTTAAAGGTTCAGTAATAATGTCTAATATATAAATGGAACAAAATATTAATTTGTGTTAAATTTACCCCACATAGTATATGGCCCAAAAACGCATTTTTAATTAATTCATATCTTCTAGAGTGGACGGTTCTGGAGAAAGGTCAAAGGTCATATGGCTTCCTTGTAGGTTGGTCTATAATATCTATAAGTTTCATCCCGACCGAGCGGGAACGAAATGAGTTACGAGGAAAAGAAAATCCATTTTCATACATTCAAAACCTATAAACTCATATTTCTATAGTTTTTATTTAAAAAAAAGTCAGGTACCTACTATATTACACAATGTTATCATGTTTCCAACCGAACTGCATACTCAAAACACCTAAAAAAGAATATTTTTTTTTTCAAAATTCCTATGAAAGGGACATTGATTTTTCCGACCACCGTGCGTCGTAATAAATCAAGGCAGTATCGACAAGGTATCTTCGAGGTTTCGAAGCTACTTCAGAGCTTTGATGCTGATCGAAGCTCTCTGCACTGAGATAAGCCATTTTTAAATTAGGTACTACAAATTTAAAGGAGGTTCTTACCTCTTCGATGAAATCGAAGTGGATAAAACTTCACTCTCCCACGATTGCAGTTGAAGTTTTGAGAGTTAAAGTTCTTGGTATATTCTCAAATTAGAATAGATGGAAGCAAAAACGAATTTCGACGGAATAATAATACCTAGAATAAATCATCCATATATAATTGTAAGGTATTCCGACGGTTGCCCTTTAGCAAACTTAAAAATCACCATGACATAAACATAAGTTTTACTATCGTCGCGACCAACCTCATTTGCCCATCCTCTTTCGCAAGTGTTACAACCTCCTTTGAGATGTGAATTTATTTTAGAACGAAAAAGTTTAGTGCGGTCTCGTGGTGGTAATCTGGAAAGTTCACCTCCCAGTTTGCAGTAATGAGGCCGGCTTACGTGGACCTATTTGCGTTCTGCCTTATTGTACTCGCGAAATTGGTTTGGAACTTCGGGCTTGTCTTTGAAGGTATTCTTTGTATTGTGGATAATCCCTTTCAGGGTTCATTACTGTTCGAAAATATTTTCAGAAAATATCTCGGGTGCCTTGTCGCCGGGCCGGTAAGAAGGCATAAGTTGGGATTCTTTTGATCGCATATTTTAGATAATTTGTGGTTCTCGCAAATTTATCCTATTTTTGTTGAAGTTGGTATAGATCTTTAACGAAATTCTTTTGTGTAGAATACTTACTGTTTGGCTCTAAGAAGTTTGAAACAAATAGGTATGGGCACTGATGATATTAGTAAATAATACGAGGTAGTAAGGAGTTGAGATTTTTACAAATAAACAGAACGCATTCTTTTATAGCGCTTATCCTTGTACCAAGAGAAGCTATGCCTAGTATTATTGCTTTGCGAAAATGTGGAAACAAATCATTTAAAAATCAGGAAATTTACTTCTAAAACAAGCGTCTGAAATTGTTGCCAGCTAATTCCATTATAAGGAAAAAGAGATTCTTGGAGCTATTAGCTGAGATAAATCAGTAAAGTGCGGAGCAGGGAAATCTTCCTATCGGACTAAGCTCTCTGTCCGAGTTGGAGATTAATTTGTCAGCTGCCTAATTGGGAGTTTGTCGATTACAGCTTGTAATCACATAGGACTGCGCTACTGGATTGTGTACCGAGAATAATATGTATCATAAAATGAAAATTTCATTCTCGATTGGATTATTACCAGTCTGAATAATATTATAATCAATTAATAATAATAAACAAATAATGCTTGACAATCCACACATCTATTATATCATTTAGATTTTGATAAATAAAGTTTGGAAGTTGAATTATATTATTATCTATTAACTTCGCTATAAAAAAAATGCTGCACAATTCACAAATCATCAACCATCAACAAGTTAAGCAGAGCTTGTGTTTATAGGTACTAATTAGATAACATTTAAAAAAAAGATAGATATTTTTATTTTTAATACATGTTATACAAGCAAAGCATCAAACTAATATCTGCAGATTGTAGAAATATCCTCAGGAAATATGGTGCAGGCGAACCTTCGGCCGCTGCGCCATAGAAGTCATCTGTTACAATAGCCAAAATACAAAAATAATTTATTTTGAATAGTTTACAAAGATAGGTATTGTACAACAATGAACGATGATGCCGCAAAAGTTAAAAACTGTGGAGCGACCTCAAAACCAAAGCCAAGCCAAAGTCCTTTGTTTTCTTTAATTGAAAAAACGGTAGACTTAGAAAAACACATCATCATCATCATCATCATCAGCCTACATTAGTCCACTGCTGGACATAGGCCTCCCCTAATGAGCGCCATAGCGCCCTGTCTTCAGCTTGACGCATCCAGCATCTGTCAGCAGTCTTTCGCAGATCGTCATCCCACCTAGCCGGAGGGCGTCCCACACTACGTTTGCCAAGTCGCGGTCTCCACTCAAGAACACGTTTACCCCAACGGTGGTCGGTTCTTCGCGAAATATGGCCGGCCCACTGCCACTTCAGCTTGCTAATTCTTTGAGCTATGTCGATAACTTTGGTTCTCTGTCGGATGTATTCATTACGAATCCTATCCTTCAGAGAAACTCCGAGCATAGCTCTTTCCATAGCTCGCTGAGCGACTTTGAACTGGTGGACCAGCCCTACCGTGAGTGTCCACGTCTCAGCTCCGTAGGTCATTACGGGTAGGACGCACTGATTGAAAACTTTCGTTTTCAAACATTGTGGTATGGATGACGAGAAGACTCGACGTAGTTTTCCAAACGCTGCCCAGCCCAGCTGGATCCTTCTCTTGGCCTCCTTCTCGAAATTGTTTTTACCTAACTGCATAATCTGCCCAAGGTAAGTGTACTCGGAAACAATTTCGAGAAGGTGGCCTTCTACGACTACCGGTCCCGGATCAATTTGGCAATTGGTCATGACTTTGGTTTTTTCCAAATTCATGCCAAGACCGATGCGTCGCGAGGCTGAAGCTAGGCCGTCCAGCATGTGGGTCAGCTCCTCTAGCGACTCCGCCATTAAAACTATGTCATCAGCGAATCGTAGGTGTGAGATGTAATTGCCGTTTATGTTTATGCCCTTACCTTTCCAGTCCAGAGTCTTAAACATATCTTCCAATGCGCTCGTGAACAGTTTCGGGGATATGACATCCCCCTGTCTCACTCCTCTGCGCAATTGGATGGGTTTAGACTGCTGGTCCTGTACTTGGACACTCATAGTAGCGGCATCGTAGAGACATCTCAGCACCTCGATATAACGATAGTCTACTTGGCATCGCTGTAAGGATTCCAGAACAGCCCAGGTTTCGACAGAGTCAAAGGCTTTCTCATAGTCCACAAAAGCGAGACACAGGGGCTGATTATACTCTTCGGACTTCTGTATAATCTGCCGCACTGTGTGTATGTGGTCTATGGTGCCATATCCTCCGCGGAACCCGGCCTGTTCCGGTGGCTGAAACTCGTCGAGTCTCCTGGCGAGACGATTCGAGACCACTCGCGAGAACAGCTTATAGACGTGGCTCAGGAGTGTGATGGGTCTATAGTTTTTAAGGAGGGTTTTATCGCCCTTCTTAAAAAAGAGCACCACCAAACCCCCGCTCCACGCCTTAGGAGTTCTCCCACTGTGAAGGACGGTATTAAAGAGGCTCTGTAGCTCCTGTATAATGGGGGCTCCTCCTGCCTTTAGAAGCTCTGAAGTAATACCGTCCTCACCCGGGGCTTTTCCATTTTTAAGCTGCCTCAGAGCTAACACGATTTCATCTTGGCTGAAATCTGGCAGTTCGTCGGTATAGTGGCGTGTCAGGGTGGCTCTAGAATCATGGTTATCTCTTCGGGACTGAGGGGTATGTGCAGTGTACAAACGGCCATAGAAGTCTTCTATCTCAGCTGAGATCTCTGGCTTCGACAAAACGATCCTCCCGTCGTGCGTTTTAAGCTTCGTCAGATGGCTCCTGCCAAGCTGCTGAGTGAATACTTTGGACCCTCGGTTTTGCTCTATCGCCTCTTCAATGAGGCGTGTGTTGGAGCTCCGAAGGTCACGCCGTACCATCTTCGCGATTCGCTTGTTCAGGTCTGACCTCTCTAACGAAGACATTTGGGTGGTTTCCCGTCTTTTTGTCATCAGATCCAGAGTCTCATCCGAGAGTTTGGAGTTCCTGCCAGTACCTAGCTTGCTGCAGAACTTAGTGCCCTCGTCCCTCAACGTTTCGACCAGATTGTGTAGGGTCTCGTCAGCGTCATCAGTGGGTTCCAAGGCAGCGAATCTATCCCCGAGAAGCTGCTGAAACTTCTCGGTGCCCGCCATGATTTGGATTGGATTAGGTCGGAGCGTGGACTTCATCAGACGGTTTCTTTCAAGCTTTAAGTTGATATTCAGAGTGCCTCGGAGCATTCGGTGATCAGATCCGGTATTGAACCTGTTGATCACTGAGACATCTCTGAATATGTGCTTGCTATCCGTCATGATAAAGTCGATCTCATTTTTTGTCACAGTGTCGGGGCTTTGCCATGTCCACTTCCGCTGGGGCTGTTTCTTAAAGAAGGAGTTCATTAAGAACAGCCCCTCTTTCTCAAGGAAGTTGACAAGCATTTGCCCCCTGTGATTCCTAACTCCATAACCATGCGGGCCTATTCGGGATTCGTTGCCAGTCTGGATTCCCACCTTGCCGTTAAAGTCCCCCATAACAACGTTGAAGTGAGCCTTAGTGGTGTTGTGTAAGGCTTTGGATATGTCTTCGTACATATCCTCCACTTCATCATCCGGGTGTGCCGAGGTCGGTGCGTAGACCTGAATTACCTTCATGCTATACCGCTTGGATAGCCGAAGGATCAGGTACGCTACCCTGGTCGACACACTGGAGATTTCTTGAACGTTGTTAGAGAGGGCCTTATTGACGAGGAAACCTACGCCACCCTGGGATGTTTTATCACCCTCGCGAAAGTAGAGAAGATGGCCCGAGTCTAGGGTTACGGTGTCCTCCCCCTCTCTACGGACTTCACACAACCCTAGAACATGCCATTTAATGTTCTCTAACTCCACTTCCAACTGCGCTAGATGATTGTCAAGCCTCAGAGTGCGTCCGTTGTACGTTGCCAGGGTCAGTTTCGATATTGTGTGGTAGCCTGCCGGCCGGTGATTCTTAGCACCCCCTGCCACGCCGTTACCATGGCCGCTACCATAGCCAGGAATAGCGAGGCGGCCGGGTACTGGGGGCCATTTTTTGGCTTGTGTCTTCATTTTGGGGGTAATGCCCATAATCCCCACGCTGGGCATGCGGGTTGGGGATCGCAGTTTGGTGAAGGAGTTGTTCTGCGGGGGCGCTGCTGCCCACCCCCGGTGTGTCCCTTAGTCGCCTAGAAAAACACAATTCTTGATAAAAGATACTGGGCTGAAAGTGTCTTTTAAAAGGTTCCTAACAGTGCAGCGATTAGACCTATTTGAATATCTAGATAACCGGTCATTTGACCAGGCTTGGCCACGCACCTAATTGTGTACCTAATTGTAGTTCCTAATTGAATTCAGTTGTTATTATAGTACCTAGTAACCACTCACTACTCAATCAATACTATTAGAAACTAGAGTAGAAACTACGTAGAGAGTTCACTTTGAATATTGTACTAACTTGTTAATATTTGCTCATCCTGTGAAAACAACCTGTTAAATGCATGTGGTTACTGGGCCGGGTTCTGGGTGTCTTTATATGTCAAAGACAAAAAAATATCTATCTGTGTAATTTATTGTGTCACCTACTACCAAGCAAGAACAAGCAAAAAACAAGCTCTGCTTAGCTGAGGGCTACATGGTGATGTGTGTGTCCAGCATTATTTATGTTTATTATTTCAGTACGGAATAATTCCATCCCATTCTGATCGCCTGCAGATTTATATCCGTATGTAATAGTATCACATTTACTCAAAGGTAGGATTAATTCCATGACGGCTGTGGCAATCCATTATATTGCAGTCGGCATCGTGTTATATTGATTAAACTGAACATGACACGGTAACGAGATAAACCTTTAGGTAGTACCAATCTACACACGGTTACAAGGTTGACACGGATAAACATGGTTACACAAAGATACAAGGTTGTCTGGTATGAGCGATAAGACCGCCAATTGTGAATTATTCTTAGTTATTTTAATGTTAATTAAGTGTGGAATAAAAGACTTTCAATTTATCTATCTACACATTGTTTTACCTAAAGCTTCTTTCGCATTAAAGTGTTGACATTTATCAATATTTTTTTTTACACGAGTGAAACTTAGTTATCTTTACCGAGAAAACTGAGGAGCTGAGCAGATACATTGACCCTATGATCAATGCAATAAAAAGGCTTTCTATTGGACATCCAATTATCAAAGGAGTGCTTGCTGCTCGGAGCGTCCAGCTTTATTGGCTGCTGTAAAATTCTCAAACGCTTTAAAAAGCCTAGCATAGTCGCATGGCTGCTCTACTTCGTGACGAAATTCTAATCACGGTTTGAATGTGTGCCATGAGGGTATTCGTATATTTTCTCTTAGCCGTGCGCCGCGTTTAATTTAGTTGTGTACTGACCGTCGTGGTCGCCGCACGTCCGGCACTTTCCAAGCGTGTAGAGTCGCGTGTTTGCTTTTCATTTACTTTGAAGCACCGTCCTGACACATACCGTGCTGTATTTGGTTAGTTCATTAAGTGTTGTTGATAATCTTGTGAGCGTATTTGTTTGCGTTGCATTTGCATGTTTTCTTTTGATGTGAATTAAATTGTAAACCGAGGTAAAGCTGGTTCAGAAAACAGTATGCTATTCGAATATTAAATTAACTGCACTTCGTGCAACCATAATGTACTGTATACAAAACCGCTGCCTTTTGAAATGTTCAAACCAAAACAATTCTTATTCCTTTCTGAAAATGTTCCAGACCCTAGAGATAAGACAAGAACAAGACAAAACGTTTAGAATTGTCCTGAAAATGTTTATCTGAAAAGTTTCGTAATTACATTGTCAGTTGCAACCAGTTGAAAGAAACTCGCGAAGTTCTTGGCAGATTTATTAAATCTTTTTATGAGTTCGTTTGTTTAATTGGAGAACCCTAGAGAATCGTGAATGGATGTCTTGGCGAAGAATTACTTAGTTGAATTCTTGGAATTATTTACTTACAGCTACGTTATTATTTTACAATTCAACGACCTAAGGGAGTTGAAAAAGATTTTATAGCTCATCAAATCAACTAAGACGATGTTAAGTGAGATTTTGTCAGAGATGTCTATTACAATCGCGAGTCATCTATATTTTACCTTACTTATATTATACTTATGTACTTTACCATAAGTAAATATTACATGCTTGACAATAATTACAATATGTTCTATTTTTTTTACATTACAATTATGTAGCACTTGTGCACCGCGCTCTGTTAGAAATACATTGCTCCATGAGACAAGATATATCATCCTATGTACTAGTTTTATTTTTTCTATTCCTTGATTGTAATTTTCGTTGTTAATAAACATTTACTTAGGTTCCCTATATACTCATGTATTTCAACCAATAAATGATCAGCTACTTCATTTTACTTATATTAACGGAATGGTATATATTTATACTTACTAGCTAACCGTTGTTGGTAACAATTCTGTTGAATTCAAAATTAACCCAACAAAAGTCTTTTGATCTTGAATATTACGAAACAGAGAGCAAAGAAATAAATATTTTACCTATAGAAAGCCAGTTCAAAATTAGCTCCAAACATCAAAACCAAAGCGAAAAATGTTAAAAGATTTCCACTTCCTGCAAACGACAAAGCAGTTTCCAGTCCGCTGGACAAAAGTAGGTTAAATAGGTATATAATTGGAGGTTCAGCCTTGTAAGGAGGAAACTTGCTTTGAGGTTCTTGGATCTTCTTGGTCTTGACTGAACTTAAGGCCTGTTTGTGATCTTTGATGTGTTGTTTTGCAGAATCCTTAAAAGATAATACTAAGTCTTGAAGAGAGTTTATATCTATGTTGTTTGAGAAGGTAATAAATTGAGCGATTTCAACAATGGATTAACTTAGATGAATAAACAATGCTGGATGATCCACACAGTAAGCAAATTTTGTGTTACGTGTACTAAATAACTGATTTACCTGCGTAATAATGTCCATACACTCGTACACAGAACACTTGGTTCTACAGATACGTAGTTTAAACATTAGCTCTGAGGCTGGAATCGAAACTGCAACCTCCTGCGTCCTAGGCAAACTTTAGCCCTCTGCGCCACTGATGTCGTATTACATACCTACAATAAATTCATTGATTCTAAAAAGGTATAGTGATTATATATATAAAGGAATAGTGTTATTGAATCATTTGTTAGTTTTACTTCGTAATTTAGAGAAAAGAATGATGAATTACAACAAGTATTTACACTTTTCTCAATTAACTAAAAATCTAAGCCATGCACAGAATGCTGGCAGCGTTACCATGTTGAACTGTAAGGGTAATTCGTTGACCGAAATAGAAGCCAGTAATGCCAGTATTCCCATAACCTGTGGACTTCGCATACTGTGGTAAACTTTTATTCTAATGTAAGACCATGAATAAGATTTTTAATATATTTTACCGAACAATGTTTTACCAAGCTTTTAAGCTAAACCGTCTGTCAAATAAATAAGCCGCTCGGCATAGAAATTGCTTTAGACATCTCGGTGTCGTAGAGAATAATAATTCTACGTAAACTCAATCCTAAGTCCCTAAAAATACAAATCTATCGCGTATGAGGTTCGGAAATATCGAAGACTATGTATTTTTATTTGACTAGGTACCAACCAACTACGGGGTTGAGGTTGGCTTATGTTTCTGTATGATTGTACGTACTCTTGATGGATGCTTTTATGGCAAAAGCTTTTTATTATTGAATTCAGAAGCACTTTATACGGAAAACTCGTTTTGCCTGCACGGCAATATAAATTCATGTTGGTAAAATTGTTATTGCAATTATTACTTACGCATACCTACTGACGCAGTGGCGTAGCGGGGGAAGGCCCTCTGTGACGCAGGAGTTTGCTAGTTCAATTCCCGCCCGGAACAAATATTTGCGCGATCTGTACGTTTGTCCGGGTGTTCTCTGGGTGTTTATAGTATTATAAAAAATTACTATCTTCACTACATGGTGTAAAAAAGTAGCTTTCTCTGTCCCTATGTCCCTATGTATGCTTTAATCTTTAAAACTAGGTACGTAACGGATTTTGATGCGGTTTTAATAGATTAAGTGATTCAATAGGAAGGTTTATACATATAATAAAACCATGCGAAGCCGGGAAGGGTCGCTAGTTGTACTATATATAACAGTTTTGAAGCAGTCTAAATAATGGTGCTGTTGTTTTTTTTAATGACAAACAAGCGACCATCCTTATGGAAAGCCTTAACGCAGCCTATCGACGCCTTTTCAAGCATATAAAGCTATTTATTTCTCTACACGTAATTCAAACCCATTACGTTATCATACGGTTATCTTGAGTAAAAAAAGTTGATTTTGTAGAAAGCCTCCCGGAGGCGGTTGCTCGCGTTCAAAGTAGCTATGTTCAATCAAATAAGTACTTGATCCGGTCGTTGGAGAAAATGACGTATGAATCCGACACAAAAGTGTCTTGAATATCTCCTTCGTTCCAATACACAAAAGTGAAGCAGACGATACATATCGATTGCTACAGAATTGGCGCTTGACGTCATCCGTATAGCTTATGTAAGAAAAACAGAAGGCAAATGGCTGGAAAAGGTTCAGGTGGCGTGTACGGTAGAACGACCTACTTAACGGCTTGCAAACTAAACTATAGCGAGAAAATGGAATGTCTTGGACTTAGGAACTTTGTCTGGCGTTGGGTTGGCTGGATAAAGATCTTGCAATAATAAAAGACCTAGAAGAAAGTCTGAAAGGAAATGTAAATTAGGGTGAGAAAGAGAGATCAGAATAGAGGGAGCTTTTAAGAAATACTGTAGTATAACATAGCGTAACTCGCTTTGCCCACAACTAGACTAAACAAAGTTAAGCTATCTTTCAAAGGGCATGTATACGTAACGCTTCTACAAGTGAGTTGCAAAAATTGACAGTAAATAACTTCAAACTAATTGTCAAAACTATTCTCCGTAAAAAGGCTTACTATAAAATATCAGATTATTTAGAGGATAAAAGATGTTTGGAACGAGTTTTGCTCCAACTCGAAAACTAACAACATGAGTGAACAAAAATCAAAGTGAGCACTTTATTTTCTAGTTTTAATTATAATTTGTAACATCAATTTTGTGATGTGTCCAAGAGTCCTGTACGGTCTAAAGGAAATAAAGCAGTTTGACTTTGACTAACTAAAATTCAAATTACATACACATAAAACATCATTGGCGCGGTTGTAATTTTTCGTTTTGTTTTTGCTGTAAAATAAAAACATCGTGTGGTGCCATATGAATTAAATCAAGCTCTATGGACCTATAGAGGATAAGTAACTAGCAAGCATTTAATAAAATATCTACACATTATTGAGTTTGTAGAAACTAAAACCTCTGTGAAAGTGACAGAGAAAGTTATAAACTCCTATCTGAGGTTGATCCAGACAGTACAAAAGTGTGCCAGTTTATGCAAAGATCGACTATCGTATCGCGTTAGCCTATAAACAACTAACTTGGGATCTGGACGGTTGCAGTGTTGCCAGCTATCAGGAAATCCAATCACGATGACAAACATTGTTCTCGTCAGAATTGATCTCTGAGTTTGAGTTATGGATTGTGCTTATACAGCCTTGTGCTATTTGCGTACCCACTATTTTACTTTATATATAGGTATTTTTAAAACAAACCGCATATAAATTAGTTTCCGCAGTCTAGTAAGTATGCAGATAGGGATATTTTAAAGGTATGCAGTATCAGAGATGATTAAAAATCGGGCTACGGAACGCGTTGTAAGCGCTAATTTTTAGGGTTCCGTACAAAAGGGGTAAAACCTGACCCTGTTATTAAAACTCCGCTGTCCATCCATCTGTCTGTTCGTTTGTCACCTGCATCTTGTGAACCGCTGATAGTTAGTATCTATGTCAAAATATATAATATTATATTTAACCTCATTATTTTATTTAATCTCACTTAGACAACAAGATCTGTCATTGTCAACGCCAAAAATGCTGAATCTTCCACTAAAAAATGTTTTTATTCGGTCAGAAATTCGGTCGGTACTAAATAGTCTTGCTAAAAGGTAAAACTACCATTACTCCGATGCTATCAGAAGATTGATGTGAAGTCTAAACGTTCAAAACGTCGATGCCTGGGGTTCTCCTGAGGTCGACTTCTGAGGTCGACTGCTTACCTTAAAGTAACGAAGCTACCCTAGGCTTGCTTCCAATCGATACAGCTTTCAGACTTGGGAAAAGTTGCCACACTATAAATGCTAAAATTTGGACGGACGGAGGTATGTTTGTTAATTTTTAATACTGAACGGATTGGACTTAATAGTTAATGAGTTATTTTTTCAGAAAGAATTTTTCTACCGTCTTTGGGGAGCTTTGGAGCTCTGGGGCCCGTGGCTCACCACCTCGGGCGCGTCAGGTATTGTTTTCCAGGCCGGGGATAGCTCAGAAAAGTAAGGAGCTTCGTTGTCGCGGAGCCCGGCGCAGCCGGGCGACGACGCTTGCGCGAGCTGTCATCTGTATAGTTTATTTACATTTGTAAGAATTTTATTTAGATTTGTAAGTTTAATTTTTTGTGATGACACAATGCACTCAACCGAGAAATACATTTAGGAATGTGACGGCGATCCATTCCATCGTGTCTACGCAGCCTCTTGTAGAGTGCACGCAATGTCCCCAAGCTCGCTTTTTCAAGGGACAGAGAGGCCTCAAAATTCACCAAAAACGAGTCCATAAGGATCCAATAATCCCGCTGTCTGCTCCGGTTGCAGGAGCGGTAGATATTTCTATTCGAAATTCGGATCACACGAGTGATTCCCCACCTTTTTGGAAAGTTCTGAGTGAGTACAAAGTTTCTACCCCTATTTTTAAACGCATTCCTCGAGGTGCCCGCATCTCTGTCGCTTCCTCTCTCTCTGAGGCTATTAGGAACGCTGTTTTAAAAAACACGAAGCAAGCTTGGGAGCATCTATTAATTTTTCCGTACAAAGTATTACATGTAAAGAAAGATATTTCGAACAAAAGTTCAATCACTATTAGGATAAAAGAAAATTGTGTTAGGTACACTGCACGTGCAGGGCATCCTATTGA
Organism: Eupithecia centaureata; assembly: GCA_944547425.1. Taxonomy (NCBI): domain Eukaryota; kingdom Metazoa; phylum Arthropoda; class Insecta; order Lepidoptera; family Geometridae; genus Eupithecia; species Eupithecia centaureata. Next base: position 11,677,192 of record OX155682.1, on the reverse strand, counting down.
TTTTGATGATCAGGACTCACACAAAAATTCAAAATCATATATGTCGTAATTAGAGGGAAAACAGGATTATCTTCATGATCAGCTCCATAAAACCGGATTCAACTCCGAATAACAATTTGGAAAATCTTCACTGTCATATTGCAACCAAAGTAATTCCTTTTTCTTTTTGACATTTTTCCATCAACAGTTACTTGTCGTTGAATCACAGATTCTATGGACAGGCCGCGCATTGAGCAAAGAGACCGAATACATATCAAGAAGTTATCATTACCTACTCTTGACTATGAAATGCATGGTATCACAAGGAAGGCTCGCAAGTACAAAATAGAATTGAGGTCTAGAAATGCAGCGATCTGCGACACGACCATCCTGACCTCTCACACTCCTGTGTGAGGCAATATCTGAACGTAGAAAGAATCTACAATCTACCGCTTCTACCGCTCGGCTATTCTGACGCCAAAAAAAATGAAACAAATGATAAAGGTCACCACAATAAAATTTAGATGCTGGCGAGCAAAGTAAGACCATTGCACTAAACCAGTGCATAGTAACGAATTAAATCATAGGATTGAAATTAACAACGCAGTCAAATTTATTTAGTAGCTTCCCGACTTATTACCTACTCAGCTGATCAAAACATTTGCATCAACGTGTGCAAAATAATAATAAAAATCATAATAATAATGTTACTGAATTCAATGTTTCGATACAGAGGGTACAATCCTGACTGATCACTCTTTATCGTTGGAATAATACCATCACTTAACCAGTGAACATTTACGCTTGACCAGCAAAGTAGAAACAATAACGCTGAACTGGTAATCAATGCTTAACGTGTCATATCAACGAGAACGCTTAACTAGCGCATAATGCTTAACCCAGCATAAAATCCATAGCTCAAAACTAGAGCTCACTGCTTACCCCAGCAAACAATCCATACCACTTGACTAGTGCTTAATGCTTACACAGCATTCAAATGCGCAGCACTTAACCAGTACCCCATGCTTTACCAGCACTAACGCATAGCACTTCACCATTGCTCTATGCTTATACAGCATTCAACGCGCAGCACTTAACCAGTGCTCCATACTTAACCAGTACTAACGCGTAGCACTTAACCAGTGCTCCATGCTTAACCAGCGTCAACGCGTAGCACTTAACCAGTGCTCCATGCTTAACCAGCATTAACGCGTAGCACTTAACCAGTGCTCCATGCTTAAACAGCATTAACGCGTAGCACTTACCCAGTACTCCATGCTTAACTAGCATTAACGCGTAGCACTTACCCAGTGCTCCATTCAAAACCAGTATTAACTCGTTAAACATTACCAGTTGCGCTACGAAAGAGTGATAAGTCGGTACAAGACAAAAATAAAGTAACAAAATTAAGGACTCACCCATTGCAATTCTTCTCCTTAGAATTCCATAATAATAATTAGTGCCAATACTCACAAATGGCTGCAGCAACAAAAATCATCAAAATAATTTTACGCATCACCATTGGTAGGAATGCCGTTTTCGTAAAATAAGTGGGCAAAAGGTAACATCCCATTTCTGATGTCGTAATTAGAGGGAAAACAGGATTATCTTCATGATCAGCTCCATAAAACCGGATTCAACTCCGAATAACAATTTGGAAAATCTTCACTGTCATATTGCAACCAAAGTAATTCCTTTTTCTTTTTGACATTTTTCCATCAACAGTTACTTGTCGTTGAATCACAGATTCTATGGACAGGCCGCGCATTGAGCAAAGAGACCGAATACATATCAAGAAGTTATCATTACCTACTCTTGACTATGAAATGCATGGTATCACAAGGAAGGCTCGCAAGTACAAAATAGAATTGAGGTCTAGAAATGCAGCGATCTGCGACATATACATCACTGGCAGAGTCTACTATCTACAGACTTGTAGAAAGTAAACTCAATGATGGTGATATTAAAGGAGCCTCACGTTTAATGTTTTCAAATGACACGATGGCGCCAAATAATGATGAGACTCTCATTTCTCTTGAGAGTAAGCATCCACCCGCAGGGCCCAATCTCCAACTCCCCGATCCACCACAAGAGAGTGATGACGCTGTAGGCACGACCAGCCAGGATGTGCTCAAAGCCGTCTTCTCTTTCCAGAGTGGCTCTGCCGGCGGCCTGGATGCTGTGTCTCCACAGCATCTAAAAGATCTACTATCTGGTGGGTCTGGCCATGCAGGTGAAGTCCTTCTGGAAGACTTGACGTCTTTGATCAACCTGATGTTGTCAGGCCGAGTCAACAGCGAGATCACGGAACTCTTGTATGGTGCAAACCTTTGTGCACTCAAAAAGAAGGATGGCGGTATAAGACCCATAGCCGTGGGCACTACCTACCGCCGCCTTGCGGCTAAAGTCTGCTGTCGGAAAGAAGCCGACTATTTAGGCGACTATTTCCGACCTATTCAGCTAGGCTTTGGTTCGCGAGGCGGCTGTGAGGCCGCAGTACATTCCCTTCGTACATTTTTGGATCAAAATTATGGGGAGGTAGTTCTGAAGGTAGACGTCAAAAATGCCTTCAATTCCGTAGATAGGGGCGCCCTGCTAAACGAAATTAAAAATAAAATTCCTGAAATTTACCCTTTTCTCTGGCAGTGCTATGGTTCACAGTCAAAATTAATTTACCGGAATAACATTATTTCGTCTGCCGTTGGCTGTCAGCAGGGCGACCCTCTTGGTCCGGCCATATTTAGCCTTGCCATTCATCCAATAATTCAACGTCTTCAATCCAAGCTCAATGTTTGGTATTTGGATGACGGAACTTTAGGTGGAGAAGTGGACACCGTTTTTAATGATTTAAAAATCATCACAGATGAATTTCGACAAATAGGTTTGGAATTGAATTTTTCAAAGTGCGAGCTTTTTATTTCGGACTCTTGTGTAGACAAAAACAATATCATTGCAAAATTTAACAGTTTGGCCCCTAACATTACAGTTATAGATAAATGTTCACTTCGACTCCTAGGTTCACCAATTCTTGATGAGTCTTTTCGGCCATTTGTAGATGAGAAAATTCAAAATTTCAACAAAACTTCGGACAGACTTCTCAAAATTAACAGCCATATGGCTTTTACTATTATTCGGTTTTGCCTGTTTGTACCTAAATTTACGTATTCTTTAAGATGTAGTCACCTGTGGAAACACAGCGAGCTATTAGATAGCTTAGACAACATAATAAAGAATACTTTATCATCGGTTTTGAATATTGATTTGGATGACAAGGCATGGTCGCAGGCCTCCCTGCCTGTCAAATTGGGAGGCTTAGGTATTCGCAAAATTTCCAGTGTAGCCCTACCAGCGTTCCTATCTTCCGTCTACAGCACTAGTTCTTTAGTTGAAAAAATTTTAAACACGTCTGATTTGGTCCGATCACAAATTTCTTTTCAAATTTCATATGTAGACGAAGCTAGAACGGCTTGGCATAGTGCTTGCCCCGATGCTGCTCCTCCAAAATCTCTTTCGTCCCAACGGCAATGGGACGGGCCTTTGTGTGAGTTGACACGGAAATGTTTGTTACAAACGTGCTCCAGCTCGGCAGATCGTGCCCGTCTCCTAGCCGTTTCTAAATGGGAGTCAGGACATTGGCTGCAAGCACTTCCTTCTTTTAACACTGGCACTTTATTGGATCCCGCTACTTTCCGTATCGCAACATGTATTCGGTTGGGTGCAAGGTGTTGTGCGCCTCATCAATGCCAGTGCGGTACTGCAGTCGAACAGCTTGGTCATCACGGATTATCGTGTACTAGGGCCGCTGGTCGGATATCTCGTCATGCCAGCCTTAATGACATCATCCGGCGGGCCTTTGTCAGCGCTAACGTACCAGCTATTCTCGAACCGAATGGTCTGTTCCGTGACGATGGCAAGAGGCCCGACGGTATGACACTAGTCCCATGGGAGTTGGGGAGGCCCATTGTGTGGGACGCTACATGCGTCGACACACTTGCACCTTCCCATCTTTCAAGGACATCCACTAGGGCTGGTGCGGCGGCAGATCTGGCCGAGGATCTCAAGAGGCGCAAATATGCAGGTCTCGACAGAACCTACGCATTTGCCCCCCTTGGATTCGAGACCCTAGGTCCGTGGGGTACCGAGGCTCTCCGGGTTTTTAAAAAATTATCTGAGCGTCTGGTCGATGCGACGCGTGACCCGAGAGCTGGTGAATATCTGGCTCAGCGCATCAGCATTGCCATACAGCGTGGTAATGCAGCCAGTGTCTTGGGGACGCTTCCGACTGGTATTGACATGGATCAATTGAGCTACCTTTAGACTGTTTGCAACCGTCTGCAGTTAGCTCAATGGTTTCAATTGTAAATACTAGTTGTAATTTTTCTATTCCTTGCTTGTAATTTTCGTTGTTAATAAAGTACATTATAACATTTTATGAGTTATTTATACCAAAACTCTCATGGAATAGAAATAACCTTAATATGTTTTCATAGAGCAATCATTGGATCTTTGATGATATGTAGGTACGAATATATTAGGTGCTTTTTATTTAGAAACCAAAACATGCGAAGCTGCGTGGTTTCGTATCATCATCATCATCATCAACCTTTCTTAGTCTACAACTGGACATACGCCTCTCCTATGAGCCATGCTGGATGCGGCAAGCTAATAACAGGCGATGACGCTGCATTGCTGCTTTCTGCATCAGAAAAAGTGGATAGAGAAAAAAAATTGAGGAGGAATCGTAATTTTTTAATACTTTTTAAGTTTTCATGTTTCCCCCTTGCGGCGTTTGTCAAGGGGAAAACTGGAAAAGCCATCCCACCTGGCCGGGCAGATTTGTATTAACACTTAAAAGCAAATTCTTTTATCAGATGATTTTACTGTCTTTATTATTTTTGACAGACAGATTCTAAGACTTGTTGCTACAAAAATTTAAAACTGATTCTCCTGTTTTACATAAAACAAATATTTTATTCAATCATAAATTGTTATAAAATAACGTTAACGAGATGTGAAATAAGATATTTACTGTAACAGTAAAAATTAATTACTAGTAATGGAACGTAGAACATTCCTAATTAAATTTAATAACTGCCATTCTGCCTAGTGATAATGAAAAAGTAAAGTAAGGTAACTGTCCTTACCCGAGACTTCCCTAATTAGGCAATTAAGGTCCTAGCTTTATGATTTTAATAAAATTATGAAAAGGTTCAATTACACGAAACGGACATACTTATTGGACTGAAACGAGCATTGGGTAATTGGATGATGGAAAGTATCTGGCTAAATGAGAGCACTTTTCAATTTTCATGTATTTTTTTACATTGAATCACAAACTCTCAAGTACCTACAGAGCAGGTATGCCTTTTACTATGGTATGAATTGAGGAAAAAATGAATGAATAAATGAATGAATAAATGAAAGCCCTGAAACGGTTTTTTTTATAAAAATTTACAAAGCTTTTATCTATTGACCGACGACTGACCCGGTTTCCTAGAGCCTAGAAGTAATGGCTACTAAAATGATACCATAGAAAAACTAACTATAGCTCGTTTTGGCTTAGCACGAATCGCAATATCAGCTAAAAGATCTAAATTCACGAATTTGATTTGAATTCAAATCTGACTTTTTCATTTTGCAATAAATCCCTGCACGCTTGAACTTCGCGCCTCTAAATAAAAATATAATTATAAAATAGAAGATATAATGGTATAAAATAGAAAAAGAAGAGAAAATAGAACTAGTATTTAAAACAATGTAGGTGATATCCATAGGTGGCAATATAAGTAGGACGTAGTAGGCGTTCCCAGATTCTGGGATCTCTCATAGTTGGCTGGCTTTGCTTTATGGAAACAATGATGCCCCATCTTTTTCTGGGTGATTCTCCCGGGTTTCAAAAATACATGTCCGGCTCGAAAAATCATACAAAAAGTATCCCTAGCCCTTTGATTTTTTTTATGATAGTAGATTAGACAAAGATAATAGGGGAGGCCTTTTTTAGTTTTTTAATAATCTTATTTTAAATAAGTAAAAATAAATAAAATCCTTGGAAATTCTGACTTCCGTGGTGCGTCCGGACCTCATGTTCCTGTGTTAATAAATTTTTATATCATTTTCTGAAAACACTAGTACTAATTTACATAGGTTCACAATAACCCAGATAGTTACTTGCTTATTTGACGCTATTACTACGCAAAACTAAGCTTTAGTTGACAAGTTACAACGAGATAACTTCGCGTCCGTCGTTTAGCTCTGATTCCCCTGGTGCGCACTAATTCATTCATAAATGCTGTACTTTAACATCTGCGTAAATTGTTGTTAGATCGAGAGAAACTATCAGTCACGCCCCATCAGTGGTGTGTACAACAAGTGTGTAAGTCTCCACGTCACTCTGTTATTGCAGTACGTAATCACTTTCCGTGGCTTGGTATCTAGAAATTCTGATTACCATGTTGACTATAAATTTGTTTATGCTAATCCTATTGTTTTATTAATGATGATAATTCATGCCTTTTGTGTTCCTAATTTCGACTGCATATTTCAATGTAAAATAAACAAGCAAATTAAGAAAATTTCTAAGATTTTGTTATTTTTTTTGATTTCCGTGGTGTGATTTCCGTGGATTTTGTGGGTTCATTAACATCTCAATAATATTTTTTTACAGTTTCTATGATGTTTTTTAGGATAAAAGTTTATAATAAATACAAAATGAATAATTATAATATTTTTAATACAAAGATAAACATTGTTAGTGTGATTTTTGTAAAAAGTTACTTGTATTTACAGTAATGATTTAAAGGTGTTTTTGTAAAAACTGATTAAAACTACAAACGTCAAATAATTGGTCCTTAGCTTAATAATCTACTTACTACCGAAAACACATATTTTTGTCGATAAACCAACCCATATTTGATTTTGGTGATATAAATTCTGATTTCCGTGGACACCATATTTTTAAAATTGAATAACTCCGTAACCATAAAGCCAATAAAGTTCCCTTCACTACCAAAAAATTCAAAATTAAATCTTTATTTAGAATATACTATCATGATATGCAATTTAAACAAAAAAAAATGTGCCACAGAAGTCAGACAAAAAACGAATTTTCGTAGAATCACCCTTCTACTTTCCCCGCTGAAACCCCTCCTAAAGGTTGCGTCAGATACTCACCAGCTCAGAATACGCTGTTTGGACCAGACACTCTGATAAATTGTTGAAGACCAGGAAAACCTCGGACCTAAGTCCTACTTAGTCTTTACTAGCGACTCGCCCCGGCACGGTTTTGCACGGTTTTATTATACGTATAAACCTTCCTCATAAATCACTTTATCTATTAAAAAACCGCATCAAAATCCGTTGCGTAGTTTTAAAGATTTAAGCATACATAGGGACATAAGGACATAGGGACATAGGGACATAGGGACATAGAGACATAGGGACATAGGGACATATTGTTAAAAAATCAGTTTGTTTTCAATAGAAAATGTCGCTAAACTTCTAAGCCTACACTTTCAAAAATCTTTTCACCTTGAAAGAAAGAGGTCACTTTAACGGGGTCACGTTAAAAATTCATATCAAAAGATGCCTCGACCCGAAATTAACTACCGTTTCTCTCCAAAATAGTACCAGTTTCGATTTTAAATTAAAGAGTGGTTCCTTAAAATTGGGAGTTAGGTTCGACCAATAGATTTTACTACCTTCAATGACCACAAATCATTATGTTGGTTACAGACCTATACAGACCTTCTAGTGTTTTGAATCCTACATCATCATCAACCTATATTAGTCCACAGCTGGACTTAGGCCGCCCCTAATGAGCGCCATAGCGCCCTGTCTTCAGCTTACCGCATCCAGCATCTGCTAGCAGTATTTTACAAATCGACATCCTGGCCGAAGGGTTAAACGGTTAAACATTTTGTTATAAATATCAAAAATTGTAAGAGCCTACTCTATATCATTATTAAGTACTTACCTAGCTTATAAGAATAAATTTGATTTGTTTACTACTACATCTAAGTTTAAATGAGAAACCTCCTTTTATGCCTGACCATTTGAAAAAGACCGTGTTAAAAGGAAACTCCTCATTATTTCACGTTTTGTATTGAACGTTGAATATAATTTTACCCAAGTGAACCCACAGGTTAGTGGGTTCTCTTATTAATCTTATGATTCTTCCTTAATCTTATGATCACTGTTGGCTATTATATCACAAAGAAATTCTAAACTTCCTTTTTTCTTTCGCAGAGCACGGGACGGAGGAAAATTGCGCAATAACTACATTGGGGTGAGTTGTTGTACTAAGTAAATTCTAAAATATCAAGCCAAAAAGGCATCCTAAACAAAATGAATGAAATGATTTTATCCTGAAAGAAATATTGAAATGTACCTAACTGTATTTTTCTTTACAAATCTGATTATGAGGTTTACAAGTAAACGAAAATGATTTTCAGATATTTTCAACACTTGTTCTTGTTTGATCCTAGTTTTAGTTATTATCCTCCAAAACCGAATAGTATCAAATTGGTTCTCATATGGTGCATGTCAGTATTTGTTATTATGACATATTATTGGAAAAGTGAAGTAAAAACCACATTTCCCGTATTAATAAAGTTTTTTTATTATGCCTCTAAAACTGTAAAAAAAAACAAAAAAAAATACCGGTCTAGGTAAAAAATAACATAACTTCCTTGGTTTTAAAATAAATAGGTAAATAAATGCAACAAATACCCGTGTTATTAGTTATTACTTGTTACTTTTTAATATCTCACTTCCGTTGAAAGATTAACTGGAACTTGGGGCTAGATGATGCTGTGTAGACTGTCCAGAATTATTTATTAACAGAGATTTCCAATGCAAAAGCTAATCCAGTAAAGCTTGACAAAATGAGACAATTGATATAGGTTTGACACGGTCAGACAGGCAGACGAAGAAAATTGAGTTTCCATTGTCCCATTTCCACATCTATTCGAACCCTAACCACAATATGAGGAAAAATGTGAAATAAGCTTAGCCGTTATATAAAAATTGCCATGTAATTACGAAACTTAATATACAACTTGAAAACTAATGTTGTAAACCAAACTTTTTTGGTATGAAAGAACTATTTCCCTTAACTAAATGCCCTAAATACATTTATTAGGTATCATAAATCGTAGGCATTATTCTTCTGTCGCTGCTCGAAGTTGTATGTTTATATCGTGAAGTTTCTAAGTGACTCGTGGAACAGACACATTTTCCGCAGCTAACGAAGGTTTCAGAGACTTTCCGCAGCCAGTGTCAATTCCCAGAAATTTATCGGCAAAATGTCAAATCCATCGTAAAATTACAAGTTTAGATTGTGTAAAAGTTTTTCCCCATTTGATGTATCATTGACTTTCTATTAGTAACTTTTCTGGTTTGATGATCGTAAATTATGTTTTTTAAGGACGATATTTAATATTCAGAAGAACACTTTCACGGAATATATACGGATCATTTGACATTTACGAAAATAATTATTGTTTTATCTCGTAGCTGCTATTTTTGTACTAATTACAACAGAAAGAAAGAAAAAGCATATTTGGCCCATTTTACATACATATAACATTATTTAATACAGAAACAAGAAATTAAAAAAAATGAAATGAAATGAAATAGTATTTATTTGCGTAAATATAGGTTGACAATGATGGTATTAAATAAGGGTATCACTATATTGGACATAACAGTCGTGCAAATGTTCAATTCAATTTGGACATTTTAGTCAAAGTAGAAAAATAATCATTAAGTTGTACCTACAGAAATCTATGAAGATATATATGAAGAAACTAGGTTATAGGCTTGGGGCTAGAGAATGCTGTGTGGATTGTCTAGAATTATTAATTTACGTCTTTATGTATTTATATTTTGAGAAATAATAGAGGTATTCTTTGTCAAACTATGCATGCACGTTATTGAAGATTCTATGTGAAGTGAAGTCCAAAAGGTGCCATCTTTTCGGTTTTACTGATCGAATTATTTTAAGACTTTACAAAGGCCTAGACTTATTGCGAAGGTCTCTCTCATACTGATCGCTGATCAATTATGGTACTTGAATATAGCGTGGGTTTATTCTCGTTCACTCTGGCATGCCCTAAAGCCCAATTGCGAGGTAAAGCGAATGGCTTCGTGTTATATCCCAGATTAAACGCGGGCGAGTCAACCGTGTAGATTTGCATACTCAATTGATTAGATTTTTTAGGAGAAATTTAATGAAATTTTCGTGAATGTTTAATCGAATTGTCGCTTATATTAAAGCTGTTGAACGGTTTCGTTGTTTTTCTTTCCTGGTTCATACTTTTGATAAATTGGTAGGAAATTAAAAATTACGTGTTATGTTGGTATAGTCAGCAGTAAGAGGGTAATTTCCTCTTTTAAAACTTCACATGTTATAGTACTTATAAGGACGTAGCGCATGCATCCAGTCTCGCTATCACTTCCTACAAAAATATGTCGTAAACTCGTAATATAATGTATATTTTACAATGACAAAATGACGTACCAAAAGCGATGATGTTATGTTAAATGTTACGGGTTAAACCCATATTTCAGTGCACATTTCTGTGCTGTTTGCCCATGGTGCGGTCCAGATCTGCGCAAACCTTTATTCGAAGACTTTCAGTCTGTCCATAAGTGATCTTAACATAAGCATGACAACCTCCCAGCGTTCTTACATCCAAATACTCAAATTTAAAAAGCGAAACCACTGTTGCTTCCGGCCTGTTCTAACTTATTAGAATCATAGACAAATCCATATGCGTTAGAACAGGCAGGAAAAAACTACGGTTCTGATGCTGTGATTTCGCGGCGGAGGTGTGGTACCCGCACAGGTACCGGGCACAAGACGGGGTTTTCAGTTTTTATTAGTGCAAAACACGGCACTATGAATCAAACGCTAGAAGATCAATGCGCAGTGTTACTGCACTAAGATTTACTACACGGGAATTTAGATGCGTTGTATACTTAGAGTAGGTACTTATGTAGGTACCATATAATTCATATATACTTTTCATGTGTTCATGTTATTCGAAGAAATTTATCTATTTGTGTCAGACATGGTATAGATAATTAATATGTCCATGTCGAGCTTGTTTGTAATTATATTAATAAAACGCAAGACAAAAAATTATTTCTCGTATTTCTTACAAATAACATGTACATAATACTTAATAAATTATTAGCTGGATCATTATCTAATACAGTCTAGTCTACTAAATTAGTTTATTGCGTGATTCTATTGGTGTTGCGGCTACTGTGTGGGTGGTGCCAATTAAAAAGTCCAAGATGGTTTTATCGTTGTATTAAAATTTGTTACAATAGTTAGAAGTTGTAAAAATGACGAAGCGATTTGGTAAGTCTAGAGGTTTCCGCCATATTGTGATTATTCTTGAAGAACGTTCGGATACACCGCACTGCTCGAGATGTGTGTTCGGATACGCCGCGACAATTGGTAAAGAGGAAACTCTTTATCATGACTCTAATGACACTATTCAACATTACCTATTGAAAGCGGAAAAAATCAACACATAATTTAATTTTTATATTCTTAACTTCACAATAAACTGTTTCTTTACTACGATTTCAGAAAAAAAATTAGATAGATCATTCTTATATTATGTATAGTAAGAACAATAGGGGGCCTAAAAATTTTCCTTGAGAAACACCTGAAGAGTTTTATTTATACTGAGAGTTGAATAAGTGTCCGAAACTAGTTTGAATTGTTGATGTTAGATATTTGATTCGACTTCTTATGTAATTCTCAAACTATTTATGTGTAGCTAGCTCCTCTAAACCCATACTTCATTGCTCTATTGTATTTATCGTACCTATGTAAGAATAGATGTAATGTTTTGATTAAAAATACAATTTAGTCACAACAGACAAATGCATGTTTAGAAGAGTGGCCATAAATTATTATTACGCAAGCACGTCAAGCCAGTCTTTGTTCTTTTATAAGCTACGTTGACCTAGTAGCCCCTTCACATTAAATCTGCACACGCCAACACGCAAACTCTTTTGCACTGTTTTAAAGTTAAATATAGGGTTATAAAATGTGATATTACGCTAGGGTGTAATGTATAGTACATATAGATACCTATAATACAACAAGTTTGAAAGGTCTGAGCGCTTGAAGGATATTTTATCGTCAATAATGTCGTGAGTATTGTGTTCGCCATAGGTTACCTTATTTTAAATGAGATCCTACTAATATTATAAACACGAAAGTTTGTAAAGATGGATGGATGTTTGATGGTTGTTCTTCCACGCAAAAACTGAACTGACTGAACGGATCTGGATAAAATTTGGCACAGAGGTAGATTATAGTCTGGAATAACACATAGGCTATATATTATCCCGGGATTCCCACGGGAACGGGAAACGCGGGTGAAACCGCGTGGCGCTGCTAGTATTAAATACATTCAACGTTTATCGAACGAACGAACGAGTGCCCGAGAGCACTTGTTGAAAAGTCGAACGAGAAAAGTCTTTGATATTTCAAAGTTCACTAAAGGGTTAAAAATGTGATTTAACACAGACCTTTGACAAGTTGGAAGGTACAATCGCATGAATGTAACTGGGACCAGATAATGTCGTAAGTATTACTTGTTCGACATAGGTACGACATAGGTAGACTACTACTTATATGAGATATTAAATAGGTACCTTTAACAAAATCGAGTGCCCAAGACCACTTGTTGGGGAAGAAGTGGCTTTTCGAAAAAGTATTTAATATTTCTTTTTTCAAAATACTTAAGGTATAACAAGTTGAAATTTTGAAACATTTGTGAAATAGACAATACGCCAAAATTACCTCTCTGTAGGTACGTAGCGACATCCCGCGAATTTATGATTAATAATGGTCCGTGACTTGACATTGCACATTCAGTCCGCTCCAGTGCACACTCACCTTTACCACCAGCCACCGGCAACCAGTTGTCAGGATTCTTTATTCAAAGTTACTGGGGCGTATTTCAATATTCGTCTTAATCTCGGCGATTCTGCGAAAAACTCTTTGTAAGAAATCCTCATTCGTGTTTGCTCTTCCGTTTTCATGGTTCGCGAGACGGGGCACAACAACGTGGTAAATGGGATAAAGAGGAGCCATTTACTGACTGGTTTTAAGATATTTTGGGAGCAATTTATCTTCACTTTTGATATAAAACCTCTTTTGATTGTTTTTGCGAAATAACCAAGAAACTTAAGGTGAAATCTAAATAAACTGTGGACAAATAGCTGCAGGCTAATAAATAAAAGTTCTGGAATCCTAGAGTTTTAATTCAAACATTTATACAAAAGAAACGTAAAAAGTAACAAAACAGTTAGAGCGCAAAAAGTAGATGAAAACAAGACGTAAACAAAAGCAGACAAGCGAAAGATCCAGTTTGAAATGAATACCGTCTAAGGGGTTGATCTGACAAGAGCACCCGAGACGCTCGGGGCTCAGCACAATGCGGCCATGAGGGCTGAAAAATGAGGGTGTCACCTGTTGAGCACGACATTACCGACGAAGTGAGAACTAATAGATATTGATGACCTGCTTAAACTTTGGGGCTAACTTTGTATAATGTTGAATGCCGGTGGAAGCCCTTTTCGTTTCGGGAACCTATTCTAGACGGAAAACTGTAATTCGGATCACGCGGTTTTAACATTAGCGTTAACATCATGTCTAATTAACATATTTTCAAGACGAACCTTGACTTGGGTTACTTCAAGCTGTTAACTCAAACAAAGAAAATAATGTTTGCAATGTCTTAAAATTATAGTTTATTAATCTTATGTTATGATGTATGTAAATAAGTAACGTGGCGAACCACTTAATTAATCGGTTTTTCCTAAGTAATAAAATACAACATTTGCCGTTCTCGTCATCACTACATAGTATAGAACAACTAGTCGCTTTCTCTGTTCCTAAGTCCTTTTGTATGCTTAACCTTTAAAACTGCGCATCCAATTTTGAAGCAATTTTTTAATAGATAGAGTGATTCAAGAGAAAGTTTTATACGTATAATAAAACCGTGCGAAGCCGGGGCGGGTCGCTAGTTTATTTATAAATCGAGGTGGATGACTCCAGTTACGAGTTTTCTTTAACTCTTATAGCTTAGGATTATCCACTTAAACTGTTGCAAACAATACTTAACCTAATTAACATTTACATTTCTTTAAATCCTTGCTTGCACTCTTCTATCTTTGCTAGACGTATGAGTTTCTCTCACCCTGTACTTTTCTGAGGAATAAAACATTGGCCGTAGTTTTTAATTAGAGCTCTGTTGTGCCAGGATACTGCTGTAATCTCATTCTCTCAGACTTGAAATGAAAATGTATGTTGGTACACTTTGTACATAGAACAAAACGATTTTGTTGTGATACTGTAATTATTATTACTTCTGGTTTCGTAAGTTCATAAAATTTACTCAATGATCATTTTATGAGTTACTAGCTGCGCCCCGCGGCGTCGCCCGCGTGGAAATTGATTAATTTGTCAAATATCATATTTTATCCTATTCCCGACGAAGACATATCCAAAAACATAAAAATCATAAAAATCGGTCCAGCTGTTCTCGAACGGTGTAACACTATTTTATTTAATATACATGTATGATGTATAATGATTATTTTAGTATTTACACTTACGTAGCTATTTTCGTTAATTTTAAGAAAACAATTATTGCTAATATTTTTTTACTTTCGCCTATCCTATAACATCCTGTCGACATTATTAAATTTTAACTAATTAAAGCATATGACATTAATGTATTTTTACTTTTTATTCAGAATAATACTTAACAGAGAAATACTCTTTTGTGGGTAATTTACATACACGACACGCAATAACTAAGATTTTTGAGAAAAATCATTTTTTTACTTCACTGATTGCATTGTTTGTTCATAATCAAGCTTCTAGCTCTGTAGTTGTTTGTTAGTTTGAAAAGTTTTACACGTTTTCTAATATATTTCCAAGAATAAATTCTGTCATGACTTTAGCGACGAGAAATAAAATGTCACAGGTAATAAAGTTCAACCATTTATCTACTTTCCGTAATGCAGGTGTTGTGCTGCAAGTACAGTCAGCTACAAAGTAATCGTTCAATCAAGAATTTATTAGCACGCGCCATATAAAAAAAAACATCCAGAAATAGTCTTGAATAGTAACAAGCTTTTTTTTACAAACAATCGTATACGCCCAACAAGAATTATTGACTTTGAACTTGGAACGTCCAAACAAAATTTTCTTCGAACATGGCTTAGAACATTCTCGATGAAGTCTTTCAACGCTCTAATAACTCTTTCAAACAAAAAGTATACATTAATCGGTGAATCCCTTTGGGATATACAAAGCCTTATCTTATCCATGTAAAATGTTATCTATATAACACTCTTCTTTTTGTTCTATGTATGGGCTAGCTAATTATTTCGCCCTCAAGATACTTCGCAACTTTTGTTGAAATCAGAAACTTTTATTGTTGATCTCTTAATTTCTGTAACTGACAGTACAATTTCCACGTTTACTTGGAAAATGTCGTTATAAGTTGTGTAGTAGGGTGGATCGAATTTTTTTTTTTAGGGTTTTCAACTTCTAATAGTGTTAAAAAGTTGCGTTTCTGGATCTAAAATAAGGTTTATTAAACACTTTCAAAATAAAATTATGTTAAGAGCTGCCGCAAAGTCCTTGAAATATTGAATAATTTGAAAAAAAGAGCTATGTTCGGGAGCTCATGCGAATGACTAAATATACATTTTTTTGCTTTTATTTTGCTTTTCTATGTCGATAATAAGTTGTATTTGAGGAAAAGAGAATAAACTAAGTTACATTTGACCTTGGTCCACATAACCATCTTCGCCTGATGCTAGACGTCAACACCGCCGTCGTGACGTCGAGGGCCTCTACCACTATCAAAAAGAAATCGCGTTTTTTCTACTTTAGCCAAAACATGCGATCGCTACGGAGTATCGGATAGAGCTGCTGCTGCTATAGCATCGTCTGTTTTGCACGACATAAAATCAGATGTCTCAGTGATCGACTGAAATAAGTTGAGAAGAGAGCGGGCGAAGACACGAAAATATTACAGATGTCAGTCGCGTTACAACAGTATCAGCTTTGTACTTTGATGGTAGGAAGGATGAGGCATTGAGAATTGTAAAAAAAAGTGGCAGAAATTACAGAGACACCATCATGGAGGAACACCTTTCATTGGGGAAAGAGCCAGATTCTGTTTATTTGGGGTATATTGTACCCACGAGCGGATCGGCTAAAGACATAGTTACGGATATTACAGACTTCCTTTCTTCAAACGGCATGTCTGAAAATAATCTCATTCGGTTACTAGGCGTCATTCGGTTACTAGAAAAAACATCTAGGAAAACCACTACAGTGGATCGTGTGCCATCTGCGCAATATGAATGAGCTTCCTCTTTGGCATTTGTTCCTTCATCTTGACGGATCGACTTCAGGACCAAGGTCCTACACAGGAGAAATAGGGAAGCTCCTAGAAAAATGCGAGTTGATGCCAGGTATAGTATTCCAATCGATAAAGGGTCCATTGCCAGCATCCGCCGCTGATTTAAGTACCGACCAGTTATATTTGCATAAAATTGTATTGGCTGTGACAATGGGTATCTTTCCCGAAGATGAAGCCCATAAATCGCCAGGAAAACTATCTCACGCAATGTGGCTTACGAGAGCTAAATGCTAATCGAATCTTACGACTCTACGTAGCTACTAAGTCACCTTCGCAAAACTTGATTACATTAGCTACCTTAAAGGTAAAGTTTTATTAGTTTTTTTTTGTTCAGAAACAACTTTTTTTAGTTTTTAATAATAAATATTATTTTAACTACATGTTTTTATCTTTTATTTAATCCATAAAAGTCATTATTTTAAATGTAGCAGTACCTGAAATGTTGCAGTTTTTATTATTTTTTTAAAATTTTCAAAGGCAATGCGGCACCAGAAGATAAATAGATAAAAAAATAAAAAAAATCGTACACAACACTTATACCATAACACAACTTTTCCCCACTATTAGGTTTCGATATAAGAAAAAAAATTTTTTTTCATACATCCGCGATCCACCCTATTGTGTAGTACACAATAGGGTGGATCGCGGATGTATGAAAAAAAATTTTTTTTCTTATATCGAAACCTAATAGTGGGGAAAAGTTGTGTTATGGTATAAGTGTTGTGTACGATTTTTTTTATTTTTTTATCTATTTATCTTCTGGTGCCGCATTGCCTTTGAAAATTTTAAAAAAATAATAAAAACTGCAACATTTCAGGTACTGCTACATTTAAAATAATGACTTTTATGGATTAAATAAAAGATAAAAACATGTAGTTAAAATAATATTTATTATTAAAAACTAAAAAAAGTTGTTTCTGAACAAAAAAAAACTAATAAAACTTTACCTTTAAGGTAGCTAATGTAATCAAGTTTTGCGAAGGTGACTTAGTAGCTACGTAGAGTCGTAAGATTCGATTAGCATTTAGCTCTCGTAAGCCACATTGCGTGAGATAGTTTTCCTGGCGATTTATGGGCTTCATCTTCGGGAAAGATACCCATTGTCACAGCCAATACAATTTTATGCAAATATAACTGGTCGGTACTTAAATCAGCGGCGGATGCTGGCAATGGACCCTTTATCGATTGGAATACTATACCTGGCATCAACTCGCATTTTTCTAGGAGCTTCCCTATTTCTCCTGTGTAGGACCTTGGTCCTGAAGTCGATCCGTCAAGATGAAGGAACAAATGCCAAAGAGGAAGCTCATTCATATTGCGCAGATGGCACACGATCCACTGTAGTGGTTTTCCTAGATGTTTTTTCTAGTAACCGAATGACGCCTAGTAACCGAATGAGATTATTTTCAGACATGCCGTTTGAAGAAAGGAAGTCTGTAATATCCGTAACTATGTCTTTAGCCGATCCGCTCGTGGGTACAATATACCCCAAATAAACAGAATCTGGCTCTTTCCCCAATGAAAGGTGTTCCTCCATGATGGTGTCTCTGTAATTTCTGCCACTTTTTTTTACAATTCTCAATGCCTCATCCTTCCTACCATCAAAGTACAAAGCTGATACTGTTGTAACGCGACTGACATCTGTAATATTTTCGTGTCTTCGCCCGCTCTCTTCTCAACTTATTTCAGTCGATCACTGAGACATCTGATTTTATGTCGTGCAAAACAGACGATGCTATAGCAGCAGCAGCTCTATCCGATACTCCGTAGCGATCGCATGTTTTGGCTAAAGTAGAAAAAACGCGATTTCTTTTTGATAGTGGTAGAGGCCCTCGACGTCACGACGGCGGTGTTGACGTCTAGCATCAGGCGAAGATGGTTATGTGGACCAAGGTCAAATGTAACTTAGTTTATTCTCTTTTCCTCAAATACAACTTATTATCGACATAGAAAAGCAAAATAAAAGCAAAAAAATGTATATTTAGTCATTCGCATGAGCTCCCGAACATAGCTCTTTTTTTCAAATTATTCAATATTTCAAGGACTTTGCGGCAGCTCTTAACATAATTTTATTTTGAAAGTGTTTAATAAACCTTATTTTAGATCCAGAAACGCAACTTTTTAACACTATTAGAAGTTGAAAACCCTAAAAAAAAAAATTCGATCCACCCTATTGTGTAGTTCAAGTGCAAAATTCATTCCAGAGGATTTTGAGTGATAAAATGTTTACTCTGAGTTTATATTTTGCGAAGGATTTCATTTAAGTTTTTAGCAACGCAATTAAAAGAACAATTAATTTTGTAATTAAATAAAACTATAGCTTATTAAATCTTTTGTTATCCTTAAAACTAACAATATGAAGTTTGATAAATAAAAACACTTATA
Source organism: Eupithecia centaureata (assembly GCA_944547425.1). Lineage (NCBI taxonomy): Eukaryota > Metazoa > Arthropoda > Insecta > Lepidoptera > Geometridae > Eupithecia > Eupithecia centaureata. The sequence continues at coordinate 11,658,353 of OX155682.1, read as the reverse complement.
TTTATAAGAACATTCTTTGTGTGCCAATGCCGCCACTTTCATACATTACATTGACACCTTCCACGAAACAAACATGCACTTGAGATAATTACAATTAATCACAAATTGTATCGAAACTATATCTACTAGCGCTAGTATAAATACTCAAAGAGCTGTAATTGTCATTGGTACTTGGTTAGGACTTCAAAATGCGCGCCGTAGTGTCGTTATCAATCTTCTTTGCTGCGGTTTCAGGTATGTTGTCATTTATCACCTAAATTTATTTTATTTTTAAATCTTAATTTTCTTTTTACGTTACCTATTTGGAACTAACTGTCAATGTAGTATTTATCTATCTATATCAGACTACTTGATTTGATTCTTACTTTTGTTATTTGAGTTGTTTTCTATACCGTTAGTTAGTTTATTTTAGTATTAGTTATAATAATAAATAACACACATTAGGTTAGTATAGGTAAATATAACTTGCAGATGTAATTTTATGTAGAAACCTACTTAAGTACATTTATAAGTATAAGTAAAACTTTGTGGTGAACTACTTTGTGTTGTGTTCTTTGAGAAATAAAAATCTTTAAACCGATCTAAACTTAATCGTTACGACTCTGTCAAAAAGCGTACGAGATATTTTTTCTTATAAACCCTAATAATACTTTTCAGATTATTTCTCTTATATGTAATTAGGTATTTAGATTATATCTCTTACGCGCAGAAGTCCAAGTATTTTTGGTACCAAGGATATCCAATGATAATGCATCAGCATCCACCTTTTCAACACAAATCTGCGATCATAACCGCAAGTGCGTTGATCATTGCAAGATCCCATATTGCCCTTTGGAGATTCATGACCAGAATATATTTTTATTTTACGCTAGTGTGTTTACCAGGCTTCTCTTAGCATAGCTCACTGTTAACAGCTCTCCCGCCCATACAAAGAATTTCCGGAGGGTCACAGACTACCATTGCTCAGTATCCAAGTGCCGCCTCTCTGTTGTACTCCAAGAGTGGAGCATCGTTCTACCAGGCATGTGCGGGCACTATCCTCAACACTAAGAACATTTTGTCGGCTGCTCATTGCTTTGTGTAAGTAGAAGTTTCTAGAAGTCTTTGCGTCGGCAAAATATTGTAGATACATAAAGTTTTTCACAAGCTTTTCCCGTGGCTCCTGACTCAAAATAGTAGCAAACTAACCCTTGGTGTTAAAAAATCAAACTTTTTTGGCTTTATACTCCCTAACTCTAAATACTCTCGTACTTAGTATTTGGGCCAGAGTTTTGGGTGCTTTAATAAAGATATCCATCTATGTTATATGTATTAAGTTCCTATATTAGTGCCATAACACATACACAACACAAGGAGCTAGGTGATGTTGTTTGAATTGTCCAGAATAATTCATTTATTTATTATGTGGCATCGAGTTATATAACATATTACAAATAAACTAACATACCTAGGCACATGCATATTTAACCAAACTAAGAAAGATGACAAGATCCTTACTCTACATTTACGCTCTAACATTTTGAAAAAGTCGCACATTTCTTTCATTCTTTAGTTCTTAAATTTGAAATTATTTCCTAAAAATGAAATACGTTCAAATGCTCCAATAAAATCCAACAAAATGCAATTCGCATGCATCGCCTGCCTTCCCACAAATTGGAATGCGCTGCAATCAGAGAAGGTAAAAAAAGATTTACCCTATAAAAACGACAATTTTGGAATAGTGGGCGGTGCACGCGAATTGCATTTTATTGGATCTTATCAGAGAAGATTTTGCGCTGAGTTGTTACTTAATATTTTCATCGTTATTTTTATGTGCTAAGACGCCCGAATCTATTATTATTTATGCCACCTCATCTCAGTACATATTTCTGTATAAGAGCTTTAAATATTATCAGTTATCAAGTAACCATAACACAAGCTTTGAGTAGCTTACTTTGGGGCTAGATGATGCTGTGTGGATTCTCCAGTATTATTTATTTATTTATCTAATAGAGTTTGGATAGTGAAACTGTTTTGTGTATTTTAGCGGCGATCCAGTAAGCAAATGGCGAGTACGAGTCGGCTCTACCTACGCCAACAGTGGCGGAGTTGTCCACAACGTCGGTTCTATACTATTCAACGGAAATGCCACTGTCAATGATATCGCTATCCTTCGCATCACTTCCACGATCAGTTATGTGAAAAATGCAGTGGCGGCTGGCAGCTTTGCTGGGGCGAATTATGACCTTCCTTTCAATGCTGTAGTCTGGGCTATTGGATGGGGAGCCATGAATGTAAGTTTTTTGAATTAAGAAAATTATTTAAAGCAAAAATGTTTCTATCTAGGAAGGTTCTAGAATATCTGCTAAGGAAGCTCTTATTTACTTAGGGAAATATCGTACCAAACAAATTTGGTTCATTACCGAAAAATATTTCACACAAAAATGTTCTCTTTCTATCTAGGAAAGCTTTTGAACATCTGCTAAGGAGTCTCTGAAGGAAATGCCTATCTAAATAATTGGACTAAGTATCTTTAATATGTTATTTACGTGTTATAAAGAATGACAAGCGTTTTTTCCTACAAAAGTACTTACTTACCAAACTTCTACTTTTGGTGTATGGATTGTCCATTGTTATTAATTTCATATTAAAAGTTTAGGTACTTAGTTATTAATTCATGGAATAATTCCAGTCCAACGGCCCTGGATCGGAACGTCTCCGCCACGTTCAGAACTGGGTGATACCTCAAGCCACATGCACCACGCGATGGGCCTCCCACGGCCGGCAGATCTCAGCTAACATGGTGTGTGCTGGTTACCTGGACTACGGAGGCCGCGACCAGTGCCTCGGGGACGCCGGGGGGCCTCTCTTCCACAACGGGATCGTGGTCGGAGTCAACTCTTGGGGTCCCGGGTGCGGAGACCCTAAGCTTCCTAGTGTGAACACTCGTGTTGCACCTTATATCGCTTGGATTGTGTCAAACGTGTAATGTAATTATATTTCAGAACATAAGGTCCTACTGATGAAGATTTTAAAAAATTAATAAAAATCCAAAATGTGCTTTTATTTTCTCGCTAACCCCATTTTCACAACGTAAACTATTTATTTTAAAGTAAAGTAAAGTAAAGTAAAAAATCATTTATTGCCTGAAAGCCTTAGACTTATATAATAACTTGACTAACTAAACCTAACTAACCTGCATGCATAGGTATACAAAATAACTTAATAACTAGGTATGTATCCTATATTACATAAATCTACACATCTACATCAATTTATACAGGTTCACATTTTTTCAGGCAATAGGGGTAAGCTCAGCGTAATGCCGGCAAGCTAATTAAGCATGCTCGGCGCTGGTTTTCAGTTTACCCCTACGCGCGACTGGTATTCGTCGGCAAGATAGAAGTAATTTTTTTTTTTTGCGGGTTCTTAGCTTGTTACATCATATAATAAATTTGTACGTATCACAAAAATGGTGTGTTCTCCTGAGGCACCAGTCTCGTAAGAGTCTGGGCAACCCGAGAACACACGGGCGTGAGATCTTAATGCGCCAGGTTAAGTTTGCTCATGTGTAGGTATAGATAATTAATATAATATATTATATATATATTTATTAGTTAATATATATATTAATATTAATAAATAAGTAATGCTGGACAATCCACACAGCCTAGCCCAAAGCTAAGCAGAGCTTGTGTTATGGGTAGGTACTAGATGATTTATAGGTATACATAATTAATTAGTATTTTATACAAATAATCCCCACTATATACATAGAAAACACCTAAGTGTTCAACGTAGGATTTCTAAGAGGCGCGTTTTTTTTAAAGGAAGCTTCAAATGAATTTAGTTGTCTTAGAAGAAGTAGTTGCTTATACTTTTTTTTAAAAGTTGTTGTACATATTTTTTGGCGAAGCGGTGGTGGTAAATTGTTCCAAATTTTCGATGCACTGTATTTGAAACTTCCTTTAAACCCCTCAGTTTTGTGCTTATATACAACCAGCTTATTAAGTGATTTAGAACGCGTGTTAGCAGACTTTATATCTTTAATCCAAATAAGCTTTTCATATAAATACTCAGGTTTCTTGTTCCAAATAACTCGGTGAGTGGTACATGCGATGTGAAGCTCTCTTCTTAGTTTCATATTCAGTATGTTGTTTTTTACTAGAAAAGGTGTTACATGAGATCTTTTTGGGAAATCATAACAGAACCTCATACAGGCGTTTTGAACTCTTTGAATAGCAGTTTCAGTTTTATTCCATAGCCTAGGGCCATACACTGCACAACAGTAATTAAAAGGTGACAAAACCAAGCTATCGCATAGAGATAATCTAACATCCTTGGATAGGTACTTTCGGATTCCGTAAAGTACTTTTAATTTATAGAAAGCGAATCTTATTTTTTCGTTTACATGAGATACAAATCTTATTTCACTATCAACTATAAGACCTAAATTACGTGCTTCTTTAACTAAAGGAATATCAACGCCATCTACTACAAGTTTCGGGTTAAAACTCATTGCTTTCTCTACCTGTTTTTTCGTACCTAAAATTAGATATTTTGATTTGGATGGATTTAAAACAAGTGAGTTCTTCTTTGCCCATTCGTATATAGAGATTAGATCGTTGTTAATAAGATGCATTGCTTCCAAGGTATTTTCCCATTTAAAGGAGTGGTATAGTTGAGTGTCATCGGCGTACAAGTGATATCTACAAGTTTTAACGTTAGTAGGTAGATCAGCAGTAAATATTGAGAATAAGAGCGGACTAAGAATCGACCCCTGTGGAGCGCCTCTCTTTAACTTCCCTACTTTAGAAAAAGTCTTACCAATGATCTGGTTGTCAATCTCTACAATCTGCTCTCGCTCAAGAAGATATGATCTAAACCAGCTACAGGCTGTGTCCGAAAAACCATAGTAGGAGAGTTTAGCTAGGAGTAGTTCCGGGTTCAGACAGTCGAAAGCCCTGGAAAAATCAAGTAAAACCAGCACGGTACAAGAACCCGAATCTGATGCAGCTATAGAGTCATCGATAACCTTTAACAGCGCAGTTTCAGTACCATGGTTGCGTCTAAATCCTGACTGATATGATGGAATGATATTTTCTTGACTAATATATTTATCTATTTGGTTAAATACAACTCTTTCTAATATTTTGGACATCGTGGGTAAAATACTGATAGGCCTCAAATCTTTAAGCTCTTCTACTGAGTTTGATTTAGGAATTGGTTTGACAAGAGCTCTTTTCCAAGTTTCTGGATATGTGCTAGTTAAGATTGATTTGTTGATTATCTCTGTTACTGCCATTGCTGTCTCCGGTAAACTTAATTTTATTAACTCAGCATTAATTAAATCGTGACTAGTAGCATTGGTTTTGATGTTTGCAATGATTTTTAGTACTGTATCAATGTCAGTTGGTTCCAGAACAAAAATATTTTTAGTTAGCTTATTAGAGTTAAAATATACTAGAGTATCATTATCAATATTTCCATCTCCAGGAACATTCAAAAAATGACTGTTAATAGTGTCAGGATTGTTGAGATGGTCGGGTAACATAATTTGATTCTGTTGCGGAATTAATTTTGATTTTTTGAAATATTTCCACAGTTTCATTGAATTATTTAAGTTTTTATTTATATAAAAGTTGTAAAAAGCTCCCTTTTCTCTTTCGATTGCCCCATTAACAAGATTTCTTAAACTTTTATAGTACGACATTGCTGATTCTGTTTTTTTAAGATGAGCTCTTGTTAATGCCTTATCTCTTAGAGTCATCATGAGTCTAATTATACTTGTTATCCATGGCTTAGAACTTTCTTTCACTTTAATCTTCTTTAGAGGAGCATGTTTGTCGAATACCTTAAGAATTTGACCGTTAAACTCATTAACCATTGACTGAACATTATCCAGTCTAGTAATAGAATTCCAATCTACCGACTTAAGGTCTTCATTAAATGTTTGTATATCAATACTGGTTATAGAGCGCTTGGTAACTACTTGTGGTTTGGGTTTATGTACTTTAATGTTAAAATCAATTAAAAGTAGAGCATGATCACTAAGGTCTTTGTTATGGATTGTTTGAACTTTTTTACATCGATGTTGTGGTAAGTCAGTGATTACGAAGTCAATTAATGTACTTGTTTCACCAGTAATCCTCGTGGGTTCCTTAATTAACTGTGAGAGATTTCTTTGGTATAGAAAACTCACAAAATCTTTAGCTTTCGATGTGGTTGGTGTTAATAAGTCAATATTAAGGTCTGTTAGTAAACACAAGTAATCACATCTAGCAAAAACGTTAAATGACTCACTGAGTGCATCTAATGCTGCGGTCACGTCTATCGCCTCAGGCCTGTATGCTGTACCTATTGCCATACGCGATCCAGGCAACGACACTTCTAGCCATATTTGCTCTAGCTGTGACTCGGGGTGAACACGTACTCGAGCAGGTACATTTTGTCTGATATAGAACCCTACCCCCCCTCCTCTCCTATTCTTGCGGGCTCTATGTTTTAGAATATACCCCGAGATGTATGGAGCTACCATTTCTTCTCCTTCTCTAATCCAAGTTTCGTTTAATGCTAAAATGTCTGGTTTATGTGTTTTAATTGCTGCCTCTAATTCATCCCTTCCAGTGTTAAGAGATCTCGCATTTATAAATCCTAGTCTTAAATTATTTTTTAAAGAGCTTATCATAATAATTTAAACACAAAAAAAAGCGCTGTCCGTCAAGAACAAAGGTGTATCTACAAAAAACACAACAATATGTATAGGTTTGTTTCTTAGAATAAGTGTTTGTGTTGTTAAATATCTTGTGTAAATAAATAATCAGTAAATAAATAGATAAAAATAAACAAATTGTGTAAAAATACTTTAGATTACAGCATACTTTATATGTATAGGTTTGTTTCATAGAATAAGTGTTTGTGTTGTTAAATATCTTGTGTAAGTAAATAATCAATAAATAAATAGATAGTAATAAATAAATTGTGTAGAAAAACTTTAGAATACAGCATACTTTCCCAGCTTTGTAAGTTATTAACTTTAAGTTTACCCGACTTAGATGAAAACTTTGGACAAATATTTTAATATCAAAACAGTAACATAATGAACAGACTGATAGAAAAACAGATGACAAACTACTAGATAACTTATGATTTAGTTGTACATTACGTAGTCATTTATCTTTCAGCAGCTTTTCGAGGACCCCCTCATCCAGAACGCGAATCACGGGTGTGTTCTCTGCCTTTCTGAGGCAGACAATTCCATTATTACTCCAACAGAAACGAAAATCATTTGTTTTTGCAAAGTCACGGGCCAGATAGAGCAGCTTCCTCGCTTTTTGTGATAGAGATTCTGACACAAATACTGGCTTCGGTGGGCCATTCAGCTGTAAATGGCGAGAGTTTAGCTTATCTTCTTTCTTTTTGCCCTTATTCAACATTCTGATTGAATTGATAACTGACTCTTTCATTGAGACCGTTGCAAATTCAACTACAATAGGTCTATGTGTCTCCTTCTTTGTGTTGACTCTGTAGATATCCTTTATGTCGTGATTGCTCACACTCAAACTCAGAGAGCTCCCTAGTTTTGTGATTAAATCACAGAGCTGTTGCTTTGTTTCTGAGCGACTAACCTGATCAACGTTGCGGACCTCGATGCAGGAATTTCGTGATTTGCGCTCCAACATTTCTACTCGGTTTTCTAAAGTTTGTATGTATTGACGATCTTCTTGTTTTTCTTTCTCCAAGCTTGTAAGTTTAGTCTGAAATTCTTCGTATTTTTGTGTTAAAAAATACAGAGAGCTTGAAATTTCAGCTAATTCAGTTTTCACCATTCCCATGGATGCCTGTAGAGTATTGAACTGGGATTCGGTTTTGGATTGTAGGCTGGCAAAAAGCGTTCGCATTTCAGCTACAGCTGAACGCATATCTCCTTCATTTGATCCGGTTTCTAGTTTTTTCTGTTGAGTACCGATTTGTCTGGTACAGGAGCGTTCATCATCATCGGAAGTATTACTGAAAGCAGAGCCGGCAGTCTCCATTTGTTTGACGGCGGGCTTCTTTCTAGTCTTAGCTTGCGCCCTAGCATCGCGGGGAAGGAGCTGTAGACTCATTCTGTAAAACTTCGAAACCGAACTCGAATTCACTCAAGTGACCGAGCTCACTTCGAACGCAGATCCACTTCACCTTGAAATGGTATTCTGTATAAGTTTAGGAGCACAAGTGAAGTGAAGTGAGTATCGAAATGAGCTAGGGATTGAACGTACGCGTTACTTCTATAGTCGACAAATCGATTTATCTTTTTTTGAGTTTTTTCTCAAAAAACGAAAGTAAATAATTATAATTCTTAATATTATGATAATGGAAGGTCGAAGTCTACAATAAAATAGCATAACATTAAATAAAAATAAAAAGTTGAACATTTGTTTGGTGGAATAGACACTAGTTTTTGCATAATATGTTGTCTGTGTCAAAAATTGACGTTTGTTTTGTTTGTTTGGTTCATGGTTTTGTGTTGTGTTCCTTGAATAAAACAATTTGGCTAATATATGAATAATAAAGAGAAGATGAAGTAAGTACCATACTACAAAAGTTGCCTTGTCAATCTAGTAATACGCAGCCAAAGGATTCTACTGTATTGACTGTTAAACATACATTACAGTCCCAACAAGCAATGATCGTCTCACCCTAGCCGAGCACAAATAGAGGCTCTTCTGCTATATTTAGAAAGAAATCCAAGCCTTGCAAAGGGCTTCTCAAAGGTTCTCAGTGCTAGGGATGCTGCACGTAAACATTGCCGTCCAACTCAATAGTATGGGAGGGAACGTCAAGACTTGGATTTTTTCATATGTTAGTCCACTGCTGAACATAGGCCTCCCCTAATGAGCGCCATAGCCATACTGTCATAATAATATTGATTAAAATGTAATAAACAATATCTTTCTAGGTGTCTACAGAAGCTCTCCCAAGCTCAATGTCAACACAAGACCCAGGACTCCACCAACTGTGCTTGAACACCCCAATGTGCAACTACTCCTTCCAGACAGGGTGTTTATCCAAACCGGGCTTCACCAACACATAAACAACTCACCACCACCAAGCCAGTTGCCACCACAACTCACAAGTAGGTTATTTCCTTTATTTTTACAGTTCAAAATTCCTCAATCAAAATGTATCAAATACAACATTCAAGTACTTAATACATTTTTAGCTTAGATAAAAAGTTCTACTACTAATACTTTTACATTATAATGTAATGTGTTAGTCTATTTTTAATATTATGGCAATATTCTACAATGTTTAGTTTTGTCGAACCCCAAAAAATAAAAAGATACTCTTATTTTTTTTATTATTTGTTACTAGCTTCTGCTTGTGGCTTTGCCACATGGTACATGAATTATAAAGTAGCTTGTTACCTTCCCCAAGATTTACACTATATCCATGAAAGTTATATCAATATTTGTTCAGTCATTTAGTGCAAAGGTAACTAGCACAACTTTGTGACAAAATGGCTTTTGAATTTATAATGTTAGGATGTATGGATTGTTAATATAAAATATTGTTACAGTTCCATGTTGTCACCCTAGACAGACATTAATGCCGATATCACCACCATCACAGCGGTGATCTGAGTTGACCAGCACCACAGATTTTTGAGGTTGGAAAAACATTTTGGGGGCTGTTACTTCAGCTATTCAAATCCAAATTAATTGAACACATTGCCTCTATCTATTCTGTGACATTGCTGAGGCAAATTGGGCCATTGCATCGCCACATCATGCAATAGCAGAAGGTTTTACTTAGAATGTGAGCAAAGAGGAGGTTAATTTAAAATAAATGACATGTTGTTAGTAAAATGTGTTTTATTTGATGTAAATAGCGTGCGTGCAAACTATTTATTAGGTCTACTCTACTTGACTGGTGAATAGAGCTTGGTGTAGCCTGGCGTGCTCGCGATTGTGCAGCGGCGCGAAAGCTTGCCTGCTTTCATCATCGCGGTGGTCCAAGGCAGGAGGCATCATGCCCCACAGTCGATGGTTACGGGCTGACGATGATGATGAAGTTAGGTAATAGGTAGGTAGGTAGGTACGTATAAACTTAGCTACCTTACTTAACCACTCACAAAAATATATTTTATTAAGAAACTATTAAGTAAAATCTTACTATTATAATAAATGGGAAAGTCTGTGTGAATGTTTGTTATAAGTAATCTTCTTACTTTAGTTATTTAGATGATATTTGGTATGTGGATAGTTTAGGACCTAGAATAAGACATAGATACTAAAATTTTCAAAACCTCTGAGCAGTTTAAATAGGGTGGTAAAGTTTGTATGGAAAATTATTTTACCTTGTTTCTATTTACTTAAATCTTGCTTTATATTAACTACAAAGTAAATCACTAGACACGTATTTTTTATTTTAGCATGCACACCAGGCATGCAATTTGTATGAAAAAATAACTCTGGTTCGCGCGTGAAGCCGCGGGGCGCATCTAGTAAGTAAATAAAGGGGAGTTAGGTAGGTACTTCACTTTCGTCGAAAGGCGTCTACGCGGTCTGTGAGAATTTTAAACTAGTCCTTATTTCTAGAAGCAAACATTTAATCAACTCTTGTGATAATCGGTACCTATAACGCTACATCATTTTCATTTTTGTTAAAAGTGTTTACACTTCTGAAATTTTCAGCTCGGCGTCTGCTAGTAGGTACCTAAGTATTAATGTCTAGCTCGTGAGATTCTTTTATTAAACTATTTTAAACGAATAACCGATAATTTGTGCCGTGATCGTAGAATAAAAAGGAAACTCGCAACCAAATTCGATCGCTCCTTTGTAACTTTTTATTTGACAAGCGAGTTCGAGTTTCAACTATCGAGATGAAGTGTGAATTCCCAATAGAATACCAATTAGACGTCATTCTTTAGCGTAAATGTCAAAATCTCACTCACATCTGACTCAACTTAGTTCATTTCATATCCACACCCGTCACTGAGGCGCTACAAGCATGATCGAGTTTTACAGAATACAAAACTTTAAACTCACTGCGGATTCCGCTGAGTGAGGTTCGAAATGAGTTTATAGAATGAGCCTGCTGATCCGATGCCTGGGGTGTCAATTTTGTTAGAGGTGGGCTTCTCCGTAGTGACATGACAGTTCCTTGTTTTTTTATTCTTATACTTTTAAATCTTACTAATCTCTAGGTAGATACCTATAGTTGATGATATCGTCACAACCTCCTTACGGTGCGGCGGTTAGATAAAAATGACATAAATAGATACTTTTGTAGCACACCTAAAACCTAGAAACAATTTAATGAAATAATTTATGCTAATAATTAAATCTCTGCCAGACAATCTGGTATAGATAGGATCGTCGTATTGCACAGGTGTGTGTGCGTCTAATGCAAGAACGACTTCAAAATGAATAAATAATAAAAACATACTAAAATTTACCTGTGCCTCGGGGACGCTGGTGGGCCTCTCTTCCACAACGGGATCGTGGTCGGAGTCAACTCTTGGGGCTCTTTACGGAGACCCTAAGCTTCCTAGTGTGAACACTCGTGTTGCACCATAAGAATAGACAAGAGTACCTAGAAGGGAAACTTCGCTCCGAACGCACTCAAGGTCACGATATTAGCCTACACGATTCTGCACGTTAAACGTGCAGTGGGCGGGCCCATTCAGTAGGGCTGTCACAGCCGGCAACGCCGCACGCGGATTTTAATATTTGTGTAAGTTAGGTACGTACCTCTATAATATAACGTCACGGTCAAGTTATTGTGGTGTGATCGGTTGTAACAATAACTCAAAACGAAAACAATTTTAAGTTTTTTTAGATTGATAAAAGATAATGATAATACATACCCTATGTAAGTAACACTCGGGTCAAACCCTTACGGTTTATAGAGTGTTATGTATTTTGTTATTATTAAGATTCCTTTAAAGATAAAAAAAGTAATATTTTCTAAATATTATTGTGTTTTTGTAGGTATCTTTTTAGTATCTTACTAATTAGGTAGGTACCTAATCAAAGGAACGTGAACATCGGTCGTTGACCTTTTCTCACTCGCCTCGCCTCGCGACGGCGGCGGTTCGGGGCGCGGCGGTACAGTGCAGTAGCAACCCTGGCAACACGCTTGGACGACAGAGGGGCGTAACGAGGTGAAGGGGGAAGTAGGTATATAAATGGCGGCATTTGGGACTAGATCAAAGAAGATTCCCTTCTACTCAGTTATTATTTATTCTTATGGTTGCACCTACTATCGCTTGGATTGTGTCAAATGTGTAATATAAAATTAATTAATGTGTAATTATGGGGAGGTAGTTCTGAAGGTAGACGTCAAAAGTGCCTTCAATTCCGTAGATAGGGGCGCCCTGCTAAACGAAATTAAAAATAAAATTCCTGAAATTTACCCTTTTCTCTGGCAGTGCTATGGTTCACCCTCAAAATTAATTTACCGGAATAACATTATTTCGTCTGCCGTTGGCTGTCAGCAGGGCGACCCTCTTGGTCCGGCCATATTTAGCCTTGCCATTCATCCAATAATTCAACGTCTTCAATCCAAGCTCAATGTTTGGTATTTGGATGACGGAACTTTAGGTGGAGAAGTGGACACCGTTTTTAATGATTTAAAAATCATCACAGATGAATTTCGACAAATAGGTTTGGAATTGAATTTTTCAAAGTGCGAGCTTTTTATTTCGGACACTTGTGTAGACAAAAACAATATTATTGCAAAATTTAACAGTTTGGCCCCTAACATTACAGTTATAGATAAATGTTCACTTCGACTCCTAGGTTCACCAATTCTTGATGAGTCTTTACGGCCATTTGTAGATGAAAAAATTCAAAATTTCAACAAAACTTCAGACAGACTTCTCAAAATTAACAGCCATATGGCTTTTACTATTATTCGGTTTTGCCTGTTTGTACCTAAATTTACGTATTCTTTAAGATGTAGTCACCTGTGGAAACACAGCGAGCTATTGGATAGCTTAGACAACATAATAAAGAATACTTTATCATCGGTTTTGAATATTGATTTGGATGACAAGGCATGGTCGCAGGCCTCCCTGCCTGTCAAATTGGGAGGCTTAGGTATTCGCAAAATTTCCAGTGTAGCCCTACCAGCGTTCCTATCTTCCGTCTACAGCACTAGTTCTTTAGTTGAAAAAATTTTAAACACGTCTGATTTGGTCCGATCCCAAACTTCTTTTAAAATTTCATATTTAGACGTAGCTAGGACGGCTTGGCATAGTGCTTGCCCCGATGCTGCTCCTCCAAAATCTCTTTCGTCCCAACGGCAATGGGACGGGCCTTTGTGTGAGTTGACACGGAAATGTTTGTTACAAACGTGCTCCAGCTCGGCAGATCGTGCCCGTCTCCTAGCCGTTTCTAAATGGGAGTCAGGACATTGGCTGCAAGCACTTCCTTCTTATAACACTGGCACTTTATTGGATCCCGCTACTTTCCGTATAGCAACATGTATTCGGTTGGGTGCAAGGTGTTGTGCGTCTCATCAATGCCAGTGCGGTACTGCAGTCGAACAGCTTGGTCATCACGGATTATCGTGTACTAGGGCCGCTAGTCGGATATCTCGTCACGACAGCCTTAATGACATCATCCGGCGGGCCTTTGTCAGCGCTAACGTACCAGCTATTCTCGAACCGAATGGTCTGTTCCGTGACGATGGCAAGAGGCCCGACGGTATGACACTAGTGCCATGGGAGTTGGGGAGGCCCATTGTGTGGGACGCTACATGCGTCGACACACTGGCACCTTCCCATCTTTCAAGGACATCCACTAGGGCTGGTGCGGCGGCAGATCTGGCCGAGGATCGTAAGAGGTGCAAATATGCAGGTCTCGACAGAACCTACGCATTTGCTCCCCTTGGATTCGAGACCCTAGGTCCGTGGGGTACCGAGGCTCTCCGGGTTTTAAAAAAATTATCTGAGCGTCTGGTCGATGCGACGCGTGACCCGAGAGCTGGTGAATATCTGGCTCAGCGCATCAGCATTGCCATACAGCGTGGTAATGCAGCCAGTGTCTTGGGGACGCTTCCGACTGGTATTGACATGGATCAATTGAGCTACCTTTAGACTGTTTGCAACCGTCTGCATTTAGCTCAATGGTTTCAATTGTAAATACTAGTTGTAATTTTTCTATTCCTTGCTTGTAATTTTCGTTGGTAATATAAATAATCTGTTTCAGAATATAAGGTCAGGTATATTAATGAAGATTTTAAAAAATAAGAATGTTCTTTTATTTTCTCGCCAACTCCATTTTCACAATGTAAAATATTTATCTTACCTATAACTTGCAAACCATCTACTAATAGAATCTGTGTGACACAAAGATTCTAGCAATACTCCGTTTGCCGTAACACGACGTACTGACTGCACGAATGCTCGCTTTGTAATATGTTACATTACACCTCGTAACGTTGGTCAGTACGCAACGCACGCACCCTTAGACAAAAAGCTTGCTTGGAGATCGGTCTAGTTAGGTAACCAACCAAACCTAACTACAACAAATGAAATAAATTATTAACGTCCACGCGAATACTACCTACGCTCATTTGCAATTCCAGAGAATACTACATTTCCAAAGAGTTAGAACAGACCGACTTTGATGAAGTTATTGAATTGTGAAAGTTTTACCGAAGCCTGGGATGGAATATAATTTACTTAGTCGGTGGGAAACAAGCGAGGTTTGTATTTGCGCTCTAAAGAGATGTGTGTGTGAGAACCAATGCAAACAGCTCTGGCGTGAAAATGTTAGTGTTCGGGGAGAATACTTTTTGAATGAATTGTCACAATGAAAATAGAGCTCAATGGATGTGTTTCAACCATTGTGTTTTCAAATAAAATATCTATCTATGAACTGTAATGTTATGTATCAGATAAGTATCTGTGTATTGGCCATAACACAAGTTCTGCTTACATTGCTACATGATATTTGCTAGACAATAGCAATATTTACTTGTATTATATTGAGTGCCTGCAATATCATTGAGTGTATATAGTATTACAAACTGTTATAGTATGAGTTGAGTACAGGGTGCCACGTAAAATGTGTACGTAGCTGAAAGATGATTCTGGACCCGAGAGGATCAACTTTTGTTCTAAGATTTTTTGAAATTCGAATTTTGTTTAATTTTTTTCAAAAAAAAATAAAAGTATAAGAAAGTGCGTAAATACGCACTTTCTTATATTTTTCTTTTTTATTTCCGATGAAGAGTGTTTTTGTAATAATTTTATGCCAAAAAAAGGATTATTCTAAAAAAAACAAAGCAAAAAACTGCTTGTTACCTATTTCCATACATATAACGATTAAGGCCTAACCAGTCCGTATAATGCGTTAAACAAGTCAGTTTTTGTGTAAACATCAAACAAAAGACTGCTAAAATCAAGCCCTAGTTAAAAAAGCTTTTGTCACAGTTAGACGCGTTTTCCCAATTACCTTTTGTTAGTATCAGCGTTCATCAGAGTGTTTTCCTTCTGCCTGGGAGAGTGCAATCTGCAGGGTGGCGCAGCGCTAGTGCCCCCTGGTTGGAACTCAGGTTAACTCGAGCGATTCATGCTGCCAGGGAGGTTTTTACGACGAGACGCGAAAATCGTTGATATAATTTCTTTACATGTATATTTTTAGGGTTTTATAGCTTAGGATAATGCTTCCCATAATACAGAATAAAAACGGCAAATTGCCAAGTGAAAACAATCTCCACATTCATTCATGGGTAGAAAATTTTAAAATTTAAATTCTTTGGATCTGTGATACTTAATTGTGTAAACTGCCAGGTTATTAAATTTGCGTATTTATTTTATGATATCAAATCTATTTCTTACTTCCATATGTATACTTCCCATAGCTAAATTAAGGGTACCTACGTGTACTGCCTCAACAGTACTTGCTGTTTCATTTTAATTGACGAGACGTATATTCTCATTTTTCTGATAACTAATTCGTCCTATAAAGGCTATATTATTGTTTATTTGAGGATTGAAAAATTGGCACCTAGTAACTTGGATGAATTACGATTTTGTAAATTAAAACAAATGACGAAAATTAAACGACCTGTTTCAATATCTTTAGAGTCCAGTTGAGGAATAGTTTTTGGTCCCAGGCCTAGGTTTACTCGTGTATCGCCCATTGTTCAAGCACAAAGGGCTTCGGCTCAAGCCCTTGCTGCAATTGCTCACTTACGAAGTTGTTTGCTGCGAACTTATGAGGTAATCTATAAGTGAGAATCTAAATAAAGGACGGATGGTGGTATCGAACTAAAATTGAAAATCTAAATAAAGAACGGGTAGTGGAATCGAACTAAAATTGAAAATCCAAATAAAGGATGGATGGTGATTCATTGTCGGATGAGTTGTAGGCACCTAAAAGCATTGTACGAGATTATCTTTAGGGTCTTGCACTGTTCCACTTCTGCTGAGCTAATATTATAACTCATCTAGAACATCGTGTAATATGGTTTTCCTATCTTTGGAAGGGAATATTGATTTTGTGTGCTTGTTTGCACTCCTATGATTTTCAGTGTTCTTTTTCCGAGTTTACTTTTAGTCTATTTTTACTTCTGCTGTTGGGAACAGTCTTTGTTCTATCCGTGTATGTTTTATAAACAAGATCTCTAGTTAGAGGTAAAAACAAGAAATCCTTTATTTCCTTCAAATCAAAAGTTAGATTGTCAGCCATTCTCATCAAAATAATTCGAAAGCACGCATTAACCCTAGCTGTCAACAAATAGGTAAAATATATTTAACATAATATAATTAAACTTTAAGGCTGTTGTATGGGCTAAAGCGCCTTTTTCAAAATGATATTTCTCCTTGATGAGTGGATGAAAATGTATGAAAAAAATATATGTTGCAAACTAGACTTTTATTTATAAGTTGTACATATGAAATGATTGAATTCATATTATTACTATATAAAAAAAATATCCAAAGTAAAGCATTTTTTGTTCTAAATTTGGATATTTCTTCTAAACGGTGTTGATTTTGAGTATTTTTCTTTCACTCAAATATTTGTCAAAGTATTTTGCACAAATTGTTCATATGACGAATAAAACAAATTATTTATACGGCTGCAATTAATTATTTTGTGTTTCCACTATGAAATAGAACAAGCGGGTCTGTGCGCGGGCGACGGGCGGCAGTGTGGCTCGGACTGTCCGACGTGGAGGTTGTGTCACTCGTTGCTATTTTTGATATAATTCCGATATTTGAAATAAACATTATTGTTTGCGCATTGACGCTTTAGTAATAGGTTTGTATTCCTAGTTTGGTTTGAGCTCGGACTCTTGTTTAGGTATATGATTCGTTGAACTAGTTTAGTAAGGTCCTTTTTTTATTGAGTGAACTGTAATCTATATATACATGGTGTAACAATATACATGTACTAAGCGAAAAGCTGGGTATTTCTACCCCCCCGGGGAACAACTTTTGTTCAACGACTTTTCTAATTTCGATTGGTATCTCTGAAAAAACTAAAACAAAGTTTTCACATGGCCAGCTGATTTTTTACGAAGTGACAACCCTAAAATCTGCTGTTTTTTAGGCCGGAAACATATTTACGTGTCCCAGCGTGTCGCAATGCTTACTGGAGTGTGCACACTAACGTGTCGCGACACGAGGTATCATGGCCCAGTGTTGCCATATATACAGATTTATCTATATCTGTTGAGAATTTTGACCACAAATACAGATTACAGATTAAGCCAAATCTGTAAAACTTTTATTCAGATTAATACAGATCACATAGTCTATGATGAAATAATTGAATACTTTAGTTTATTTTTGTTTTTGCGCTAAGATTTCTTGCCAACCTACTAATATTATTGTATTTCAGGAACCTGTTTGTGTTGTCAACGTCATGTGTTGTCATTTTGCTGCAAATAATACTAAATTAAAAAAATTTCGCGCCACGAGCCACGCGCCAGTATAGAAACACATTTGCCTGTCGCGACATAACCCCCACCACCGCTCTGGCGCAATCGGTGGCTAGCAGTCTGCGACACGATAGACCGTGTCGCGCCACGACACGCCATACAAGTATGTCCCTAACCATACTAAATGTATGAAACCGATATGCTTCTGGCGCGCCCCGACACACTGCGACACGCAAGTATGTTTCTGGCATTATACTTGCGACGATGACCTCAGTATGGTCACAGAATAGATGTAGAAAAGAGTGACAGATTCATATTCTTGAAATAGAAAAACGCCTACAGCATCATTGAGGCAAATTGTCGTAAGTCATGGCTAAAATCACATTTCAATTTGAAGGTTGAGTTACGTGTAGTTAAACATACGAACTAAACTACGCTAACACAGTTATGTCTTTTTCTAACTGTTTGTTCTTTCTTGTGTGTTGATCTAATCATAATAACCTACTGACTGAATACACATTGATGTCCACTACTGAAAAGAGCTGTGAATCTGGCGGGTATTGCCATAATCACTTGGCTGGGGATTGCTGATCAAAGAAACGGTATAAGTAATTCACACAATAAAAATGCTGCCTTTCATTTGGCGAAGCCCCTTGGTCGACTTTTACGACATCCGACATACGACGAGCTGAGTCGCATGGGTCGGTTAACTTAATTAAAAACTTTACCAAATGACTCTTTCCGTCATTATGTAGTTTATCTGTCCGTTCTGTACCTACATTAATCTTTGACACTTGTATTTCCACAAAGGAAAGCGACTAAATTTTATTGGTTGTAGCACTATGCAAAACCATGGCAACCAGCCAACCGCCAATCATAGACAAGTTAGAGAACCATTCATTCATTCATTGACTGTCGGCATCTATCAACATGCGATACACCCAGTGATGCCAGATCTACCGATTTAGCAGTAGATCTACCTGCTTTTTTAGGCGTCTACCGATCTACTGATTTATTTCAAAAATTTAGTGAAACCTACCTGATTTTCCCGAGCGCCTTCTAAAATTTAGTGAAATCTACCTGATTTTCCCGAGCGCCTTCTAAAATTAGTGAAATCTACCTGATGTCCCGAGCGCCTTCTAAAATTTCGTGAAATCTACCTGATTTTCCCGCGCCTATAGCTCCGTGACTAAATAACCACTTGGCGACCTTTTTTTTTTTTAGCTGCAATTGTCTGCAAAAATGCAATGAATCGCTTCCTTTTTACGAATGCACCTAAAAAAAAAAAGGTCGCCAGCCAAAATGCGAGTCAAAATACTCGCGAAACACAAATACATATGGTACCTCTAGAATTTTCAGTCGTTAATTTCTACCTACTGATTTTTATTCCAATCTACTGATTTTTTACTGAACTTTCTACTGTTTTTTTCAAATTCCATCTGGCAACACTGGATACACCACATGGCGGTGCTGTGTTTGCCAAGCGGGCCGAATTTTTTAATACGGGTTCCGTAATTTTTTTAATACCAAAATTTAAAGAAGTTCGTTTGTTTAAAATCATAAAATCAAAAAAAAAAAGCTTAAATCCGTTTTCTACGGGATTTTGTATTAGGTATACCAACTATCAGAATTCACGCAATGTGTATGTGTGTGTAGCAGGTAGGTACCTACATTGTGAAATACCTATGTAAAATAAGACCAGTACCTACCTACGTATTCATACAATTTTCTACCACATACATACCTATTATTTCACGACTGTGATCCTAATACCTCGTACTCATGTTGCCAACTAGGGATTTATTAAAATTGAAAATGAACCCTAAAAATTATCCATCTTTTCGGCGAACGAAATCAAAAGAATGAATGATGAACTATTTTAGTGTGACCTTCGTCGCGGTGCCGTGTAGTGCTATAATTACAATTTTTATCTTTCGTGCCTAAAAAACAAGTAACTAGGACTTAAGAATACCTTAAGGGTGTGGTGTATGCATCGGAGTGTCACAGAGCTGAAGAGATGAAGAGGCGTGTGTTGGAAGCGTGTGCTTACTTCCATAAAATGTGTGTTGTTTGGAAGAAGGGAGGCATATCGAACCTTACTTACATGCATCGGTATCGATACCTACGTCATGCATGTGTAACTTACTAACTAACTAACCTAACTAGTGCTAAAGTGAGTGAGACATGTTAATGCCTAAAAAGAAACCTACCTTGTGCTGAAGTGTGTGAATTGTCTGTGACTGTGTACCTACAAGTGACCTACCAAAACATACATAAATCCCTTCGTAAGAAGCCATCTAGACAGCTGACAAGCGAGAAAATATGAGGTTTGTAACTTGTACCTACACTTACAACTTTCCTAACTCAGCATTTTAAGATTTTCTCAACACTACCTAGGAACTTACATACTAGCATCTTATTATTATCACGAATTTATTAGGTCGTCTAGTAATCTCCCGCCATAGCTGAAATCTACGAAGATAAATACCTACCTACATACCTGTAAAGTTAGTAGGTAAGTACAGGTTGCGCGAATAGGGTTGTCACTTTATTTTGGCACTAGGAAATGAAAACTTTTTGTATGGGAAACTGAAAATAGGAATTTTTAATTATCTCCCCCCCACAACTGATCACCATGGGTTCCTGAAACCCCCCCCTTCGGCTTAGTAGGGGTAATATGTTATACCTTGTATAAAAGAAAGTCGTGTTTGTTACAACACTTACAACTCGAGAACGGCTGGACCGATTTTTATGATTTTTAAGTTTTTGGATTTGTCTTCGTCGGGAATAGCATATTATGTTTAAAAATATGATATTTGACAAATAAAATTTACCCGCGGGCGACGCTGCGGGGCGCAGCTAGTGTGAAATAAAAAATGGGGAAGAAAAGTAATATAAAGAAAATGAGAGCTACGAAAGCTGCTAAAATGCACGAAGTCTTGTAAGTACCTACCAACTTGCATCCAAGTATCTACCTATCTATCTGATACCTAACTAACGAGGATTAGTTTAAAGGTAGGTAAGTTTATTATACACTAGGTAGGTAGTAGGTATTTAGGAATAACTATTCCTCGCACTAGCCAAACTTGATGTAGAAGTTTGTAAACAAACCACACAAAATACTATAACTCACCAGCTTGACGTAGTCTCAGATTGGTACAATATTGGACAATACCTGGGAATCGATGAATGGAGTAGAGGCGGCTTACTATTTGTATTTTGTATTTGTGTTTATTTATTCCAGGTCAACAAAATACATTGTGTGTTGGGATAGCCAATGTCCAGCTGTGGACGTCTTGTAGGCTGATTGATACCATGATATAATTATGATGAATGTTGAATGATGGTAGTAAAGTACCTGGGTACTTTTTGTGAATATAGTTTTTTATTATAGGTAGGTACCGGTCTACCTTTCGATGCCTTATTTTTCTGACTTATGGTTTTGTATTTTAGAGAATCAAAGAAAGAGAATCCAGAGCAAGGAAATAAAACTGCTGTAGAAGTACCTATCTAAACCGAAATGTTTCGAGTAAGTAAATTCAATATGTAGGTAGTAGGTACATAGGGTACATACCTAACTACTAACTAAGCTACGTTGCAATGACAAATATTTCTGCATTTATTTTAGAATGTTGAGGAACGAAGATCTTCGAGCACAAAGTATTACAGCCGTAGTACGTAAGTACCACTACCAACACATAATAATATCGAGTAAGTAGTATCCAAATTTATCATTCTATACGCGCTTAGGCGCTAAAGGTCATAAGCCGGATCCACACCGGACGATCCAAAATGGATTGGTGATCCCGCGATCCGCGATCCAGGATCGTGATGCGTGAAGCGTGGATCGTTGTAGGTCGATCCAACAGCAATCTTTTGCGATCCTGACTGGCTGCTCCAACGCGCTCCTGCCGATCCATACTGAATCAGTTGAATTATCTATATGGCGGATCACGCGACCGCCGCGCGCGCCAAGCGACTGAGGCCCCTTTGTGCGTGACCAAAAAACCGACAACAAATGGATCGCACGCGGCGAGGAACGTGCGCTCTCCGCCGCGCACATGGATCGCGCGCGGCACGTCTACACTTCACGCTCCGTGGAGCGCGCTCCATGCCGCGCGCGATCGGAGCGCTTTGGATCGTCCAGTGTGGATCCGGCTAATGACCGCAGAGTCATCGCACCTCCGCGGTCCGCGGATCGCCTCCGTGTCATTCAAAGTCAGCAACTAAAGTTTTTGAACACGAACTCCATATATAATTTTAAATTAGCATTAGTGATCAGAGCCCTTAGTACCAGTCGTTTACTATTACGAAAAAAGTTTTCGTCTTTTTACATACATTCGGCGCCATGCATTGCAGCTAGAGGATTCGATCCCGGGATCCCGGGATTCGGGATCCCGGTCGATTTTAGGTCCCGAAAATTTCGGGGTAATTTTTTCCTAGTCCCGGGATTTTCGTGATGGAGAAAAATTGTTAAAAATAACAAAAAATTAAGCACGTAAATGTAATAAAACAAATTATAAAATAAAAATTTAACCAATTTCTCATAATAATATGAAACATTAAAAATAACAAAAAGGAACCACTGATCATTTCGGTTAAAATCGGTTTTTAGTTTTCTTTTTTTAAATTAAATTAATTAAGGGTTATAAATTATCGTAAATTTTAATGTCATTTCTTGTATCCGTGTTTCTGTGTAATGAATAGACTCAGTATATCGCACAATCTATCTTTTATTCAACCAGCCCACAGTAGCGTAATCTACAGACTTGTAAAATAAATACAAAAGGCATGTCATGGTTGTTGACAAAAAAAAAAAATTACGTCAATTTTACCACGATGTGACCATGTAGGCGGTTGATTACCTGATAAAGGAATGCTTTTTTTGTATACAAGTACATGGTATTTATAAATTGTAATATTTCTTAATAAAAAGAGCTTATACTGATAATAAAATTCAGGAATAATCATTCCAGTTTTTTAAACAAAATTTAAAAAGAAAACTAAAAACCGATGTTAACCGAAATGATCAGTTGTTCCTTGTTGTTATTTTTAATGTTTCATATTATGAGAAATTGGTTAAATTTTTATTTTGTAATTTGTTTTATTACATTTACGCGCTTAATGTTTTGTTTTTTTTTTAACAATTTTTCTCAATCACGGAAATCCCGGGACTAGGAAAAAATTACCCCGAAATTTTCGGGACCTAAAATCGACCGGGATCCCGAATCCCGGGATCCCGGTCGATTTTAGAAATTAGCGAAACGCATTTGCGCCGCGTACTATAAGCTAAACTGTGTCACCACATGCCTTGTGAAACAATACGTTTAACCATCATTAAATTTTAATAACAAAGTTGATTTTTTTATATTTACAGTAGAACCCGTTTAAGACGATCACGCTTAATACGATTTCTCGCATAATACGCCACTTTACGCCAGTCCCTGCAACTTGAGACATATTTTCATACATTTCTTAACGCTTAATACGATTTGTCATCCCGTTTAATACGCCCGAGCCCGAGCCGAGAGGTCTAACCGAGCGCTCTAACGCGAAGTCCCAGAAAGAAGAAGAACCCGAGATACTGCAGGGTTTTCCTGGATATTCTTCCATTGATGACAATGTAGCACCGTACGAAATTCAATCGATTGAAGATCTTATTAAGAATGTGAATAACACACGAAACGAGGTCCTTAGTGATAATGATGAAGACGAAGTTGAGTCAACCGTGGTTTTGTCAAACGCCCAGGCATTATCAACTGTTGATTTAAGACGCTATGTAGCTTTTTTTGGATCAATGCAAATACGCATTAGAAAAGTTGAATTATGTTGAAAATCGTTTAGTTGCCAATGCATCAAAATCAATCTGTCAAGCCAAAATAGGTGATAATTTTAAATAATGTAATTATAATTTACACTACGTATTTAATGTAATTTATAAATGTATAATTTAATACCTAATATATACCAAAACTTGAACAAAATAGATAATAATATGTAGTACGTTTTATTTTCCCTATCCCGCATAATACGCTTTCACGCTTAAGACGCGTTTTTGGTAGGGTCCCTGAGAAATCGTCATAAGCGGGTTTTACTGTATTTATAGTATTAATTAATTGAAAAAAGAAGTCATTGTGGTTTACATTGATTTTTACTTTGTTTTTGAAAGTAAATTAAAGTTAAAATATTTTCATAATTCGTCGATGAAAATTTCAATTGGCGTAAAGGACAAAATGGCGATATTGAGTATATATAGTGCCGTTATCAGCTCGCCGAGATCTATCGAATGGTATAGTCAAAGTTTCTAAATTTCAATGTTTATGACCTTTACGTCCAAGCATTTTATGGCATATTTTGTTGAGAGAAAATACATATTGTGGTGTAAAGTTTTGCATTTTTTTTAATATGGGTGTACAGAACATCACAACGAAAAGTCGTATACAACTTATTTTTTTGTGATGACCTATAAGACTCAAATAACTAATAGAAATTAAACAAGCTTTGCAAAACCGGAAGAATGTGATACACTGACATACGACGTAAAACCTGCATACCAAGACCGATTGCCCATATCTATAGCTAAATATAAAGACTTGGAAAAGCTTTGTGACAATAATACTATTCCAAAGCGCTTTCACAATGAGTATCTAGCATTACGTTGAATCCCTACATAAATTTGAAAAAAAAAAAGAAAAATTAGTGAATTAATGAAAGTACCTAATAGAAAAATTTGAAAAATACAAACATTAAAATATAAACATAATTTATTCTATACTAGCGACCCGCCCCGGCTTCGCACGGTTTTATTATACGTATAAACCTTCCTCTTGAATCACTCTATCTATAAAAAAAAACCGCATCAAAATCCGTTGCGTAGTTTTAAATATTTAAGTATTCAAAGGGACATAGTGATAAAGGGACATAGGGACAGAAAAAGCGACTTTGTTTTATACTATGTAGTGATTAATTAGTTGTTTCTGTGTATGATTCAATTGTAGGAATACTTGTCATTGTAGTAAAAGTACGAGAAAAACCAGAAGACTGATTAAAATAATTAAAACTAGGTATTTCATTTCATTTCATTTATAGCCTTTATTCAGAAAAGTATTTACAATTTGTTACTTATATACTATACTATTGCTAAGACACAGATCACTCTTCTGTTTGCCCTCTATTGGCAAAGGCCTCCTCTTACCTCCTTCACTTTTCTCTATCTCTTGCTTGTCCTTATTCATTTATTCCTTAGTAATATAATGTGTGTTATAATATGTTGCTATATCTATATATTTAGTATGTGTTTTCCTTCCTGTTGCAATGGTTTGTGGGTAGGTAGTGGATTAGTAAGAGGGTAGTAGTCTTTCTTCCTCACGGTGACTAGCCGGTAAAACTAGGTATTTAACCCAAATTAAATAAAAAGTCTGGTAAAATGTTCCTTGAAGAATAGTTAAGGTTCAATTGTTATATGTGACAGGATTTAAACAAATTTTCTACAGTTTCTTAATTCATAGAATAGGTTAATATCTTAGGAATATGCAGTTTTCCTACGATTTCAAAAAGACAACATACAGGGAGTATTCGTTATATTCCTTTAATTTAAATTTAAATCATTGAAAAAATAATTTACCTGAGCTTTCAATTAAATTAGTTTAATTAAGTTTGCATTAGATTAATTTATAAATGTTAATGCAGTGTTGTCTTAGCTCTGTTAAGTGTTTTTTCAAACAAATGTCCTTTATTTTGATTAAATACCTTTCTTTAGTGCAAAAATATTGCTGTAAAAATTTCACAAAAATTACCAATAAAAGAGGTTTATATCAGATGTTATTTTATTTACTTTTACCTGGAAAATATCTTAATTTTATTGAAACACAAAGGTTTGAAACCAAAATTTTGTCCTTTACAGCTAATTTTTATGAGTTAACTAGCGACCCGCCCCGACTTCGCATGGTTTTATTATAAGTATATAAACCTTCTTCTTGAATCACTCTAACCATTAAAAAAAACCGCATCAAAATCCGTTGCGTAGTTTTAAAGATTTAAGCATTCAAAGGTACATAATGACATAGGGACAGAAAAAGCGACTTTGTTTTATACTATGTAGTGATTATCGACTTAAGACACAAATTCAGGTATATTATTACTAGAATGTCTGATACGACCAAAATGTTTAATTTCGTTAGTAAAAATAGACCGCGTATGTCTAAAAACTACCAAAATTGCTACGTCGTAAAGGACAAAAACTTTTTAAATATAGCATGTGGAGTAATTTTAATAAATTATCAACGAAGAGCTTGTCAAATAAAATATAGTCCCTTTAGAAATGTTTTTTGTAAGTATAATATACTTAAAGTTAAAAATTATTTTATAAAAAAATAAGTGTTTTTTGGCTCTCCTGAAAAGTTCGGTTTTGTCCTTTACGCCTATTGAAATTTCCATCGACGAATATATTGCTTCGATTTTATTTACCTGTCTAAGATCCCGGGATCCCGGGATCGTCTTTCACAAATCACGAAATCCCGGGATTGAAAAAAAAGACCTGGATCGAATCCTCTAATTGCAGCTCCTCTACTGTGTATTTTTTATGCTTTGAATTTGATATCTTCTTTTTTTAGATGCCTGGAGATGGAGAAAGATGCTGAAAATCATCTGCATGTAGAGTTACTTATTTTTTTGTTACGAACTTCTGTAGAAATGATCTTGAATGGCTTTGGCTGCAATAAAATAATGCCTAGTCCTACTAATATTATAAACGCGAAAGTTTGTAAGAATGGATGTTTGTTACTCTTTCACGCAAAAACTACTGAACGGATATGGATGAAATTGGACACAGCGATAGATTATGGAATAACACATAAGCTATATTTTATCCCGGAATTCCCACGGGAACGGGCTGAGTTCTACATGGGTAGACATAAAATTATAAAGCTATCTACCTAGTAAGAATTATATCATAGTACCTATGAATAATTAAAATATAATTGCATAAAGATAACCATGAAACTGTAGTTTCGTTTTTATGTACCTCTAGATACCTATCCAACCCTGCCTATCTTTCCTATACTTACCTTATTAGTATGTACTTAGATAAGTAGAGAAAATAATATAACTAAGTAGGTAATTTTGTACGTTGTAGTTTGTAGTCAGTAAGTATATTTTTAGGTAAGTTATCATAAAACCATCTTGTGAACCTACACGCTGAATAAATTATAATATTATGAGCAATGTTCTCAGGTATTTTTTACCAGGTGATACATAACCTACCTAGTAAAAAAAGACCTACGCGAGGAAACAGCGCACCTAACCCAAAACTAAAACTAAACTAAGCGACCGCATGCCATGAGTGCAGACCGCACTCTGCGTGCGTAAAAATGTAGCAGGAATACGCGGTTGGCGCGGGGGAAAATTTAGACTCCGCCCGAATCCTCAAGGCTGTTGGCCCATACGGGAACCTGAGAGCATTAGAGAGAAGGACCTCTGTGGCACAGCGGCGATGCCTGAGAAGAAAGAGTTTGAGGATTCGGTTCATGCTTTAGGACATTTGTTTGTATTTTAGATGTAGATATATGATCCAGATGTATTTTACTAAAAAAATAAACAGATATATTAAGCTTAGCTTGGAGTTAGATGTGTGTATTGTCTTACGTTATTAAAATAAAAAAGTTTCCGACAAAACAGTTTCTTTATCTGAGGAATTAGTGACCGACGGTTTTTTCCAGAAACCACCGGAGGTATTCCAAATTCATTAATTATTCCGTTTTTCCCCAAGCCGTAGAGTGTTTGAATTCCTAATTAACAAAGGAAATAAAGCTTGGCACACTCATTACCAAAACATGAGTTTCTTCCTAATTCTTATGCTGTATGTTTCAAGTACCTAATCTCGGGGGAGCTTTTTGCGGTAGTAATATTTCTATTTAGGTATCTCATGTTTTTTGTGTAGAAACTATGGTCTTCCCGCAGCTTGTTACGTCCCGTACTTGGACAACTTAGTATTATTATATTAAATTCTGAATTTAACGAGATAGATAGATGATTTAATTCGTTCACAATCATATCAATCGATACAAAAGGAAATCAAACATCACTATTGTCTGTCTGTCTGTCCTTATGTATGCTTAGATCTTTAAAACAACGTAACGGATTTTGATTTGGTTTTTTAATATACATAGAGTGATTCAAGAGGAAGGTTTAGTGTAGGGTCGCTAGTAGACAATAAAGTTGGTAGATTCTTACTCATAAGAATGTAACTATGAACAGAAATAATACAATAAATAATTAGGCGTGTTTTATAAAAAAATATTAACTATAATAAATATTGCATTTTTTAATTTTACGTGGAAATAGTTACCGTGCTTTTCAGGATGCTGTAACAGCGCCAAATTATTGACTGTGGAATTTGATAGAAAAACCCCAATAGATTTTGACCGGCCTCGGTTTTTTATCCATTCACTTCATTATGTACTATGGTTAAGCACAGTTCCTCTATGATAGGCTGGACTATGTTAAAATGGACTTTTGCACAAGACAAGCCACTTCAATAATTGCGTGCTGGACAATTTGAAACTCTATACCGTATAAATACAAACTTCAAACTGGTACAAATTGAACCAATCTTGGATTCATTATCTTGAGGATCCACTCGAAAATCCCGAAACTGTGCGGAAGCGTGAAATCACTTAAGCAATGGAGTACTTATCCAAAACTTCGCTGTAGGTACTTGAAAACAAATAGGGGTCAAAAAGGCTTGGCCGCCGCCTCCGCCGCCCGTACCGAAGTGTCCTTTTTAAGATCTTAAGATTATGTTGTTATAATTATCACTTCAATGATAAATAAATATATAAAAAATATGCTAGACTAGTCACACAGCATAATCTAGGTAGATAGATAGAAAATAAACAATCATAAATAAGAAACTCTCTTAGCTTCATTAGTTCTAGCGCACGGACCTATTTGTTACTTAAATATAAGCTTTTTGTTTCCCAAATAAATAAAAAACTTTATTGCACATTTAAAACTAAGAAATAATTTACAATGTAAGCTACAATTGGCGGTCTTATCACTCAAGTCAAGAGCGTTCCCTCTTAAACAATCTAGTATGGATAGGATCCACTTCACGTGATGGATACTGCTCTTGGATTTAACACGATGACTAATTTTTTTTATTCTGGTATCCTTTCCTACACTATTGAAGAAAGACTTATTAAGTAACTAGTAAATTTATCACAGATAACTGAAACAAAACAATTATGATAGGTTGAAAGAAAGGTATAAAAAAAGGTAAAAATAAATTGCAGAAGATTTCATTTACTTGCGGCGCGGCGTAAGCAAAACGCGCAGGTCGCGTGACAAAGCTTAGAGACACTTAGACGTAACCGCATTTTGTTCATGACATGTGAAAGGTTAAGAAATGGTTTGTGTGTTTTATAATCAAAGGGCAATGTAGACTGATGTAAAAATAACTTCAGTTTCTTTAAACTTAACACATACCTATAGGTTTTTTCACAAAGATTTGAGAAATAAGGCTTTGTAACTTAGGTTATCGCTCGACAAGCTAGTCTATTGCACTGTATTATATATCTATCTATGTAGTATATTGTATTTAGTATATTAGTCATCTACCCATAACACAAGCTTAGCTTAGCTTGGAGCTAGATGATGCTGTGGATTGTCCAGCATTATTTATTTATCTATTTACTTATTCAATGTGATTGATTTGAAAGCCATACCAACAATTTCAAACAATTCGTTTGAGATAATTGACATTTCATTAAAATAATTGGAAGATCTATGTTCATGGACGAACAAAGCACTACCATAATCTATTGAAATATTCGTACAATACTCTAACGACCAAACGGCCATATCGGTATAATAATTGAAGTACCTAATAATAGATGATGGAGCCTAATTGTAGGTTTCCAATTATTATACAATTTATTATTTAGGTTCAACTTAATTGCCTATAAGGTTGTATTAATTACGTTTCTATAATGCTACATCGACAATGAAACGAAATCGTAGGAGCGTTGTAATTTATATTGTAGAGTTATGTTACATATGATTCATATAAATACATATTATTAAATTACTTAGAAAATTACTATCAAATGATATAAACAAATGGCCTATGTCCAGCTGTGGACTAATATAGGCTGAGGATGTTGATGAATATAAACAAATTAGATCTAGTGTTTACAATTGAAGAAATAAAGAAACTAGAATAGTATCACCATTATCATTATTAAGAGTATAGTGACCATCATTAAAAGACTATATTATTATTATTCCATGGACATACCTTCCCATAATGAGCGCCATAGGACCTATCATGCCGCATCCAGTCTACCTGCAGTCTTCCTAATATAAAATAAACAATTCCCATCTAGCCCCAAGCTAAACACAGCTTGTTTTATGGATACTTAGATGACTGATATAATTTATTCATTAGACTACATAGAAATATATTTTTATTTTACTTAGAAAACACCGAGAATCGCTCAATAAACTACGCAATATCGGCCATTCGGGAGACTTTTAGTAAATTCACACACCATTTAAATTAAACATAAGTATTATTTAGGTCCTTGTATGAAACTAGGAACCAAAATGGTGACCAAAATGCTTGACGGTCATTAAAAAATAGCCTAGCCTATTAATGTAATCATTTTACTATGATCCTAATAAAATAACAAATTTAAAATAACTCAATAAAATAAAAAAATCAAAAGTAGTACATTGATAAAAGTTTGTTTATTAAACACACTAATTAGTACGACTTTCCAAAAAAGTCAAAGACTAAATAAAATATGAAGTTACTTTATAAAGTGCAGTAGCAATTCAACAGAGTCGCAATATAATAAGGAGAAATACATAATAATGAATGCTGACTACCTATTGCAGACTCGAATTATGGTTTCATAAGTCAAAGCACTGAAAAAATACCTGCGCGCTTTCGAAGTAAAATATTCCATAGTGAAGTATTTTTCAGAACAATACTCCATGAAACAAACACGCATACACATCTGGTACTTTAATTGAAGTACCTAAAATAGACGATAGAGCCAAATTGTGTTAAAAAATCTACAAAGAATGTTGGTAAAAATCAACAAAACTTGACCGAAAATAATTCAATCGGGCATCTTTACTCTGGGGAGGCTTATTTAGATACAGGGGACACAATAATTGCTTTTGCCTGAAACAAATCGAGTTATTTCTACGACGTGCTCCGAATTTTTGTCCCGGAAATGGGTTTGTTTACGTGATACTCGCAATACTCGTTGATTTGTTTTATTTTCGCTTGTGAGGAAAATTGAGCTTTTAGGACGCTGAAAGAAATTTTTACGACGAAGTTTCTTTTGACACAAAAAGCATTTGTAGCGGAATTTTTACCATACTTTGTGGTGCTTTGATTTTGATAATGTTTCTGATCTTTTATTGTTAATAACCAATATGAGATTAGAAGATCCATTTGCTATTTCTCAAAAATACAAAAAAATTGTATACTTAGAGTCTATAGTATAACTTATAACGATGTTACTATTGTACTTACTAGTATATAGACTACATAAGCCTGAAAATGATTCGTGCTCTGCCATATTTGTTCCTATGTTAATAAACGTTACCTCATCGCAACTACCTTACGAGGAAACTTCTAAATGAACTGGGAAGGCTTTCAAGTGCGCCATACTTTCGTACAGTCAGCGAAATGACACAGAATAAATAAACAGGGCACATGTCACATGTGTACTATGTCCAAATTATTTGTTCTGGACCCCAAGGAGATGGGCCCAAGAATTTCGTTCGATTTTTTTTAATTCAAGACATATTGTATATTCATGCATTATTAGAATTTTAAAATGTCAAAGTATGTGCATTGACTTTATGTTATAATTTCAGCCCAAAACACAAGTTTTTCATCACGTCTACAACTTTTATTTTTTAAGAAAACAAACGAAGAATACACTACATTTAAAATAGAATTCCTTAAACTACGCAAATTTTCTAATTATCTGTATTCCGTGGTTTTGATTTTAAATATACCTACGAAGAATAGGCAAGGTTTTTACGAGCAAAATACCTATATGAAGAGACGGGATCGTTATTTATACGATCACACCTGTTTCGGGATGATGAAAGATGATGCGTGAATATAAAAATAAATGTGACCGTATATATAAAGCATAGCCGTTTGTTTACTAAAGAGCATTTTGTAGGCTGATATTTTTATATTTATTTTGTAGGTACTTAAACAAAACATATTCGCGCTAACTGATGCCGACTGTACCTACATTCCAGGAGTTGCGGTAATAGATATTTCTGTGAGGATATTATCATTCTGAATTATGAATGCCGTTTTAGTAAAACTTTGTATAGTTTGGCGGTAAATGGCAGTAGGTAGGTAATTCGTATGTTAATTTAGTTAACTTGGAAACAAAATATACTTAAGTTCCAAAAATGTTTCTTCTAATTAAACTTGTTTGACTTTGAAAAATGTGCTGTTTCTGGGTAGATCAAATCAGACCTAAGTTATCAAAAGCCAGCCGATGCATGTGTTTCACAATACCTAAATTGACGAGTAAGTGCCGGTAAAAGCCCGAAATATACGATAATTCCATTTCATATCGGGCCGTACCTTTTGCTTTTACAGCAACAAACTTAATTCTCAATTTGTGTTCAGTCGTATCTCGATAATGAAGCTTCATTCAGATTTATCGGAGGCCATGTCAAAAAGTAGGTCAACTCATGACATGTCAGAGTTATTTACCTGCGAATATAATCAAAGGTAAGAGACAATGGCCCCAAAAATCTCACGATGTCACAATTACTGAAAAATAATTGTGTTCATCTTCTGTGGGCATTTTTTGTCATTTTATACACAACTAGCGACCCGCCCCGGCTTCGCAAGGTTTTATTATACGTACCTATAAACATTCATCTTGAATCACTATCTATAAAAAAAACCGCTTCAAAAGCCGTTGCGTACATAGGGACATAGGGACAGAGAAAGCGACTTTGTTTTATACTATGTATTGATATGTATGTAACCCAAACCAACCAAAAAAGCCATAAATTATAGTAAATTTATATTTACTATTATGATAATTAACACGTACCTGGTTTAAATCTCTTTTTTATAATAGCTACAAAATGACGTATAGTTCGGTAGCTGTTCATTGAGATTGAAAACAATTTTACTAGTTAATAAAATGGGTGTTAAAACAAAAAGCACAAAATAAACCGCGGAAATTTCACCTTGCAAGTGTTTTCACTACAATTTCTCACGTTGCCAAAAACTTTTTTTATCAGTAGGTATCAAATTTGCATTGGGTGTTCTATAACAAATAACAACAACAGTAGATCGTTGTTATTCGCGTTACGTTAACTACAGTGCTCCACTTGTTTATGTTCAATGTTCTACGTTAAGCCGATCCGAACAAATCCCATCGAAATTGTTATTTACGTTTTATTGTGGGCGTGGTGAGGATAAATCAAATTGATGAATGATTTGAGTGATTTCATTTTGACGACATTGTTCAGTTTGGATTCGCAATCAGTAGGTCATCATATCATCAACCTATATTAGTCCACTGCTGGACATAGGCCTCCCCTAATAAGAGCCATAGTACCCTGTCTTCAGCTTGCCGCATCCAGCATCTGCCAGTAGTCTTTCGCAGATCGTCATCCCATCTGGCCGGAGGGCGTCCTACACTACGTTCCAACAGTTCGTAACCAGTAGGTACCTACTCGTATTAAATTTTTATTTATATTTAACTAGCGACCCGCCCCGGCTTCGCATGGTTTTATTATACGTAAACCTACCTCTTGAATCACTCTATCTATTAAAAAAACCGCATTAAAAATCCGTTGCGTAGTTTTAAAGATTTAAGCATACATAGGGACATAGGGACAGAGATAGCGACTTTGTTTTATTCTATTTAGTGATGATGCTGTGTGGATTGTCCAGCATAATTGATTTATTTATGACAAAAAACGTGGCAGGACTCTCTAGACTAATAAATTATTTATTACTATACAATTCTATGGAATTTATTTATTTTAACGATGTCGTCGAGACCTGAGTTGAATAGCTAACTACATACCTCAATGAATTTTGAAACGTCTGCAAACTTAGGTTTGGCAACTTGCGTTTTAAGAGCGCATGGTAAGTCAGCTCAGATTTCAATTTTGCCCCCGCTACTCCGCGCCCGCCACCCGCAGACACGCACACACAGCCACAGCGCGCTCACAATGCGCACACAGGTCACGCACACACCTAAACAACACTATTGAGGGTGGTTTAGTTACCTAGGTAGGTACTAACTTGTAAAATCATCAAATCGAATAAATTTGCATTTTTTACCTAACCTATGTAGAGGTAGGTATGATAGGTTATGTATTTTTTATATCAGTAGTAGCTACTGTAATAAAAAATACTTTTCAAGTGTGAGTCACCAGTGCGTAAGGGTTCCGCACATTAGGCTTTTAGTAGAATATATTTTGTGCATACCTACCTACGCTTTAGCATTCCCAATTCCTAACTTACTAAAAAGTACTAGTCAAGTGCGAGTCCCCATTGAACCGACGAGAGTTCAGCACATTACATAATGTAGTTTACAATACAGTACAAAAATACCTACATTGAAAATAGAGAAATACGATACAATACAATACAGAGGTTCAATAGGCGGCATTATCGCTTATAAGCGATCTCGTCGAGGTAATCTATCTAGAAGATCCATGATGATGATTGTAAAATGCTATATATAGTTATAAACTTATAACTAAAATACAGTTTTCCACTTGTTGGTTGATAGTTATGTTATGTTTGGGCGTACCTACTTACGTTTATTGTATTTCACACAAATAAAGAGTTTTCTATTTCATTTTATTCTATCTTAGGTACATAAATTGTTTTTTTTAGGTACTTAGGTACTAACCTTATTATCTTATAGGTAGTACTGGGTAGGTACTGTAGTTTTCAAAACTATTTTGACCGACTTACTAAAAGAGATGAAGTGCGTGTCCGGTGCCAAATAAACAAACTACCTAAACTTATGTAGGTACTGAACCCTCAGTTCAACGGGAACTTTTACTTCAAAAGTGATAATTTTACGTCGAAATAGGTTGTAATTCGATGGTTTGTACGAAGATTATATTTCAGTAATAAAACCTCTAAATCAACAGGAAAATATTTATTTGAATTCGCTCAAATCTCATAATGGCATATTTCTAACATGTCTGGGATCACATAGTTCAGATAACATGATTATGTATGTTTCATAAAAAAGTATTAATTCATTTTCCACAAATTGTTTCCAGTATTGGTCATCTTTTCTATTACTTCTATTTTTATCGGCTTATCGCAGCCAGACCATACCCCAAAAACACATTCCCGTCGACCTGTTATATGCAATTGTCCTTGCACTTGGATGAACCAAGTATGTTTTTTATTTATTTGGTATCCATTTGCTGATTTTCTCCAAAACTTTACTTTTTTCTTTTCTATTGCCTCCTCCAAAGCGGACTTATAAGCGGTAATGGGACATTTCATTTCCACAATTGTGTCTTCTCCCACAACTCCGTCGGGAGTTGCACCTAGAAATGGGTATTGTCTATAAATAGACCGCAAATGTCTATTTTGATGTTTAGTTGGGTTCCCAGCTGTTCAATTTCACTAAATTTTTCACGTTTGTGTTTTGTCGCCTATTTACAATTTTGGCAAAATTTGACGCCGTTAGAATCTTTCTTCTCAGCTCTAACCATTCGCTGGAATCTTTTTGTAATATCTTTCTATTTGTTTTCTATGTGCTTCCGTGCGTGGTAAGTGCTTTAAAAAATATCTTTGCATTAGTTGACATATCAGGTTTTTGGCAATTAAAAAACGGAACCCTAAAAAGTTCACTGTACCTATACGAATTTATGAGTGTCAAACACACAGTAAGTCAGTAAATCAGTAAATCAACATCTTTATTTCTATAGGCTTACAAAATAAGCACTTAGAAGAAGTCAAATTTTAAACTATACATAATTATCTAAATAATATAAGAAATAAAGTGATAATTGATTTTCCCTTCGCTTCTATCTTTTGTCCACTAGTGGAAGAAGCGAAATAGAAACCACTAGCACGTGTACAACTTATGTGTCTAATACAATGTTTCAATATAATACAATGTACTGTCCACACCGACAGTATTTTTATTTATTTATAAAAATTAAATAGGTAGGTAATTAAAAACTACTGTCGGCATTAACGTCAATAATGTAATCGTTTATGGAGTAATATGCCTTCTTGATAAGATTTTGTTTTATGTACTGTTTAAATCTACGAATAAAGAGCTTAGTAGCTTCAGATGGAAGCTTACTAAAGAAGCGCACACAATTACCCAAAAATGATTTCCCCACCTTTTGTAATCTAAATGATGGGATGTGTAGCTTATTCTTGTTTCTTGTGATTCTGTTATGAACATCACAATTTTTCAAAAAGCTACTCCTGTTTTTGTGCGTATACATTAAATTTTCATAGATGTACCGTTTTGGTATATATACACAAGCAATGTATAGTTATGTATGTACTAACAATTCAATATTTTATAATACATGTTCATATGTCACGTCTTTTGGTGATATTGGTATCCTGTAACAATCACGAAATTCATCAACAACATGCAAGCACCGCAATCGACACAAGCTCCCCGTCAGAAAGCCGAAGCGAGAATGAGTCGGGGGCCGGGCGGCAGGGCGGCCTGACAGAATGCTCTCAGCGCGCGATTGTTTAGGTATTTTCTCTTTACAACTAATGTAAAGATTATTTTAAAATATCTGCTAACCATAACTTTCCTTTTATAAATATCTATTATCATGCAAAGTTTCAACATCTTATTTAAAGTATTCATTGAGCTATAAGTACGCGCTTAAATTACAAATGGGAGCCAAATTTTATATTTTTATATTATACCTAATATAATAATACCTACTGATATTCTTATACTATGGCACTATGATTACGGTCATAGTCACAACAGAGGTTGAAGTAAAATGAAATCTAACGTGATTGTGTCAGAGACTAAAATGTCATAACAAACGAATCATTTACTTACTTCTTTTCATATCTTTGGAGTGAATTATATTTTACGCATTTTATTTATTCTTTTCATGGCTGTAGTCGACTTTTTTCGCTTGCATTGTTTATTGCCCAATATGAATAACTTGCAACAATACAATAAATTCGCCAAAACTGATTGATTTGTGCACAAAAATGTCGCGGGAAAATTTGACACACATCCGTCGTCTGTAAGCGCCAGCGCGCGACTGATCGCGCCTGCCAAGCCGCCGCGCTGGTGCATTTTGTAGTTATTCAAACACAGTGATTATGAAAATCATTTTATCAAGTCAAACTCTACGAATATGTTTAGAAATATTAAGTGTTTTTAGTTCAGTACAAAAAAAAATATTAAAAATACCAGTATTTTAGTCATAATATTGAAAAAACTTTCCAAAAAGGGGTAATTTCGGGATTTTTTTTTATTTAGTGAAATTCATCAGATCGTTTAACTGAATGCAACTTTGAAAAGACTAGATCCTTGAGTATGAAATATCTTTTTATCAGAATGTTAAATACTATTTTCTAAGTATCAGGTGGTTTTAAAAATCACAAACGCGCGGCCTCTGTTGGGATATCAAGCCTTAAGTAAAATTAAATGTATCTACGTTTTGGTAAATTACATCTAAATTCCACTGAAGAGTTTGGACGGATGAATGAGTTAATTAATGAATTAATGAAAGTTGTATCGACACAGTTACATATAACACGACACAAAACACGTTTTAATTTAATAAAACTATTTTTTTTTCATTTTATGAGAGGTACCTAGAGTCGCTTAGAATTTTAGATTTTTATTTAAAAATTTATAGAGGTACTATAGTCGCTTAGTATTTTAGATTGTTTAATTACTGATTAAAGCTTTTTATTATTAACAACTTTTAGGCTAGTTAGTATATCTTTTTTAGGTAATTACAAATATACAATTGCATACAAATAATATAACAATGTACAAATAGTTTATAGTTAAGCAAGATGAAAGAGAACCCAGTGCTAGTGCCCAGTGTAGATAAAACTAACATAGGCTTTAAATATCAATAGAAAGTGAAACGAAACTGTGGACAGAAGCTTGTCCTTACTAATTATTATATACAAGAATGTTAGTGTGTTACTCCTCCACGCTAAAACTATTTAACGACTCGGGTAGAAATTACCTAAGCGTAGTATAAGGCTGAGTCCCCAGTAGGTAAACTGTGAGCAGCCGACTGAGTTTGCGGCGTATCAGTTCAGTACGCCCTTCCATATATTTTAAATTGAGTGTCCACAGTTTGCTAGTTTGCGCTCACTGTACGTAGTTTGCAGCGTTGCGCCGACTGTCTCAGTTAGCGGTCGACTCGCAGGTTCCAGTGCTTGCGATACGCACGCAAACTGATCTGAGTCTGTAGCTGTTCGCCACTAATTTGCGGCTCACTCAGTCGGCCGCTCACAGTTTGCCTACTGGGGACACAGCCTTAAACATAGGCTAATTTTCATCGCATTAATCAGTTTCCAGCGGGATAAAAATAGCCTTGAAACTTTTACATAGAAACAACGCGTGCGAAGCCGTGGGCAGAAACTTGTTATTCATAAAAATTCACGGCAAAACGTGAGCCCTTCGAAAAGGTCATCATAAAAGTAACATGGCGTTCGCGGAGTACCACGCCAACTGAATATTTAACTGGAGTAAAATTACGAAGCTCTAATTAAAAGTTGAGCGGTTACGTTGAATTAAATAAGCAACATTTCAAGGGAGGCTATCAGTTGCAAAAACCGCAAGATAATTGAGTTTCATATATTTAGCATTTTAGCCGAACTCAGGGTCCCTTATTTCCTTTAGACCTCACACGACTCTTAGACAAATACAATATATTTTATTTCTTTAACTCAATTTAATACATTTCAGTGGTATGGGACCCTCTTTTAAGCAATATTATACCTGTGTTAGAGGGACTCGCTCTGCAGCGCGGCTATCTTAAAAAAATTAAGTAGAAATTTAATAAAATGAAAAAAAATATCGACTGTACCGATCTTATCTAAAACACAGATTAGTTTTGACGTTTTAAACAAAAAATTAAATGTAAGTTACTCTAGCCAATTAAGATGTACTTATACAAGAAGTGTGAGTGATTATGTGTTTGTGTGTGTGTGAGTGATTGTGTACTAAATGTATATAATACACAAGCTTAGGTTTCCATAAGTTTTTCTCCATCTTCGTAACTTATTGTTGGCAGCCATAGACTTAATGTTATTTTACAAGAATGATAGTTCAACGCATAGACACATCACAAAATTCATGTTATAGCATTTTCCGTACTCAAAGGGTAAAACGGGAAACTATAACTAAGACTCTGCTGTACTTCTGTCCGTTTGTTATCAGGCTGCATCACATAAACCGTGATAATAAGACAGTTGAAAATATCCCAAATTATGTGCTTCTGTTGCCGCTACAGCATCAAATACTAAAAAAAGAATCACTACATAGTATAAAACAAAGTCGCTTTTTCTATCCCTAGGTCCCTATATCCCTTGGAATGCTTAAATCTTTAAAACTACGCAACGGATTTTAATGCGGTTTTTTTAATAGATAGAGTGATTCAAGAGGAAGGTTTATACATATAATAAAACCGTGCGAAGCCGGGGCGGGTCGCTAGTTAATTTATAATACACAACTTACGAGGCCGGGGCGGGTCGCTAGTAAATATTTAAATAATGCTCGACAATCTACACAGCATCATCTAGACCCAAGTAAAGCTTGTGTTATGGGTACTATAATTATAATATTATTGATAGACATATTATGTCTAATACTACTTAAAACAATAACATTATCTAGACAGATTTTTTTTTATTTTGCCTAGAAAACAGCGAAACCCGTATTAAAGATTTGCAGATCGTGCTGTAAACATTTATCCCAGTCGGGAGTTGAAGACCTTCGCCCGGCGCGCTAAAATCATCCGTCATATAAGTTTATACTAGTCATATATTGACGTCTCGTAGCTAGTTAGTTCCTCAAATGCCAAACTCTCCCAAATTATCTCTCTTTATCATCATGCAAGCTCCAAGGGTGAGATAACACAAAGCCTCGGGCGAGTAAGTTTTAAGCCTGGGAGTCTGGGAGTTTTAGCACAGTTTTAGGGAGATTGCGTAGCACCTTTGAACACGTTGATTAGATGTCTTTGTTACTCGCACGTGATCATGCTTGCTTTTAACCTTATTGTAAACTAGCAGGGCCTCGCGGTTTCACCCGCGGTAATTCACGTTCTGTTAGAATTTTAGGATAAAATATAGCCTATGTGTTATTCTAGACTATAATCTATCTCTGTGCCAAATGTAATCCGTATTCGATCAGTAGTTTTTGCGTGAAAGAGTAACAAACATCCATCCATCCATCCATACTTACAAAATGTCGTGTTTATAATATTAGTAGGATGGAAAGTTAAAAAACAGATTAGGTTCTGTGAACTGATGATGTAGATGAAAAGGTTTTAGAGATAAATCCTTACTATCCTTAGTAACTAAGTTTGTACTGTTTGTTTCTCTTGCACGCAAAAACTACTGAACGGGCCGATCGGACTGAAATTTTGTAATAGACTTAGTTCTGGCCCTGGAATAACACATAGTTTACTTTTTATCCCATAAAATAGTTCCAATGGGATAGAAATTGCCTTAAAACGTTTGCATACAAATAACGCGTGCGAAGCCGCAGGTTGATGCTAGTAAATATATATATAATAGACATTTTACCCAGCATCATCAAGCCCCAAGATAATCAAGCTAAATCAAGCTTGTGTTGTGGATTACTATGTGCTAGCTAAATAATTTAAAATCGCATTTTTCGTTTAGGTGAGCTCTACCACATCCCTTCGATTTTTGTAATGTTCTTTTACATCTTGTATTAACGATACTACTTTCATTCAACATATGACAATGAGAAAATTTGGCAGTAGGTAAAAAATAAAAAAATTGTTGATGTTTAAGAAGACATAACATAAAAATCCGAAACTATCCACAGTTGATATTTTCCTACTCAACAAATTAAACAACAGCTTTAAACACACAATTAGAACGCTTACCACTAGAAAGCACACAATAAAACCCCTTTACAGCCTAATTGTTTGAAGGCAGTCGGTGTTGCCATCATTTAATTAATTCCACGTTGTTTGTTCACTTGGCAACGGCCGTGTTGTGCGCAGACAGTGGTGAGCCAAGCGTATAGCCCTGTACAAGGGTAATGTAACGAGTTAAATACGGCTGCTGCGAATAAAGTCATTTTGATTCGGAAACAAGCTTAAAATTTGCATTATTATGCTTTGTTGTGATGTGGAACAAGCATATTAAATTTGTTATGGACGTGAAAGAGGCTTTTATGTTCATCATTTTTATAATATATGAACCATTGCTGGGTCAGTTACGCGATTTATAACTCAGGAAACGGAAACAAATATATTTATACTAAATTTTTTCATGTAAAATATGGCTGCAAATCAACCGATTTCAAATGTAAACGTTTCGAATATAGATAATCAAAATTTTAAAATACTCATAGATACAGCAAAACATAAGCCCTATTCCGTTTTTAGGTTTTTAGTTTGAGTTATAAAAGTTTTTGGTATCAAAATTTCTAATCACTACATAATATAAAACAAAGTTGCTTTGATGCGGTTTTTTAATAGATAGAGTGATTCAAGAGGAAGATTTATACGTAGGTATAATAAAAAAGAGTGTAGCCGGGGCGAGTCACTAGTTATCTATAAATCAGCAGTAAGTAGGTAAAGATAAATTTAAATTAAAATATAACTATTCAACTACTAAAACAAGCGAAAGCAATTAGTAATAACTAAGTTTCTGGATGCGTTCCGTTAAACTTTAGCCACACAATTTAACTACAAAAGCTGAACTACTAACGAGAAACACGATGCAATTTAACCTTATTTGCATTTAAATATAACCTACTGGTTTTCGACAGCTTGGATACTAAAATGGCCATGGTAAAAATGTTTAATAATTCACACAGCATCGTCTCGCCCCAAGCAGAGCTTGTGTTATGGTTACCAGATAGCTGAAATATTTCTATTAGCTGGTGCTAAATATTTCTATATAGGTTGGAGCTAGATGATTCTGCATTATTTATTTATTTTATTTACACCTACACTGGTTGTTCTTTTCTTTTCAGGGAAGATAGTCGCCTAAAGTCCGTTTCACGAAAAAAGTCCCACGGCAATTTCTGGTGGAACTACATTTGACAGATTGCCATATTTTGCTTGCTGGCTTCATTCGGTCGTACTACTACAGCGCTGCGTCTAGGGGACTTCTTTCGTGAAAAGGACTCTATGTGATACATGCTTTCTCCACTGTCAAAAAAATATGACAGCTGAAGATGGCAATCAAATTTGATAGATGAAATATGAAATTTTTCTGACTGTTATAACAAGAAAAGTAAATTTTCAGAAGTAAGCTTTTTTGGCATTAGTGGATATTCCTCTTGGAATTTACACTAGATGAAACAGAGTGCTAAATTATTTGACTGTATACAGGCAACGCTCAAACTTTTCATTGCCCCTACAAACAGGAGCGAAGTTGCCTTTGGTGGCCACCAAACTCTGTTTTCGCATCTCTTCCTAAACTAGACAAAATGAAACTACTACAGATGCATTAAAAAAAGCTTATGATAGGTTTAACAAACTGTACGTAAGTGGTGGCGCTACTTTTGCTCCTGTTTGCGCCTTACCAGCTGTGCTATTACGCTAAAACCAGCCATCCAAATTGATATTCTTGCGCCATTTCAATGGCCATCGCGCGCGTCCTTTCCATACAATTTCAAATTACGAAAGCCATTAAAAGGACTTTCTTAGGTCAGTTTTGAAAAAAAAATAACTTATGAAACAAAACTGACATAAGAAAGCCCTTTTAATGGCCTTCGTAAATTGAAATCGTATGGAAAGGACGCGCGCGATGGCCATTGAAATGGCGCAATAATATCAATTTGGATGGGCGGTTTTAGCGTAATAGCATAGCAGAACAGTGGCAAAGAAACAACAGAGACAACACGCAAGCCACTGTCGGTTTGCACACTAAATTGTTAAAATTAATTCCTTAATCTACCTAATTTTGTGTTTATTTTTGATTTCCGTGGCAGCAAAATTCACCAACCATAAAATAACGACAGCAATTTTTAATGTTCATATTTAACTTTATGATTTTCAACTGTGAAAAAGAAGTTTTCAAAAGTTGCGGCAGGTCCAGATATTTGTGCAGCGATAGCGCAAAATAAATATTCTTACTAATATAAATAAACGCGAAAGTTTTAATGGATGTAAGGATGGATGTTTGTTCCTCTTTCGCGCAAAAACAACTTGAAGGATCGGGCTGAAATTTGAATAGACGTATTTATAGCCCTGGATTAATGTAGGTATAGGCATAAGAATAAGAACAGAGTAACACGTAGTAACACGTAGTTATTATTTATTCTTATGGTATAGGCTTTTTATTATTTTTCATACCTTCAATCGGTTTCCACAATTTGATCTATTGCTCTCCATTCTGATTTTGACCACGAGTCGCTTTATCGAGTCTTCATTTCGTTGACTTTGGATGAATTTGCAGTTTTAGCATGATTGTGGTCTTATCCACATGATAATCCATTTGCCACAAACACATAAAACCCGGTATGCATTGGATTAAAACCCATCTATCTCAACCCTCAAATGTTTTTCGCCATAAATAATGTATTTGAAAATATTCCAGTATAGCCGCTTTAAGAGAAATGTTTAAGGTGTAAAGTTTGTTTGCATTGTTGCGGAAAATAATGTTGGTCTTTTAGCG
This sequence comes from Eupithecia centaureata, assembly GCA_944547425.1. NCBI lineage: Eukaryota > Metazoa > Arthropoda > Insecta > Lepidoptera > Geometridae > Eupithecia > Eupithecia centaureata. The sequence continues at coordinate 11,614,591 of OX155682.1, read as the reverse complement.
TTTAACATCTCTATTTTTATTAACTAAGTTTCTTCTTGCAGGACTAAAAGTATTCCTTAATTTTAGAAATATTAATTCTATAGTTCTGCTGATCATTTTGAATGTAGTTTTAAGTCACACTGTCAATTCATCTATTATTGTATAGTGCTGAATATAAATGTAATAGTAGTTTGTCGATATGGTTCCTTTACATTTTAAATTAATTTAAGTAATCCATGGATAACTTGTTTTTTACAACACTTTATTCAATCAAAAGCAAAAAGATTTATAAACCTTTTTATGCCCCTCTTATTTTATCAACCTGAAACACTTTCACAAGTTTACTATTCATATCATCGTTAACTTCTAAAACATAAACACCGTTCGTTTGCATCATAAACTTAGGTTTCATCGAAACCGTAATACAGACACGAATTTGAAAATACTGGAGCAGACCTCATACTTACAACACTTAACTCGGCTGGCAACATTAAATATTAAAGCAGACAGGTTCAAGGATAAAACCCAATACTTCGTGGTTTCCGGTCCAATCCTAACAATTCCATACCTTACAAAATGTTTTATCGTATTTCCTTGTACAAATTTTCGTTATTGAATCACCGAGTAACAATAACCAGTAATTAGTAGTTGATTTGGAACTTCACTTATACGTATGTAAATAATTATAGGTCTATAGTATGTACACTTGATTTTTTTTCGTATTCCTTGATAGTATCTAATTTTCGTTGATAATAAAAAGCTCTCCCCATGTAAACGAAGTAGACCCAACATCATCCTAAATAATATTCAGTACGTAGGGTCTCCAGCGTCCATTTGGTGTAGTTGATCGATAGGAAGGTGTAGAACCCTAACAAAGTGTTACTTTGACTCCTTCAAATAATGTACGTAAAACTCAGCATTGCTAAGCATAAAGCTGATTTTAAGACGACGTTCCCAGCGCGGCCTGTGACACGTATATCGATCGATACACGACGCTCTGCTGCTGATATTATTCGATACATTTGAGTTTACTGCCCGTGGATGGAATAGAAAAGAGTTTTATAATGTATTTTGTGTTTTCATTTCCTCACGTGTGTGCACTTCTAAAGTTATTTATTCCCACGCAAGGTTGCTTTTGTCATGATTATCTACCTATAGTACCAGCTACGGCAGTTTAAAAGAAGGTACCAGCCGTAGTAAGTAAATGGCTCTATAAAATGTACTTAAACTTTAATAGTCTTTATCAAAGATTTTTGAAGAAATAAAAGATCTCTTGGTGTGTCTGTTGATGTGATTAACTGAGATCTGTCTTGAATCGTCCAATTGGCTAAAGCGATTTTGAATAAGTTATCAAAATACTCGTCTGGAGTTTTAAAAGGTTCTAAGTGACATTTAGTTGTTCCTGATTTAACTGAAAATAGGTACTTCTTGGCGTTTTTTATAGTTTTCAATGAATTATTTGTATCTATGTTATTTTTATTTTTGAATTATTTCAAGGTCCTCAGAAGTAAAAAATCATATTCTATGTAAACTCCAGCACAGCACATGCGACTAGGTATTTCCTTATCCAGCGAAATAATTTTTTAGCTTTACTCGAGACAATACATCTAATCATGGGTAATTAGTATCTGCCCCCGGCTTTACGCGAGTTGTTTCAATGGTACCCTTTTAAGGCTATCCATCCCTCGAGAACTGATTTATGGGATGAAAATTCGTCTGTTTTATTATAGTGTACTACGTTTATTCAAAGTATCAGGTCGAACCGTCGTCCATTAGTTTTGTGCTTGAAAAATTAATATACACATAAACTTTCGCTTTTATAATGATACTAGCTGCGCCCCGCAGCGTGGCCCGCGTGGAATTTTTTTTATTTGTCAAATATCATAATTTTTATACTTATTATCCTATTCCCGACGAAGATAAATCCAAAAACATAGAAATCATTAAAATCGGTCCAGCCGTTCTCGAGTTATAAATGGTGTAACTAACACGACTTTCTTACATATAATGATGATGATTAGTAAGGATATATTATAACAGTACCCATACCAGTAACTCACTCATGGAATCGGTATAAAAATAGCTCAGAGGACAAGGTAATACTGGCATGCGAACACCGAATTTGCGACAAGGTCGCCCTTGCAGACGTAAGTAAGGGCTCGCATTAGGTCACTTACTTTATTACCTTTGTCTGTTACAAAAAGCTTTGAATGTAGCAAAAAGAACAAATATTTTCCTAAGACAGGCAAGTATTTTGATAAGATCACATAAATAAAGCTACGTTTATATGTTGAAGATAAGCAGAGGGTAAATAGTGTAGGGGAGAAAATAACAATAAATAGGTATTATCGTTATAATGAAAGTATAATGAGCAAAAATAAATGTATTTGTTCCGAAGTGTAGCAAATAGGTAGTAAGATGTTGACCTAGCCACAGCCTACACAGCCACAGTCAGCTGAAAAAATCTTTAGTATAGATTTTGAAGATTTTAGATTAGCGGGACAGATCTGTCAATGGAGAAAAATATAGATCAGAACAAAATGCAAATTTAGTCGACGGTTATAGTGTAGATCGTCAAGGGCAGAACGAGTTTGACCGACCTATACGTCAGCGATGTGTCACATACACTCGCACAATGACTGATTCGAGCTTCAATTGCTGAAATACAATGGTAATGGGAATCAGTGTTTTAGACTCTATTATCATATATTTTACATATTTTCTTTGGTAATGGTTGAGGGTTAAACATCGCTAACCTACAGTAAAATATATTTAATGAAAAACATAGATCAAAGTATTCGTGTGGGGTATAGTTAATATCTTGACCGATGCCTAAAAAGATATTAATTATAAAGTTACTTAGAAAAACCTACAACAATAATAAAATAACAATCCAAGGCGACATGTAGACATGTGGAGTACACATAGTGGAGGGGCAAAAGCTAAAAAAATCCTTAACATAATGTAAGACTGCTGTTTTTCAGACAATAACTTTTTAAGAAAAACACAAAGAGATATAAAGTCCTACGTTATATAATAATGTACTGCCATTGCCAATCCATATAGTCCATAAAGTATCGCAATTACGGACCCGAACGGAGATGGCCCATCAAACCATATTAGACGATACGAGGGGCCTGTACTGGACCAGTATCTGCGCACAGCATTTTAAACCAACAAATATCAGTGATCACGTTTAAAAGAAAAAATATGTGCTAAAGAATAGCAGTGTTTTGTACTTTACGCTAAGTGCACTCTCCCATAAAATATAATGGTTGATTTTCTCGCGGTTTCTGTGAAAACATCGGAAGTGTTACGCAATCTTCTCTTTATTTGACAGTGTTTGTGTTACTTCGCCGTGGCTTCAAAGAGCTAGAGGGAAGTTGATAGAAAACAGAAACAAGGATATTGCTGAGGGATTGTAAGTTATATCACGCATTTTCATATTTTATCTTGAAAATAATGTTAAAGAGAAAAGAAAAGAGATTAAAAGCCAACATATTTTACTTACTTCAGCATAAAGCAACGCCATATCGGTAAGATTCACATTAGTCTCAAAATGTTTGCTAAAATACTGCCTTATAACAAAGTCTAGTTTACACTTTCAAAAGTAGAATAGATTAATTAGTATGAAGAAGAAATTCTTCTCGAATTTCTGGGTTAATTGGAAAATATTTATTTAGTGGATCAGTGAGTAACAGGTACATCAATGTTCTTATGTCTTCATAGTCATAAAAATATCAATCATCTAACACTGACCTAGCGGTCAGTGTCAACTTTAATAACTCTATCCTTTTGGATTTATTGGTCGAATTGTACTACAGTTTAGTTTATTACACTTCTTAATTATACGCGTTGAAATGTTCTTCTTTTTTCCTCGCAACACTCATGCCAGAGCAATCGTGGACAATATGATTATTCTGGTTGAGTGGCTGTGTCCCTTTCTTTATACAGCTCATTCTTTTTTGTCTTTCAACGAACATTACTATTAATTATAATACGCTGTTTCTTTTGTTTTTTTAATATGAAGAAAAGCAAACGTACTTTTCTATCGCCAAATCATCTTTCCCCACAATAAAAAAAGCTTTGAAGCGAAGAAAACAAAACTAAAGAAATTCAATCAGCTGCCCCGCCATTGAAATGTAACACGATAACGTTTTATTGTGAGAACCGGCCTGTAGGATACGATATCAATCTATCAATCAGCAATAAGCTAACTATCAGAACACTTTGGTCCAAAAATACCCGAAAATATAGGCCCTTTATGAAAACAGTCCGTTGTAACTATCACTTGGCAATCCGATGGAGCTTAGGGTTGACCCAAAACCCAAACCCTTCGGCAATCGAATCACTGTTTCATTCAAATATCCCAAAGGAAAATGTAGCCTGCATACTCAGGTTTGTTTTGAATGAAACTAGAATTACTAATGTGAATAATGTGGTTTTCATTGATTGTAGCTTTTGGGATTACCTATGGGTAATTATACTAATGTTTGTGTGCACAACGGAGAGAGCTAAAATCATCAAATATTATGTTATGTTACTAGATGCGCCCCGCGGCTTCGCCCGCGAACCAGAGTTTTTTTTGTACAAATTTCAGAAAAGTATGGGGTTATGGTGTAAAAATAAAAAGTACGTATTTAATTATTCACTCCATAGTTTATTTATACCGAGTTTTGAGTGAATCGAACCAAGGAAAAAATATTTTCAATACAAACTTTACCACCCTATTTAACCCCCTCAGAGGTGAAATTTCCGAATTTTAATAGCCTTTGTCCTATTCTAGGTTGTAAACTATCTACATACCAAATTTAATTGAAATAACTTAAGTAGTTCCAAAGATTACTTATAACAAACATTCACACAGACTTTCCCATTTATTATAATAGTAACATTCATGTACCACACTATTTGCCGTTACTTGATTTTTTGACGAAATTATATCTCACTATGCACAAAAAAAGATAAACTATTTAAAAGTCAAAGATATTCCTCCCATTATTCTTTGACTTATTGCAACCGTCTGCAATTAGCTCAATTATATTACTCTCCATAAAAAATAAAAAAATTGTTGTAAGAGATAGTTGGACTTCGTTTAAGACAAAATATGGCTTAACTGGTTCTAAATGATCTCTGCTGTCTTTGCCTTCAGCTACGTTTGCCTTCCGCTACCTTTGCCGTTTAGCTTTGCACCCATCTTCCAAACATCGTGTTTATAAACACTTTGCAAACTGTGTCATTTTTGTTTACAGGGAGGCAGTCAGGGTTCCCGTGATAATGACCTAGTGCCCCATGACATCGGCGCACCCTTCGCCCTGTCTCACGCCCGCCTGACACGCACTTGTGAGTTACCAAAATACGTTTATTTTTTATTTTTCGTTATTGAGGCACAAACAGTTTACAATTTTCTTAACATATGTAATAGATAGAGTTATTCATAAGTTGCCGCTAAAAGAAAGATTCTAAAAGAAATCGAAAAGTTGTAGGCACTAAACAAATTTTAATAATGGACATAAATATTAAAGTATTTAACATCAACCTCATCAACATAATAGGTAGTTACGTATTAATCAAACATCGGCCTATGATGCTGAAGTTGGTTCTTTCAATTCCCGGTACGGGATATTTTTTTGTATGACCTACGTACGCGCCACTAGTTGTTCCAGGATTGTTTTCTGTGCTACTGATAACACTAGTTTTACTTACTTCCTGGATAAGAAACCAGCCATGTAAATTCTGCTTGGAACTGGGGCTGTCAGTCATTATTTATCCAGTGTCCCTGCAAATCAGTGAAAAAGTAGTTACATTGTTATTACTCACAGAATTCTAAATAATTTCAGATTGGTCTTATTTCCTATTGCATTGCAAAAATCTGCTCTAACCACTTTAAATAAACACACGACCTATAGGTCCCTTTCCAACTTTTCTAACCTCCCCGAATTAACCTCCCTTTTCGAAGCTGGTTTAATCAAACCAATTTGAACTTAATTAGTCCTAGTAATGGATTGTCAATAAACTCATTAGCACTGCGGTAATTATTGCACAGTTTTAATAGGTACAAAGTTCCTATTAACGGAATCAGTTGTGCTTTTATTGCCTTTTGCTATTTATAATTTATCTCAATTGAATATATGAAATTAGATATTATATATTTAGAGTAAATAAATAAATATGAATAAAAATAGTATAAAATCAATTTTAAATAATTTTTTGAAGCCTTAATAGCTCGTATTTTCTAAATAATTAAAACAATTAAAGCTTGGACATGATAATCGGACTTGACATTTAACATTTAATTGACTTGTACTTCAACTGATTTTTTATTATTTACAAGACAACTTTAACTGAGGAATACAATAATATCTACAACTTATTTCAAACCAAGAAGATAAAAAAAATCAAGGAGAGAGAGATTGAAAAGTTTCACAATGGGCGGCCTTATCGTTAAGATCTTCCATTCAACCTTGGGTTGGTTACGAAGCAACGAATGGCTGACCTTTCGCAGAACAATGCTTGAAGTGCCTTTTTAAACTTAAACCCTGTCTTCCGTCATGTAATCTGTGTCCTGATGTCTCATCATTTGAGGGCGCATTTACAGATACTTTATCAATCAAGATTATGAGTCAGGCAGTTCTTGCCACCAACTAAAAAAATATGAGTGAACAAATTATATCAAATGACTTCCTTTGGTACATTGCCGAGTACCCGTGAGATTTTTTGAAATTCTGTCAAAGCAGGCTTTGAACGTAAGTACAACTCCATTCATATTCTACGCAAAAAGTTTTTAAACAAATCACCCATAATTAACGCAAATTTCACTCTGTCCCTGTTTATTCTTATAACTATTTCACTTGTCCATTTAAAATATTTCCTGCGATATAGGTACATTGATAACAATTTATCTGAAAGTCAAAGCAAGGGAATTTTAGATTTAATTTTTGTGGAATAGTTCACAAACATTTCACATCGTGATTGAATAGAGTTGTGGGTACCTACCTATAGAGTGTATGAAGCAAGGTAATAAATATTAAATAGTATAATATTTTAAACCACCATCTCACATGTCTGGTTGTGGTTCATTTAGAATTCTCCTCGTCTGATAGAATATTCACGTCAATGCTTTCGGCAGTGGGTAACCATTTAACCAATGTATCTTCTGTTTACAGAACGTTACTGCTCTCCTTTTTTCTTATTAACTGGTATAATGGTATACTTATGTAATTAGTTCTTAAAAACGAAACCGCGTCACTAATAAGCTACCTGAAAATCAGCGTAGCATCCGGTCTAGCCAAATACTACACTAAGCTGAGGCAAGGACCCTTTTTTACCCTAAATATTATGTCGACTTTATTAATCTTGCTTTTATTTATAATATATAATTTTTTTAGTGTAAGTTTATATAGTCTTTTAGTGTTAGTTTACCTAGTCTTTTAGTGTAAGTTTACCTAGTTTTTAATGGGTAAAAATAAAAAAAATCTTTCTGTTTTTCTTTTTAATAAAATAATCAGGAGAAGAAAAAAAAAGGATTGAAGTTCGTTCAAATTCCAAGTGAGCCAGTATTTTTATGCTGTTTTGTAAAAATAAAGTTGTAACTAAGTTTTAGAATACTTTGCCGTCGTTGGGCGTCTGCGAAGTTATTGAATAAGTTTCGTACAAGTGATTACGCGAGTTTATTTGATTTTGTTTTTAAAACCAACCAAACTTAGTAAATTGTTCTTGATTGTTTGTTTGAACTGCCGCTGATCTAATCAAAAAAGATTATCTTATAATATGAAAGGAAAGATAAGTTGCAATGAGGAACATCATAACACATATTATGGTTAAATAGCTAATATATAATAGATTATATAACAAAAAAACTGAGCTTAATATAGAATCTTGTGGCATAATGCATCCATGAATATATAATCATTAAACCTTCAAAGGTTAAGTTTATTTTTAAGTTGATTATGACTGAATAAGATCGAGGATTGTCTACATCTAATTTTTTTTAAATTTAAATTAACTCACAATGGGAACTTGTAAATATTCCCATTTTGATTAAATAAATTATAATAATTCCGGACAGTCCACACATTATAAATTCAATAAAATTTCTTGAACTAATGATCTGTATCTGCATTCATTTCAAACAAAATAAAAATCACACAAAAATCTCGAAAATTAAAACGAAATTGATAAATGTACCAGCTCACTCAATAAACAAAATGAAAAAGTGAGTAAAATGAAAAGGAACATTTTTCTTGTACGAACTTAGCAATCGCGACCCTTGTTTGTGACGCCCCGTGCTTTTTGTTCCGTACTAATTGCTATAGAAACGCATAGTAATTATGTTTTAGTTATGTTATGTCCATGGTTATATCTATAGATGAAGCACTTTTGCATAGGTTAGAACGGTGCAGACATACACGTCCGCAAAGCCCCGTTGCAAGCCCATGAGTGTGAGCGAGATGCATGCGGCCGCGAGTGGCATGTTGCCGACCGCCGCGTTCAGTTGTGTTCGGCCGCGATCGGATTATGACTAGACAGTCATAGATAAAAAGAAATAAAGTGAAAGAATTGGCGCGCGAATATTTAAACATGGTAGTCTATGTTTTCGTTCGGTATGGAATTTGAAGTGGGCAAGCCCGGCTTTTTGACCGCTAATGTTTCTACCCAGTCGAATGCACACACGAGAGAAAGAAGTTTATATACTAATACGTCTTTATTTCCGTGCAGTATAAAGAATGCTGCCACGCTGGCTTCTCCTCTGCTGCGTGGTATTGCTAGCGCGGCCGGCGCATCCGCAAGGCGCGCAGCAGTGCCCCGCCTCTAACACCATCACGCCATGCAGCTGCACCGTCAAGAAGAACGGCCTCGACATCCTCTGCGAGTTCACTGAGCAGCAGCACATCCAGAAGGTAATCATCATCACCATCCGCCGTTAAGACCATCAAGACTATTAAGCTAGTCAGTTAGTATAAATTGTTTCATTGTAATCAGTATCCCTCTATAGGGATGAACAATATGTATAGATCTTGTCGACATAAGAGAAAATTTTAGTAGCATCTAAAATTCAATAAATTAATTACCTCACGATGAAATTGCTCAGTTACAGGATAAGTATCAACAAAGTAGAAATTTCTGGATAGGTAAATACCAATACTACCTACTTCCAATAAAATTTAAATGACGTGATTAGCACAAGACCGTTATAAATGGCACTGATTGAAGGAAATGTACACCCGGCGGAGTGATAGGAGATGTTAATGGTAATAGATGAAGAAAACTTTAAAGCCTTTCTCATAAAAAACCTAAAAGTTCCTTAGAAATTATAACAAACTAGCTTTTGTATAACAATTAGTCAATAGAACATGCGACATTCGTTTGCCAAAAGGTATTAGCCCTTTGCATTATTCACATTCAGACGTCCCCTTGAAATGTTGCCACTGGAAATATGCCAATGCTACGAACATGGAGAATTCCAGTGAAAGGCACAAAAACAGAGAAAACAAACATTCGGACAGTTCTGCTTTCCAATTGTGAATCTACGATACCAATGGATTTCAACCACAGTGTTGGAAAGGTAGCTCTATAAAATGCCTAGAATCAAATCAAACAATTGGCAGGTTTTATAATGTAGCCGTCAAACGAGTGTTTTAGTGATGTATTTCGAATTTGCACTTCATTTTGAAACAAATTAAATTATGGTGGTAACTGAATTATCTGCACTAAGTGGACTCCCAATGTCAGCTTGCTAGGCATAAGCTGGTGTAACAAATAGATTTTCCTCAAAATAATGAAAATGCCCTGAGCTGTAGTAAGTTTTCCATTGTATGTAAAGGATATCAAGGCCGAGACCATCTATTTTATCTCATTTTCCTTCTCTCCATTCAAGGTAATATAAGAATAGAGTCGATTTTCATAATCATGCGCCCTTTATAAAAGTAAGTGGAATGAGGGTATCTTATTTGAAATATTACCGGACAATAACCAGTTGTCGGTTAACTTTGACGATATAATATTAGAAAAGTTCATGTAAGCGTTCGATTGTCGATTAGAATAACGTATTGTAGTTTCTTAATGTAGCAATAACCATCTAGACGATTTGTGAACCTAGGTTTTGTTTGTCCAGGCAATGAACACACTTCGATCGAAGCCCATGATAATTTTCTACCTGAAGCTACGTCACAACAACTTGGCCAAGCTGCCGTCTTACATCTTCCTGGGGCTCGACATCCGCCATCTCACCGTTCATAACAGCAGTTTGGCTGTTATCGAGGACTCTTCACTCAGTTCTATAGGTAAATGGCCGCCGAGTTTATTGGCTTCGGATGGGAAGCTAGTTGAACTCCCACGTCATAATGTTCGACCAATGGCAAAAGCGCTAGGAAATCTTCCGAATCGAATTTTCGAATCCATACCTATAAAATCGTACGAAGCCTTGCAAAGTTGCTTTTATTTGATTCAATCGTGCAGCTACCTTGGCGTTTTCATCTTTGATATAACGTGTGCACCAGTTCACTTCAAATTTTTGTGAAGTGACCAATGTGATCATGTTTGAGGGTTTTGCTGGCACTTAGGTAATTGTATTATGAAGTATGTATGATAATGATATGAAGTAGGCGTTCCAAGAAATAATTTATTTATGTTGGATTTGAAAAATCCAAGATTTTGTAGATCTATCGGGAAAACAAACCCAAGAACGTCATTCCACCCGTGTGCACACCCATTTAGTTTTGGAAGCCCATTGAAAGATACCTAACCTTAAAAGACAAGATACTTAACCTTGTTTAGTCTAGTTTTAGGTAAAGCGAGTCTCCCCTAACCCAAATAAAGACGTAAACCGACCAGATTTCAGTGCATCTTACGTGGATCGGACCATAATACCATTGTCTCTCAAACACTTTTTAATTCTCAGGCAATAAGCTAACCCAGCTCGACGTGTCCCAAAACAGCCTCGCGACGATTCCAACCTCCTCGTTCGCGCACCTTAATCACCTGCTCATCCTGAACATGAACCATAACAAGGTAATTATGACGCAATTAGCTCTGTGAATTGTCAGAACAACGGTGTGTAAGTAAGTACGTAGTACCTGCGTAGAATTGTACGTAGAGGTTCCTGAAAGATGGCTTGAGATGTTAACAATGAAAACAAATGCACTTTACTGATTTGTTTTATTCTCTATCGTGTTTACACTTAAGAGTAAACAAAATTTATTTTTGTGAATTATGAAATTCAAGGTTTTATCTCGATATATCGATATGACATATGAGTCAGTAAATGTAGCCTATATAGTTTTTTAACAAATCAGTTATCGCAGTTATCAGTTTCATTGTTGGGCACTTCAATTGTAAAACTAAATGATCGTAAGTTTTCTGAGTAGAACAAGCGGACCGCCGAGGGTAATTTTTTTGAAATTGGCTTTGTAAAACACCGTATGAATATTTCCACACTCATGCGAATCGAAATCATCATCCGAATTCTCCGGCTTCATGTACTAATTCAGGCTGAAAAGTTACCTATCTACTAACTGCAGACACTATCTTTGCCACTTTTTGGCCCTATCTCTCGTATTTTAAATACGTTAAAATGTACTTTAGCTCTTCTTGCTAAGTCTATTCATAAACTAGCTAGTCAAGCTTTTGAGAAAAGTGCTTCGAAGCTCGAAGCTCTTTGTATCGAAAAATACTGGCACAAACTTGAGTACCTACCGAACAATTTTTTTGGGAATTTTTGTCTATTTCTTTTTACATTTATAGTAGGACTACGGTCCAACACATTTTATGCATTGCTTACTTAACTTTTTATTGTAAAGTTTATAAATAGACTGTAAAGTTATTTCGACACACACATTGGCATATAACAAAACAAAATGAGGTCAAAACTAAAGTGACAAATGGTGGGCGAAAAAATCGTACTCTACCCTATGCTGGCTCAGCGTTTGCTGACCGATTGACACCTGGCACTGGTATTTATTGCTTTTAGTTAAAATCAAAAACCTTCACCTTTTCACAGGTAACAGCGGTGCACAACCGGGCTTTTGTCGGACTCGACACATTGGAGATACTAACACTCTATGAGAATAGAATATCTGTTGTCGACGGGGAGGCGTTCAAAGGACTTGAAAAGTAAGTATACCTAGCCATGTTAAGTTAATTGCATTCGAGATAATGAAGAGAGAGTAAATTCCTAGCAAGATAATGTCAAAAAGATACGGTCAAAGACACTAAAGTGTCTTATGGGATTCATATCGGACTTAAAAAATGCAAAACTCTTTCCAGTAGCGGCAGAAATCTCAAATAAACCTTCGCATGTATCGAATGCTAACGGGATTGAATCTGTACCTTATTGTATCGTTTTTACAATCCATCTTATCTCTTCCATCAACCTACGTTACGGGATTGAAACCAATCTGTTAGATTAGACAGTAAAACAAGAAACAGAAAAAAAACACTAATTTCGGGGTAGCTTTAAAGCTCAACCACGCCTATTCAGAAAGTTCCTTTGACCATCAATCACAATTCAAGTTAAATAGAAAAAAATAACACATAAAACCGATTCTTAGGCCGACTGCTCACATAATAGCATCACTTTAGTCAAAAGTGTTTTCCATTACCAAGATATGGTATACGAAGTTTTCCAAGTAAATTACACATTGTTCAACCTGATTGCTGGTTTGGACGTTTTATGGTGCATAGAGTATCCGTGGCTTAGTTCCCACTTCCGTAACTTTTGTTTCATGTGTTTAGTTAGGATTTTCCTTGTAAAGCCTCGACTTAAGACGCTCATCTATCAAGTTTCATGCTACCAGCTTAATTTTATTGTTATTACGTTTTGTCTAACGTTCCATATATCTATCGAATCACATCTGCTTCGTCCAAAAAATTAGATTAGTAATAGATTTTTTTCATTCATTCCATACTAAAGGCACTGAGCGACTTCATCGTCTAATTGAAAAAATCATAATAATTACCATATTTTATAAAATTACCTAAAACTAATCTCGACAGAAATATCTGATAGAAGGCATACAAATGTTACCTTATATAACAGCACAAAAGAAGTCCAAAGATTAATTCATAAACCAGTCTGTCTTTTAACAATGTATTTTACATTGAAGGTGAGCTGTTGTGTAAACGACTGAATAACCCAGCGGGTTGTGCTTTTGAACGCCCCAGGTGGTTGGAATTCTTGATCCGAATCCGTTTTATTGTCCGTAAACGTAGGGGATGCAATAAATGGTGATTTAAAATTCAGATGTTGATCCGGTTGTTTGTTGAATGGTTTTTCTGAATTTTTACGTCAGCAACGAATGCTCGTTTTCACAGTATAAAAAGTAGCTTATTGTTTATCCCAAGGTAGTAAATTTATCGTCCATCGATATCGGATATTTTTCTAACAAAATGTGAAATTACTATCCCCACGCATAACTGTGCTCTAGCCTAGTTTTTACGTAGGCTAGACGAAATGAGACTATTAAAGCCTAAACTCCCACAAGGGTGCTAAGGACTCTGTGGCAAATATAACGTTACACTTCAACGTCACTGAGTAATTGCTTTTTATTTTTGTCTCAAAACATGGTTCCATGATGAAAGAAAGCAATCCCAACGTTAAAATGGACTATAAAGACTTTTACCACTTCTTTCTAACTTGTTTAGTTGATTATGTGGATACTAAGCTTTCTTTCTACTGTTAGAATCTTTTCTTATTGCTTTTTTCTTTGTAGAAAGCTGAAAAGGCTGAATCTTGGAGGGAACGACTTGACGGCTGTTCCACAAAAAGCGCTTGCTCTGCTGGAAAACTTGAAAAAGCTCGAAATGCAGGAAAATCGCATCGCATCCATTTCTGAAGGAGACTTCGCAGGTAGGAGCTGTAATTTTGTCGCTTTAAAGATTTCGGAAGAGAATTTCTCCGATACATGCCTCGAAGCATTCGTTTTACAGATGTTTTCGTTTAGATTGTGTACTTATGCCAAATTTTGTGCAATAAATCTTCCTATTATTAAACCACATGGTATTTGTATAAGTCTTAGCTAGATTTCGTAACCTAAAAAATATGAAAAACGATATAAGTGATTTCTTTAATTCATGTTCCGTGCAAAAGTACTAGATTAATCTTATTTTTTGTGTAACCAGGTCTTCGAAACCTAGATTCTCTGGGGCTGGCCCACAACCAGCTCAGAGAGGTGCCAGCCCAGGTGTTCTCTCATCTGACGTTCCTGAACTCTCTGGAACTGGAGGGAAACCAGATCCAACGGATCGATGAGAAGGCCTTCTTTGGACTTGAAGGTAGTAAGCGTAGCCAGATTTCAGAAAATTGATTGAAAACTTTTAAGTGGAGATTATTTACTTGCTAGAAATAAATTATTTAATTTAGATCTATATGATATGAAATTATAAAAAAAACAAAAGCTGATATAATAAAGATTTGAGATGATGCAGTTTTGAACGATAGTTCACAATGATGTATGAGTTGTCCAGCATTATGTAGGTAGATTTTTAATTTTTGGTCAAAAACCCTTACGACTTGTCTGATTGCCTGTCTGTTTCTTATGCTAAATTTATCTAACCTTACTACAAAACTCGGTAATTTGATGATACTTGTCACTTTATTTCTGTAATATAATGGCCTACCTTGAAAAATATCCTATAACTTAAATGTGATAACGAGAAATTTACGATGATGTTTGGTGTTTCAAATTTTCAAATTTTGGTACAATTGCATGCCGTTATTGATGCTTTTTGTTAATGTGGACCATGATAGTTGATTAAGATTAAATGTGTTCAATCAGAAAACCTGCAATACCTACGCCTGGGCGACAACCGTCTTCACGAGATCCCTTCTGAAGCTTTGCGCCCATTGCACCGGCTGCGTCACCTGGATCTGCGCTCCAACAACATCACCTACATCAGTGAGGATGCGTTCACTGGCTACGGAGACTCCATCACCTTCCTTAATATGCAGAAGAACATGTGAGTAAACTTGTTTTAGAAGTTTATTTTTGTCAGTATCATTATGTTTGGCACGTGTCACACCTTCGAAGGAGCTAAATGATCTCTTCGTAGTGGCGAGATAGCGCCACTTATATTTCAAAATTCAATAGATTTGGCAGCTCTTTTTTGTCATCACATATAAAACAGAGTTTTTTATGTCTAAAATATTTATGGTTATGATGATAAGTTTTTAGCTTGACGTCCCAATGTAGTCCACACAGAATAATTGTATAGTCCTTTAAATTCAATTCAGCGTTTTATGAAAGGTATAAATAATAAATCAATAAATCTCTTTATTTCTTTAGGCTTACAAAATAAGCACTTAGACAAGTCAAATTTAATACTATAGGTACATAATTATCAAAATAATATAAGAAATAAAGTGGTAATTGATTTTCAGTTCGCCTCACTTTTTTGTCCACTAGTGGAAGAGTAGTATATATATCACAGATACCATTCTATTACAAAACAGGTCATAGTCAATTAAGGTAGATCGTCTTTCTATACCACTGTACTAGCTTACATATATAACTATTTATGAGTTTTTGTTTGTATTAAAAAGTGTTCCTTTATGTAAAATAACTTACTAAAACACTTATTTTGTGAGACGAATTAATATTTTCTAACTATTATTTGAAGCTCAGAAACACAAAGAGCGGAATTGTTTGTTCCAATTTAATCAAACAAACCTTTCAGAGAAAACCAATTTTCAATGTATCTGATCGCTGAAGCGATCCAGGCCGACCAAACAAAAGAGCTCAGTTTCGCAATCTTTAAGTCCTATTTAATAAGGACTCAGTTGATTCAATAAGTCTCAGTAGTTAACATGGAAGTCTTATTCACTGTTGTTTACCTAAAACTTTTAAGAGCAGCGTAATTGGATTGAATTATGCATCGCGCTAATATTTTAAGCCACAGGTGCTCATATTGTTATTTCTGCAGCAAACTCGGGTTTATTCACATGAATCTTATAACTTAATCGCGATAAATACAAGGTTTTTTTTTAACGAACTAGGTGTCTTCTTTTGTATACTCTACCAACCACATAATGTATTACTTATTTTCAATTTCAATAATGAAGAATGTTGTAAATATAATAATTTTGAATTAATACAAAAAGCTAACTCATCATGCTCGAAAACAGTTAAAAAGAAACACGTACCGATCTAATTGTTCAACAATCATCATCATTAACCTAAATAACTTTTTTTTATAGTAGTATAAATTTTTATTAACAACGAAAATTACAAGCAAAGGAAAAGAAAAATTACAACTAGTATTTACAATTGAAACCATTGAGCTAACTGCAGACGGTTGCAAACAGTCTAAAGGTAGCTCAATTGATCCATGTCAATACCAGTCGGAAGCGTCCCCAAGACACTGGCTGCATTACCACGCTGTATGGCAATGCTGATGCGCTGAGCCAGATATTCACCAGCTCTCGGGTCACGCGTCGCATCATTTACCTAAATAACTTCACTACTGGACCTCTTCTAATGAGCGTCATATCCATGTTAGCCAATATATTGCGATAATATCCATTCAGGACGAAACTAAATATTAATACAATTTTATATTGATACTGTTCCTAGAGTAAATACATTCAACTTTTAGATTTGTTATTCTTTGAAAACCAGGAAATCTGGAATCATAAATAAACCATTTATTCACATCACATTGTACCTAAGTGAAGAATGGAAACGGTAATTTGGATAAAACACGCTACCCTTTGGCTTATCAAGGTAGTTAAGAAATATTTTAAGCGTTGATATCGTGACGAAAATATTTTTGTAAGTTTCCCTGAGCTTTTCAAAGAGCCATTCAAAGCATATTCTGAATTCAAAAAACTGTAGAGTTTTGTACTAACTGTACGTGAGCGACTGGCGTCGAACTATTTTTGGAATATGTATTTCATTCGTAGGACTCACGTATTTGCCCAATGCCGTAGAGTTTATGAATTTATGGATGCCTTAAACGATAGTTTACAATAAATATTTTCGCACCACCTCCCACGGGATGACAAAAACAGTATGGGTAAATCCTCGGAATTAAGAAGTATCAAATATGTAAACAAATAGCGCTCACTCAAAAACGTATCGGAGTAAGAGGTCACTCTGTTACAGGATTCACCAACTGCCGACGATGGGCTTTGACAACCTGAACTCCCTTGAGACTCTGAACCTTCAGAATAATAAGCTACAACATATCCCTGAAGAGATCATGGAACCTATTCTGGATACCCTTCGAGTCGTCGATATCATGGGTAAGTCTCTTTATTAATAAAGAAATCAAGGAATCTATCGAGGAATACAAACAAATTACAACTGGTAACAATAGAGTAACAATAGAGCTAACTGAACACGGTTGGAAACATTCTAGAGGTAGTTCAACTGATCCATATCAATAAGATAAATAAGTTAACTAAGTAATAGGTAAGTTGAGTAAAGGCGTGAAGAACACGTAAAAGTTACAATCATTAATTAAATTACACACTTAGTTGAATATGGTAATTCAAGTAGGTATTTATACTAGTAGTGTATTTTGAACAAACACCAGGTAGGTTATAATTTAAAAAAAATAATGGACAAACAATTACTATGTTCCCGATTTGCCAATTAACGATATCGAATAAATTTGCGTTGCAAACGATTAATTATAATGTTCGGGCTTTTAATTATAATATGTTTTAATAGATGCAAGGTGAACAAAGGCCTTTGTGATTTTAAAGTTAAAACTTTACCTTTTGCCACAATCGTCCTGTTAGATAAAATATACATTCCAATAAACCCACATGGTAAAGCATATATTATACATATTAACGTTACAACAAAATAATATTGAATTACTGTAAACTTATTTTAAATAAACAATATTAATCAGTGTGAAAATGGAAAAAGCCATATTTTTTTTATATATATATATATATATTTTTTTTTTTATATTCGCCTCGGGTTGAATGAGACTGTGAATAAACAGTACCTATTTCTTATTTTATTCAATCAAAACTTCAAAAAATCTATATATAAGTAAACAATGTTTACTTAAATATTTATACGATTTACGATTAGATTTATACGGTATGCTCATCAGTAATAGATGTTTTTTTTCGAATATTTATTACTGATCATCAAACCACAAAACATGAATAATAAATTATTATTTTTTTTTATTTAATGTTACTAAATAATTTATTAAAATTAAAGTCGCCTCGGTTCACCTCGGTTATCATCAATTATCGTAAAACTTTCTCGAATTTGAGTGTTTTCAAGAGAAACTTTGTGTGGTAGTCATGTTTTTTTTATTATTACAATGTATGTATTAGTTAGGTTATTTAGTTTTTACGAGCTATTCGATATTCTGTTTATTATTGACATTCTGTTTATTCTGATATTCTATTTGAACAGAAACAATCGTATTAGGTAATCGTGACAAAAGTCTTTGTGAATAGAGAGTAACAATTTGAAGCAGATAATATAGTAATGTGTAATGATTGCATGAACCAGTGAAAAGTTCTCTGAATAGGGATGTAAGTGCAATATAATCTGGTTTCAGAGATAATAATAAAAATGTTTTATTCAGACAACCCCTTGATTTGCGACTGCGAGCTGGCTTGGTACGAGGCATGGCTGGCTGGCCTCCGTGACCGCGATGACGAAATGATGCAAAAGAAACGAACAGTCTGCACCATGGTCAACGAGCACCGGGAGTACAGCGTCGCCAAGATGCCTCTGGAAAAAATGAACTGCAAAAGAAAACCCGCCTACGGACGTACCGGAGACGCCCAAATCGCAACTTGTAATGTGTTGACTAACACTATCATATACATCACTCTCAAGTGGTTCTAGATTGTAAACTTCTTATAGTCTTTCGTTGTCCCCCTTTATTTGTGAAGGATCCAACTCGAGTCAGCTGTGGCCGGATGACTCGACGTCTGACCCTTCGCCGTTCGTATTTTCAGTTCGACGTAAATTGTGCAATAACTACGATACATATCAATTTGGGGCTAAACATACTAGTTGTAAAGGAGCGGTAGCTTTTCGAATAAGGAGGTTTATGCGGAGTGTAAGTTAGTGTGATACGGTATTTTTAGAACTCGGTTTGCCTTATAATGTACCATTAGCTGCAAGTACACCAGCGTAGCATGTAGGTATCACTGGGAACGTGGTTTAATCAAAAGGATATAGGAGACGATGATGTAGAAGAAAATCTACATAGAACTTAAAACAATCTTTTAGCGAAACGTTTTGATTTTGTAGTTACCTTTCGAATTTTAAACCTTATATTTTGTATCGTTTACCCCTGCCTTACGATAATATACATACATATTTAATAAGCTTATACGTACATATTTACGATGTTGACTATTACTATAATATTCTAAAATGATATTATCTATCTCTTTGATATTTGGGCGAGTTCGATAAACTTGATGTTAAATAATAATGCGATATGAAATAAACTTTCTCCAGTAAAAGGTTAAAATTTGCAATAGCTTCTTCTTGTAATGCATTTTGCGAGTAGATACACTCTACATTCATTCATACATTTGCTGTTATTGAAAGTATTCGAATTCAAGTAGATTTTGTTGAATAGTTCATTGATAGTTGAGATTATAAATATATGGTTATCTTTCGTGTTAATTTTGCATTTTATAGAAGATAGATTTATATTAATTTTTATATCATTAAAGTTTAGAAATAATTTGTATAGCATAGAGTATTTTTATTTCTAGAAGTTTTTGTAGTTTTATTTTGGTTTTAAGTAAAAGTGCGAACTATATTAGATAATAAAGTTAGTAGAGTAATAAATGTGACTTTGAAATAAGCTTCACATTTTATGTTGCAAAATCTATGTATGTGCTTGCAATCTTGCATCTATGTGGCTGCTTTATCGTAAAACTATGAAAAGCGTTCCCTTTTAGGATTTCCACAAAAGTGCTACATAATGTAACGAAAAACATATCCCCTAGTCTGATAAGTATATAATATTGAACGTTTTACAAACAAATGTTGAAAATCACAAAGACGATGTGATCGTAGAAACACCATGAACAAATTCGTGCTTCAATCGCATATAGTGGTCCCAATTTTTGTGAATATATCAAAATTTTATAAAATCTTTATATAATCGTATTTAATATATTAAATGAATGCATGTATGACGCGAGGTGGAATACACATTAGTATTCCACAACATACATTGCCATGTAATATTTTGTGGACAAACATATTATCACGATATTATTTTATTATATTATACCTATATTAATATGCACTTACTGTACTAGGTGTTGCACTAATTTATACATTAAGTACAGCACTTATATTGATTAGGTAGTCAGAGTCAAAGGAACCTGAATAATTAAGAATTTTTATCTTATGTAGTATGTTTATCACTTGATATATTAAACTTATTAATGTTCTATGTCGTGTTTGAAAATCTTGTGCATTTTATTATCTATAAAGTATTTCGTGCTTTATTATAAAGATCTGACGCAAGTTAAAATATAGAATATGTCTATGAAATTAACTTAATTTTAAAATGGCAAATTCTCAATATTTATTTATATTTTATTTAAATTTCTACCGATATACTTATATCTTATGTTGTATAGAGTTTATAAACCTTATATTGTTTATTCCGATTATATAATTAATCATACATAATTATTACACTTTTCTTTTACGTTTCCTACAGTTTTATAGTCTGTTAGAATTTGATTACTTTAATTCAGTCAACTAGAACGAATTTTGTTTAAAATTTTTGAACCCATTTAAAGAAATATCTTTGTAATAATGCCATTTAATAAATTATCATGTAAAATCACCAGACCATGATGTTACATATCAAGTACTCGTAGTTACTAAGTCGATATTATCCTTACTTCATATAAAATTGCTATGTAAAATCACCAGACCATGACGTTGCATATCAATTAGTCAATAAGTCGATATGTTGTATAAATGTTGATGATCACTGTTGTGTATTTTTGAATGAATATTGCTTATGTATTAGGCTAGGAACTCGTTATATGGTTCACTTGTAAAATTAAGATATTGTGTCTATGTACGTTTAAAAATGAATAGATATACTTTCGAGCAATAATCAAAATTATCTGAATGTTAAATATTTATTCCAATTTATTATCTGGGATATAAGTATTTTACTGTATTACTAAAAAATTATAGATGAAATATTTCCCATGACTTGTTTTTAGGTTCCTCTAAAGTCAAATATCACTCGGTTTATAAAAATTTCAACGTAAACTTTGAAAATATAAGTAACTTTCGTATTTGGCGATTTTATAGTCACATTTATTATTGTAAAGTTCTAACTGTAGATAAATTTAATGATAACTTTGCCGTAAAATGTGTATTTATTTAATTTGAATTAAATAAAAATATTAAAGGTAATTGTTTGTTTTTTATTATTAGGTAAGAAGATAACCCGTTACCGTAAAATGATTGATAGTGGTTTCAAGTAACATTATACTCATTTAGATTCGATAAAATATATAATTTATAATTATGTTTTTACAAAACCAGACTGTGGTCATATTAATCATGCATATATTTTCTTACTCGGATAAAAAAAATTACTTGGAAAAATTAATCCTCAATGATAATCCTCAAGTCAATAAAATTGGCAAGATTAAGCATAACTCAAAAACGACTGGTCAGATCCTGGTCAAAGTTATATCTTCGCACGGGTGTATTGTACATATAAACCTCCTTCTGGAATCGCTATCTTTTAACAAAACTGCATAAAAATCTGTTGCATACTTTTTAAGCTAAGCATACATAAGGACAGACAGCGGGAAGCGACTTTGTTTTATGTTATGTAGATATAAGAATCACTATTTTTGAAATCACTACATAGTATAAAACAAAGTCGCTTTTTCTGTCCTTATGTCCCTTTGAATGCTTAAATCTTTAAAACTACGCAACGGATTGATACGGTTTTTTTAATAGATATAATAGATAGTTGCTAGTAAAAGATAATCATCAAAAGTTTTTTTAAAAAGTCGAGTTAAAAACACCTCCTTTTTGACTTGGTTTGGGCTTCAAATTGTGTGTCAGGGCTTGATGGATGTCTGAATTGGGGTAATTTGGTTGCGACCTTCTCACTATCATTAACGAACATGTACTACATCTATTTGTGAAGCTAAACCTCCAGAACTGGTATTAAATTTTAATAATTAACGAGAAGAGCAATAATCGGGTCGATACTCCATTAGTCTTGCGGCAGGCAGTTAGTGCTTCGGTGGATTTAACTTTCAACCACATGATGAAAACTACACTACACCAAACTTACCACTACATTAAGTGATAGTTGTTTCGTACCGAAACTCCACGACTTTGTTTTAATCCATTCAAATTCATTATATTTCCTCAGATTTATGACAGCAGGCTCTAAATAACACAGACAAATATTCAGGGCAATATTCAGGCTTGAATTGAAAGACAAAATCAATGAGATGACTACTTCGTTATACTATATTATTGTTTTAATTTTTACAATTTCGCGCGCTACGTGTGTCATTGATCCCGAGTAGCGCCAATCAAATCACTGACTTCAACTTCTTGTAGAATAGCTCTGCGTCTGGTTTTAGACAAGAAGAAATCAAACATAGCTTGATAGATTTTATTTGTGTATATTTGTGCATATTTGTGACTGTCAAAACTAGGAAATCCTAAGCTGCCCAGTGACCTAACCTATGTGATATCCCTAAGTGATATTCCTATGTGATATATCCCTATCAAGAAAGAAGCATCATCATCTCGTATCTAACGACCACGTTCATAGCACGCTTGCGATTGAGATTTCAGTTGAGGAGGAGGAAGTAGGTCTAAGCCTTAGCCACGAGTATAGTAAACTAACTAACTACTGAACTGTTTAGGGTGGAAATCCTCAAGATCTAAGGGCACACTCAATTTATAAAGATCTTACTAAACTTTTCATGGATTATTATTATTGGATTATAGACATTCTGGCAATGCCATAAAGGTTTAAATCACGTTAAAATATATTTACTAAGCATGATAAAGCTCATAAGTTGAGATGTCTTTTTCGGTTCACATGAAACTAGGAGAGATCAAGTAAAAAAAAATTGTTATGATGAAAAAATTTAAATACTTTTATGCTTAGTTAAAAATATAATCGTAACAAAATTTTTAAACAAAACCATTTTTATTCTTATGCGTTCAACAAACTGCACCGGATAGATTAAAATGAAGAGTATCAAAAAAGTGGAAGCCAAAGTACATTTATTCGCTGAGCCCGATTATGTAAGGAAACAGGAGCGATGTAAGTAAACGTATAAGTGATGTCATATAAATACCATAAGGTAGTACAACATATCAGTGCAGCCGACTGTACACAGATATCGTATGATGAGCTCTCATTGCCCAACTTTGTCAATTATGCTGATTAATCGAGTTAAGCGGGAACCTGTAGCTATGGTTCGTTTTAATGGCCCTGTCACATCAGAATGATGGATTAAAATAGCTGAAATTTAAATGGTAAGTGCTTCGATCTAATATACCCGGTAGGTGAGTCAGATAGTTTTAATGATTGACATTAGGATTTTAATTCACATGAAAACATTTTGTTTTCTCTTTGTTTTTTTGGTAAATTGGTACACCTACATACTCTATAAATAATGTAAGTATTAGTAATGGGGGTTATGGGCAATTGGGCATAACCCCTAAATGATACAGTCAGTCAGCCTTCATTTGGGGAGGCCTATGTCCAGCAGTGGACTAATATAAGTTGATGATGATATAAATAATATTTAAATATAGAGTTTTTCAAAAAACAATAAAAATGACTTTGTTTTTTGATAAACTCTATAATTAAATTATTAACGATATATTGATGATATTTATTTATATATTTTATAGTTTATTAAAAACAAAGTGATATACAAAACGTTTAAGTATATACAGGGTACCCCATAACGTGTATACAAACCGAAAGAAGATTATGCGGTCCCCCACGCGAACAACTTTTGTTCTACAATTTTCCAAGTTTCAACCATTTTCATTGAAAATAAATACCTAATATATGCCTTGCCTAGATTTAATGCCGGTCATACAGACTAAGCAATTCCACAGGTCACTTCATTTTGCCTTTTATGAACTGGATAGCAATTTAAATAAGGTTTTAGGTTTGCTGAATTGTAATGTGCAGGCATTTGGTTATAGTTTGTTCGAGAAAACTATGTAAGTTGCTATTTATCACTAAGAATCCAATTTATGTTACGTTTATCACTACTTTCCTTTGAGTTTCAACTGAAATAGGCATCCGAAACTAGCACTTAGTTACCTTAGATTAAAGTTCACTTAAAATTAGCAAAGCAAAGTGAAAACTTTGCAAGGTGCCTAGCATTAGGTAATAAGGACTCTACTGCCTTCTGCAATTGAGTTTAATTTGGCCTTCCAGGAGCTATAAAGCAATTTCGAATAGAGCTTTGAGTTGCAGAATTGTTTTGTGCAGGTGCAGATATTTGGTAATTGTGTGTGAAGTAGGTACCTACTGTTTAGTAGATTAGATATACAACAGGGTGTTTGGAAGATGGGTGCAAAGATTGATTAAGGTTAAAATGTGGACCATTTGAACCAAATTTGTCATAGTCGAAGTCTAAAATTCTCTCTTTCGTCCTATATCTCAGGGCATTTTTTTTTATTTTGTCTATAATCCCAAAATTCGAAAATCAATTGCTAATAACTTGCAGTAAAACTTAAGGTAGCTATTGTTTTCCTTTGAGTTTCTTGAAGTGATGTTAATTAAATGTTTTTTCAGTATTTTTGAACCACATGATTGGTATTAAAAAATAGACATATGGATGATGTGAAAAAGGTAATTAAGTAAATATAAAATAATAATAATTTAATTTAATAAAATAATAATAAATAAAATATAACATAATAATAATATAGTAAAAATAGGTAAGTATAATTTATTTTGATAAAGACAGTGTGACGCTGGTCATAATGATCCACATTATCCAAGTTTTGCATCCATCTTCAAAACGCATTTGCCGTGCAAACAGGTTTGTAGGTACTTCTTCTTTTTAACCGTGCGAAGCCGGGGCAGGTCGCTAGTTAACTAATAAAATGAAATATCCTTAAATTTTAAAAATATGATTGCTTTTCATGGAAATACAATAGCCAAAAATTTGTAAGCCAAACAGTTTCCGATAACCTCTCATCCATAATACGTAAAATGTTTGTCGCGTTGCAACAAATTGAAGGCATTTTAATAGCTTCCATCCGGCTGGTGAATCCAAACTAGTTTGGCTTTTCCAGAGATGTTGATTAATGTAGAGTACACGTACAAGGCATAGCTATGTAGATTCATTTATCATTAAGATAGACAAAAAAATGTTACCGACTTTATAGCTAGATAAAAAGGCTAGGAATTAATAAGACCATTTAGACATTTGAAAATAAACAAACTAGAAAGCACACTACGTAAAACGTATTTCACCCGCAAAAACTAATTAAATTTGAATAACCCTTCAGGGAATATCAAATTTACAGACAAAAGAATTCAGAAAGAACAAAACAAAACAGAGTCCATTCTGACTTCCCATTAATCTGCGGTAATTTGTAGAGCGTGGGAAACACCAACGCATAACCAGACGTCCCGTGATTGCATCCCTCTGACACCCCCTTTCACCCTGAGCTTGATGAAAAATATATTTCCCATTTTCCCGATTTCAGCGCCCGAAGCGACGACTCATGCGACTGGTGTAGCCAACTATAATATTCTGAGTTTATTTTCTGTTACTATTGCGAGGTTTTAATTTTGGAATTGTAAAATTTACTGAATTATACATTCGGAATTATTCCGGAATGGTATTTGGTAAAATGTTTGTTTTATTTTACTAGTAAAACGACGGAATAAATTTTCAGTTTAACCGTTTGTTTCAAATAAAAAATAAAACTATCCTTTAACCCTTTGTTGTTTATCATTTATGGTAACCGTCTTTTTATTTTATTTGGTTCACAAAATGACGTTTTTTTTTTTACTTTGTTCTACCAAATAACAGGCGGTACCTTACATAAAATGTACCGCTGAATAGAAAAAAAAAATGAGAAAAGACGCTGCCTTATTTTTAAATATAGAATTTTACCCGTTAGATCATGATTTCGATAAAATACATTTTAAAGTTTACTTATCACAGATATATCGTAGACGGCAAATGTAATTTACGGAAGGAGGCTTCTGAAATTAGATCTCCGATAGGACTCGAGCTTCGTTAGCATTCGATCAAAATCCGATGAAGCAAAGTTTCACGAGTTTTAGAAGGCTTCTCTTTTTGTCGTGTAATAAAATTTGCTATTTACCAACCAACCTACATACTCGTAGGTTAAGGTTTAATTGTTTCCTTGATTTTATTTTACGAATTATATTTGGTATGTCCAGTCAGTTTTTGGCTTGTCATAAGAGTGCAGAATTTAGATTAGGACCACAGTTAATACGATTTTTTAAAAGACAAAATTTTTGATATGTTTACTTGATGAAAACTTCATTTATATTTTTTATTCTTATTACCGGAGTGCAAACCGCACTGTCCAATTTAAACTTTTAGAACACAAATAGGTACCTCAATACTAGTTTGCAATGACATTCAGCATTATTGCAATTACACTTTTCTGTTTTACTCACTAAATCCAAATTAAAAAAAATAAGCTTATTACATTTATCTTTTACAAAAGATAAGCTTTTCAGGGAGCCTTCAACGTGTAAAATTTTCGTGCATAGGTATGAACGGATTTTTTATAAAACATGGTCCGTTAAATCCATTTTCTACGTAAAAGCTCTTTGTTCTAGACAGCTCGATCATTTTTAGTTTAGGATTTTTTGTGTGGAATTCAATATTTTATTTACTCCGTACAAAGCTTTAAAAATATAAAACTGATAAATATGAAATGCACCAACAAAGAGATGTAAGTTTTTTCAAATAAGCTTTTTTAGATGTTTTTTAATGACTATGCGTAAAAAATATTGTTGCAGCCTTCAAATAAAAGTTTGACTGACTCTGGTCTGTTCCCACTAGAGATTTATGTATTATTTTTATATTTGTTAAAATCAAACAGCTCAGATGTTTAGACTTAAATAAAATAATTAATATAACAGAATAAGGTATCGTCTTCTCTGTATTTCA
Source organism: Eupithecia centaureata (assembly GCA_944547425.1). Lineage (NCBI taxonomy): Eukaryota > Metazoa > Arthropoda > Insecta > Lepidoptera > Geometridae > Eupithecia > Eupithecia centaureata. Next base: position 11,587,461 of record OX155682.1, on the reverse strand, counting down.
AAACCGGTTGTTCTCCAATAATAACATTCAGTATCACGCAAATACATCCAAGATCCATAGCAACCGTCACGTAAGCCCAGAAGTGTATCCAAGTTTCCTAACATCGGTCTATGGGGAGCAATGAGCGGCGCGATGCCTCACTGTTTACGAACAAAGGGTTGCTCGGCAAGGCCAGTGTCACTCAAGAAATACTTACTAATATTATAAACACGAAAGTATGGATTGTTACTCTTTCAAGCAAAAAACACTGAATTAATCATTGCGGACCTTCACCCGTTGCGCCACATTCTGTGCCACAGTGTTCATCATTTGTTGCACAACATAAAATTTATTTTTAAATAAATAAATAAATATATTTTATGCTGGACAATGCACACAACATCATCAAGCCCCAAGCTAAGCAGAGCTTGCGTTATGGGACTAGATGACTGATATATATTACATAGATAGGTATTTTTAAAAATACGTGAAACCTCCTGCGTTGCAGGCGGACCTTCGCCCGCCATACAACAGTCGGTTGTAAAAATATAATACAGATTCGATGATAAGAAAAGCAAATAATTAATTATTTATTTACGGAGCCTGGCATTGTATAAAAAAGCCGATTATTACAGATCCGAACCGTTCATCTACCTTTCAGTAAATTCATGAAAATGTTACATACAACGTGTTGGTAAGTAAGAATATAATGAAAATTATAGAAACATTACAACTAAAAATTAAACATTTATTTAAACATATAATAAAGTGTATAAACCTTTGCTATTCTTATTAATATTATAACCGCGGAAGTGTAAATGTTTGTTCCTCCACGCAAAAAGTACAGTACCTACGGATATGTATGGCTAAAATTTTAATAGACTTAGTTCTAGCCCGGGAATAAAATATAAGCTATTTTCATCCCATAAATCAGTTAGAAAGTAATTGCCCTGAAAAGTTTTCATAAAAACAACGCGCGCAAAGCCCCGGTTACCTATAATTATATAAACTTATAGCACGTGTAACGTAAGGATAATTAAGTTTAATCCAAGTATAGATACAATATCAAATATCGTAAACCTAATGGTATAGGTGTTATTTATTGGTGGTAGTTATTCAATTTGTGAGGGTTCGATATAATTACTATCTGTCGAAAGGTTAGTAAATCAGTAAATTAATATCTTTATTTCTTTAAGCTTACAAAATAAGCACTTAGACAAGTCAAATTTAATACTAAAGGTACATAATTATCAAAATAATATAAGAAATAAAGTGATAATTGATTTTACGTTCGTTTCAATGTTTTGTCCACTAGTGGAAGATGCAAGTTATACAAGTTCATAAACCGGAACAAAAAAATAAAACATAAATATTTCATAAGTAAAGATCTGTGAGTGAGTACGAATTTCTGACGTATTCTCCAAGTCTCACAGTTTAGTTTAGACAAACTATATACGAGTGTGTTTTCTGAATTTCTGCAACAGTTCTGGAATCTTCTGTGGTCGTCTCGGACGTAAGTTGTGATCAGAGATACCAAGTTGGCGGGAACTACTACCCAATTAGATAAGCACTGCAGTGACATCAAATATATAGCTTTTTGGTATGATTCGCGGGTGATAAATGTCTTTCTCATCCCATCTATTCGAAAAGAGGTAAAGAGATCCTGGAATAGTGCGAGCAAAATGGCTCATTCCTGTGCAGTTATTAAGTGCACAGGAATTAGTAACTTTAAATAAGTAACTTTAAAATTGAATAATACCTAAGTGACGAAATTATATTTTAATTTGGTGTTCCAAATTCAAATATTATTTCTTCCGTCGTCGTTCAACTTGGTGTTCCAAATTCAAATATCATTTTGTCACTTATTGTTCAATTTTAAAGTTTGATCACAATTCGCTTCGATAAAACCCTGGCTGACAGAAAACATATGGCGTCTGCCGATGAGGCATTGGATAACCAAATAAAAAAAAAACTACGTGGGAACTTCTATTTCCTTTTTTTACTACTTGATCAAAATATTCCAATTTTAGTTTGATTCACAAAAGTAAATGGAATAAAAGATGAGTTCTAGCGGTGAAACTGAAAAATTTACACCAAAAAGTACCAAATCACGGTACCAAAATCAAAACTATTTAACCACGAGCGATGTAGGTAGGTACTTTGAATCCCTCGCTACTGTCAGGATTCTAGATAATATACTTTGTTCATTGTTACACAAACTGTTACTGATACTGATAGATACTGGGTATATATATAGATACTGGGGTAGTCTAGGTGACTACTAGTTATTGAGTTTAAATTTAAGTTTGTTCTTAGTTTTTGTCAAAAATGGCAATGGGAAGTAAGTAGGTCACATACCTATTCCCCATTGCCATTTCTTTTAACCTACTAAAACCTGCCTTGAAAACGTGAGACGAATCAGGAATAAAATCAGCATTAATTTTCATTCTCCTTATTCGGACCAAATTTGGTCCGAATTCAGTGGGTCGACTACGAAATAATTCAATTATGTTGTGTTATTTTTTATTTTTTATGGACCCTGAAGTCCGAAATAACATTTTTGAATTGCAATTTCGTTCAGAAGAAGTAAATCTTATGATTAAATCAAGCCAGCTTTTACAAATATAAGGTATTGAAAACAGCCTGAAATAATATTCTGACATCCACACAATTGAGACAACAGTCATAAAATCAATTCGTAAAGCCCACAATAAATGATGCAATAAATCAAAGGTGTCAGAGGTATTACGCCGGCGATGTGTCTGTAATCGGATTTATGTAAGCTTTAATCTGATTTCAGTCAGTTACCCGGAGAGTTTCCTTACACTATAAATATTTTATTGGTGCAGTAGTAACAAAAATAAACAGAATTAAGCACGAGGCGACTTGCACACAAAGGGTTACGTAATATCGTACGAAACAATAACTATAAACTAGTTATATAATAATATATATAAATATATATTATTATATTACTAGCGACCCGCCCCGGCTTCGCAAGGTTTTATTATACGTATAAACCTTGCTCTTGAATCACTCTAGCAGTATCTCTATAGTTTTAAAGATTTAAGGATACAAAGGGACATAGGGACAGAGAAAGCGACTTGACTTTGTTTTATACTATGTAGTGATAATAAACAAAACAAGTTCTTACATTTCATCATCATAATCAGTCTATATAAGTCCACTGCTGGACATAGGCCTCCCGTAATGAGTGCCATGGCGCACTGTCTTTAGCTTGTCTCTTACATTTTTTTTTTTTGTTATTTGTTGTTAAAGCGGCAATATAAAATGAATTGAAAGCCTTTATTTAAAGCTCATATCATACTTAAATTGGAGAACACTAATTATCAGATTAGAGTTATAAAATAAGCAATTGACCCTATAGTGCCTATAATGTTTTTGTTTGTTTATAATCTAATACGTCGTGGCGTCCTTGTCCATGAAATTAGCCGTTCGATCACGTAAATATGTACATAGATTATATTATCTACTAATGGAGTGATACACATAACATTATTGTCAAACTTATCTATTGCCCTTAAATATAACAATTTAGAAATGAATCTCGTTTTATAGACTTTTATTTCATTTTATTTTATGTTGATCTAAACTAAATAGACTTTGGGTCATGAAAGAAGTTTTCAAAAATAAACTACCAATTAGGTAAACTAAAAACCAAAGCCATGGAAACCTGCCTACTTCCTGACTCACTTAGGCAAGCCAGACATGGTTTCTAACCGCACAGAGCATTAAACGACTACAGGTCTGCCAAAGAGGGATAGAAAAAAGTTTTCTGTATGTATTTAGAAAAAGATAATTTTTTCAAATCAATTTCTAGAGTGATTGGTTACTGAAGATTAGGAACATCAATTCTAGTATGAAATAAGGATAATAGGAATACGTCTGAATATATTTCGCATTATAAAAAGACACAAGTTACTAATGTATCCAAAAAATCTGAAAAAACCTACTGAGGTTTCTTTACATTAATCTTTTTAATTAACTTATTGCTTCTGCCCAAATTTCAGGTAAAAGTCAGTAGTTTCACTTCTATGTCCAGTAATAAAGTTATTTTTCCTTGAAATACCTGGAAAGCCTGCCTGCTATCAGTCAGAACTTTTGACAGATAGCTGTAATATTCACTGTGCTTTCGCAGAAGCATGATTCCCGGTATAGCATGCAAATTGCGAGGACGCGTTATATCGACAAGATTGCCGCGCTGTCAGTGAAGTAAGTTTCATACTTGTAAAAAGTCTAAGCACGCTTTCTTGGGGAGTTATAATTGACTTAGAGTTGTTCTACAATTCAAAGTACAAAGTGCTTTAGTTCCTTTTGACCCTTACAGGACTCCTCAGAAACTTCAAATAAGGCAAAACTAGGCAATAAGTAGATTTATGTTTTGTTTACTTCAATCTTTTTGTAAGAGAAGCTCACAAGAAACCTTGTTAGTTTTGAAAATGGAACAAAACCCGTCCTATGTTCCTAATTTCAAAGTTTTAATGAGTATAGGTACATTCAGACGTTTAGAAAACCTTGTCTTATGTTGAAAATCATCTGTTGTTTATTTATTTTATTATTATCATCTATTATCATAGTTGAAGACATATAAGTAAATATTATGGAAATACTTGTGATTTAAATGACAAATATTATTGAAAGTAAAGCACCGGGAGTTTCGATTATTCATAACATTAGCTTTGTCAGTAAAATTATTTACTTCATACAACACTCAAACTTAGTTCAAAGTTTAACTACCGTCGGTGTACAGCAAATTGTAAGATAAGTTTGTACTCGTTCAAGCTGCATAAATCTTTGGTTAGATCTGAACGTAGACTAACTAGAATAGAAACATGTTAAAATAATCATCGATTTTTAATAATATGCTCCAAGGTTTTGGGTATTTTCCATGTGCTTAAAATAAAAAATGTCATGTAAAAATATAATGTATTTAATATATCAGTTATCTAGTACCCATAACGCAAGATTTTAGTTACTTTGGGGCTAGGTGGTGTTGTGTGGATTGTCCAGCATTTTTATTTATTATTTATTTATCTATCAATGTATAAATATTAAGTCTTAATCTAGTACCCATTATAAGATCTCTGCTGAGTTTGAGACTGATGTTGTGTGAATTGTCAAGCATTTTTTTTTGCATTTTCAGCCTCTACTTTATTTTATTTTGAAAATGGATTATTCGGAACCCTAAAAAATAAATACCATGTAACCTGTAGCTTTACCAGAAACACATTTTAAATTGTGTTCCAACTCGTTGGCTCTTTTTAATTTTTGTTTGCTGTTATCACTAACTTAGAACCTGGCAACTTTAATAAAACTTATAAAATCAAGATCCACAACATTGTAACTTTGTACGAGTAAAACAAAGTGCAAAAACTATAAGTTTAAGAAGTTTGTTTGCAATTTCAGTCAACAAGAAAATGCTTTTTACCGTCAACACTTTCGTTAAAGCATCAGACACATCAGACTAATATTATAAAGTACGAAAGTTTGGATGTATGTTTGATCGTCACGCCAAGACATTAAAACTGACAACTGAATTCTATATAGACATTGTTCTAGGCCTGGAATAGAATCAAACGTAGGCTGGTGTTTTCCAAATTTTTACGCGTGTTTAGCCGCGGGTCGCAGCTTGTTTTCTGAATAGAAGACCTGGAACAAATAATACCAGATTTAAAATCATTTGTTCTTAGACGGTATTCGAACCCGACAACATTTTAGGGGGATAAGAGACGTCGTTCATCGAATTTTAAATTTACTTTTTTTATAGTGCGCGCGAGTTTTTGATAAAATTCATTTAGAAAATTCATTTCAAATACAAGTTTAAGGCGCCCACCAATTATTTTATCATATAATTACGTTAGACAAAGGAATTGCCAAAATTCACACGTTCAGTTTGTTATACCTAACATAAGTTTTTTTTCATACATCTATTGTAGTTTCATTTTGGCGATTTTAGGAAGAGATACGAAAATAGAGTTTGGTGACCACCTGAGCAACTTCGTTTTACTTCCAAAACTAAATTAAAAATTATAATGTACCTATGTAATAATAATACTGTTAGATAATCCCCACACCATCATCTAGCCCCTAGCCCCAAGCTGGTGTAAAAGGTAACTTTGAAAAATGTGCATAAAAGTGTCCACTTATTCATTTAAAGTAATATTTTCGGGTTCCCGATACAGATAAATTAAGTTACACCACGCAATTTATTTTACTTGTAGGTGGGACATAAAATGTGAGAGCATATTGTGTCAATCCGTGGGTGTTTCTGGATAAATATTTTTGGTGTATCTGTTGCTGGCACTCTTGAAAAGTAATTTGAAAGGCTTTTATTTGCATTTAGTAGTAGCGTTAATATTTTTACCGATTCCTGTGTTGAGCAGTAAAAAATGACGAACAGAACAAATTCAATTATACTTTTAATTATTTTCAACAATCAGGTAACATGAGCCTTATCTAAACATTGTAGCGAAAGCTGTATTTTCAAAGAGGTCTCACGCGTGTTTTGATGTACAGATGAAAATCTCTTTATGATTTTATATTCAAAAACTACAAGATACCAATCCAAAATACATGCTCTGAGAATAGGTAAAGCTCGCTGATAAAAATACCAAAAAGCAAGACATGTTATGCCACTTATCTCATAGTATTTCTATCCGTTTGTTTATTTTTACTTTTTAATGCTTTTGTGTTGAAATACAATAAATAAAATAGAAATATTTGTCTATTTGATGTCCGATCCGGCCAGGTGGGATAACGATTTGCGAAAGTCAATCAAACTGCAGTCAGATGCTGGATGCGGCAAACTGAAGACAGGGCGCTATGGCATTCATTAGGCGAGGCCTATGTCCAGCTGTGCACTAATATTGGTTGATTATGATGTTGATCATGACTAAAAAATAATGTATGTTATGTATTGTATTAAGAATATCAGTCATCTAGAACTGATTATTTAGATGATAAAAAAGAGTTTTGCTCCAAATCGAAAACGAACAACCTAACAAGGTAAAAGTTTCTTGTTCGCTTCTTTACTCTAGTTTCAATTATTTAAGTATAAAATGAATTTTTGACGTGTCCAAGTGTCCTTTATGGTCTTAAGGAAATAAAGCACTTTGACTTTGACTTTGTACCAAAAACACAAGCTCTGATTAGCTTAGATCTAGCTAGATGATGCTGTATATACATTTTTTTAATTATTTTCCACAGAACAACATCATGCAGCGGCGGCTGGCTCCGACCGTTGGTTCACACCACATTCGCAGTGATAACCATCGTCAGCTTCGTCCTCATAGTGATCATGGCTTTGAGAAATGCCAGTCAACCAAGTAGACCAACAATGGATCCTCTGCGTTGTACCTTACGAGGTTGCCGGGTGACTTGCCACCAGACACCTTACTACGGCCTTTATGACAATGAAATTATTACTGCGGTTACGGTAAGTGTTTATAAGACTTTAAGTGTATATTATGCATTTAATTTCATTTATTCAAAAACAGTTTAAATCGTGTATGAATATCATTAATTAGATTACTTATTAGGTACTATTACAAAATTGGGAAATTTAAATTACATTAAAATAAATAAATAAAGACAATCAATTAAATTAAAAAGCATTATTTTCTAATGTCATCTTATATGCTATGTTATTTTCGTGTCATGAACTCGTCAATTGTGTAAAAACATCCCTTCAGCAAAAGTTTTCTTAATTTATTCTTGAAAATGTTTGGATTATCAATTGCTTTCATCTCAAGATTGCTCTCTTTTTCAACTGAAAACATGGTGCTATGGCGATCAAAAAAAACAACTTTGACTCCCTTTTCACTCCTTTAGGCCTTGTATATCTTAGTTATCTACACAAAGACTGATTTTAAAACTAATGTTTTATGCTTCAGGTCGCGGAGGGGTCATGCAACAGAGTGGTTTTAGAGCTCAATGAACCTATGTTTGAAAACAACAGGATTCCAAATAATTGGTTGGCATCTCTAAGATCAAACATCTACGAACTCTCCATAATCAAAGGAAATCTAAACCATCTACCTTGTTCAGCATTCATAAGCCATTTCACATCCTTCACGAAGACTCTGACACTTCAAAAACTTGCGATAAAAACATGGACAACCAATAGTTTAGTCGGGTTTTCAAGTCTTGAAAACCTCAACGTTATAGAAAGTGAGTTACACTACTTCCAAGCGAATTCTCTGCGTGCTGTCGATAACACACTGAAATCGTTGACCATCACTCACAGTGGGAGATGGGATCCTGCGAATGTAACCGGAGCAAGAGGATTTGAAAAACTGCATATTGTGGATTTCTCAAATAATGACTTTCACAACATTCTGGGCGATGACAGTTTTGTAGGACTTGAACATTGTAAAATATTATTTCTCAATCATTGTAACATTGTTGGAATAGGGGCAGGTGCGTTCGACCATTTAATAAGCATTGAAGTTCTTTATTTGAACAATAACAAACTTGTCACTATTGCCCCCGGGCTATTTCATACCATCGTATCAATAGAGAATCCAAGGCCAAGGATAAGTTTGCAAGATAATTACTGGCACTGCAGTTGTGACGAGGATGATCTGAGACAGCTTGTTAGAAAAGAAATTCTATTCGTTGAAACCACTTGCACGTACCCAGCGGCGATGCATGGCAAAACCTTTACCGAATTTGATAATTCCTGCGAAAATAAGACCGACGATTCAATACCGACGTCACTACTTCGTTACCATTATGACGTTGATACTAACTTAACATACGTTCACGGTACTTGTCACAAGACCTATTCCACAGAAATGGGAAGTTCCAAGCCTTTAGTCAGAACTCGGAGTTTTCAGCTAGTTACTCCAAAAAAGTGTTCATTGAACAAAACTAAATTTATTGACATTTCCTTGCTCTCGGCAAAGTCAGTTAACGGTAATAGTTCTAATCAAAATAGCAACTGGCTGAAGTTTTCTTACTTTTTCCAGACAACGATGTATAACTCATTACAGATAGGAGCGGTGGAAACCCACGATTACGGACTTTTGTGGTTTCAATCTGATTGTCCCTTTGAGATGTACTGTATGGACTCTATGCCGACATCTCTAAGAATTTTCGATATTGACCAAAATTCTCAATTTACTTTCTGTCCATTGAGGTTAAGTACTGGAGACATCGAAGAAGACCGTTGTGTTGCTTATTCTACGGACAGTTCCAAAGCAACAGTAACTACGCAAATAAATTGGCTATTATATCTCTTTTTGATATTGTTTTTCACTAGCTTCGGAGCTATTGTCGTTTACAGTCTGATACGTGTGAAGCCAACATTGCTTAAAGGAAGCAAGCGAATACTGTTTGTAAAGCATAAAACGGTCGATGCCCTAGTATTACCCTCGAAAGTACCACTGCCATACGATGCCATCAAAGACACCAGCAGATCAGATAAAAATAGAATCTTTACTTTAAACACCAATGATTCGTTGAAAGCACCCAAATTCAATACAATAGGATCCATAAGAAGCAATAAAAGTGGCTCCCCAAGCTACATTTCCGCATTTCAGCCTTCCGAAGATCAGTTAGCTGAATGGCGGATCAGTCACCATTTCAATAACGACCTAACTGTTAGGTCGAAATCGGAACTGTCTACATTGTGGGTCTGCGGCGACGCTCCGTACTATTCACTCAATGGAAACGATACGACTTATGAGAGCTTAAAGTAGTTTGATCGATCGTGCCCTCTTACTTTCAGGAAACGTTGGCAATTCATCACAATGGATCGTTTTTCACTTGTGGAGTCGGTTAGTCCATTAGCGTTGTGGTAATTTGTTTCGGTGTCGCGTTGCGGCGTGCGTCGTCACCGCCCGCTCGTGAATCAACCCTGTGCTCTACAGCTGTTTCCCCAGTCGCCGTGAGCTCGCCAGCAAGCCATGCATTGTTTCACTCAGATCTATTTTCGCCGCTAGTTAAAATCGACTGTAGGCCTAGACATCAATTAGTTACTGAGATCGGAATTTATATGTCGCGCTAATCTCGCTTTGTACATTTTATGAGATGTTGTTGGAACGCTAAACAGGAAATGTGTCTTGGTATTTGCAACATTTATTCTATTTGTAATTTTTTTATTGTAGGTAGCAATGAACATAATTATAATAAAATAATGCATTACGTTTATAGCAATCTGTCTGTTTTCAATAAATCTTAGTGAATATGACAAAATATTTTATAAAAGTATGTCTGATGTTAATTTAAGCATAAAAACTATACAGCTGTGTAACATATAAAATTTTCCAATCGGTAGGTATTTACTAAATAAACACTTGGAAAATTGCCCTTGTTTTAATTTACCAAATGCGTATTGTTCAACTTCAGATCAACAAGTTAGCCATTGTATTCTAATAAATCAATCGCAACCCATATCCGCTGCCAAATTTAACTTCGAAACGTTGAACTGCCAAAACAGAAAGCAAGGCAACACCTTATATTTAGCAAGTATTGCCTTTTCTACTATCAATAGTTTGTAACGGGCTACAATAGTTTTGGCAGCCCCAAGTTTTCCGGTGATGAGTTCGAACAATGCTCTTGGCAGTGACACTAAACTGCCTGTGGACATATAGCAGACTTTTAGGGTGGATGTTCATCAAACTCTTTCAAACTAGGTACTGTCTGTGAGACTAGGCTTTGCTAGCAGCTTTACTCTCTAGGACTTCAATTGACAGGCGTAGACAAGATGGAGCTCCTAATCTTTAAACTAGCTACCATAACATATCTCCGGCTAAGACTTAGAACCAAAATCATCAGAAAACGTTCATTGCTAACCAGAAATCCAAAACTGTTCAATTCGGCGTACATTAAAATTCGACGTGAAATATTTTTTTGCAATGACACGACTTATCTGTAGTACCAATCCGATCAAAAAGCAAAATCTATGAAATAATCGAAGCGGACAATAACTCGTAACCGATTTGCCGGTATTTCGTCCGTTGTCCGTTCCCTGTGAGTATATCGCCAGGGTTGCCAGCTGGTAATGACTGCCACTGATGAATCAACGGCAGTAATTAATCGACACTACCTGCTGAGCATTGTTCGGTGTCAATGAATCGTACACGATTATAATTGCGTTGAGATAATATTATGTACGTTGATAGAATACATGGCAAATAATTGGAATGGTGTGGAAGTGTGGTGATGAGTGTTGTCTATGAAAAGTGACGAAATTTTTACTGATTATCTAAGTAATGAAATCTATTTTACTTTTCTTTATTGCATTTTATTAAGATTTCGTTAAATTGTTAGACAATCACGTTTCCAATACTTTATTTTCTATAACATAGGTAATAATAATAGTCGATTTTTTAAACATTTTACTTTCAATTAGTCTAAAATTTAATACTCATTTATCAAAGTACGAAGTAGATTCCTAAATGTTAAAACTGTGAAATTTTCAAAAAAATTGCTGACTCATCGTACATAAGTTCAAACAACATTCTAAGCAGATCTTTTAGTATTTCCAACTAAAACATGTGCGAAACAGACAAATAGTAAAGTTCAACTCCAAGTCATTATTTCTTGATATCTTCTCTAATGGCTCGCAATAACACTGTTTTACGATCTTCCTGAACTTAGATACTTACAACTAATTTATATGCTATTCTTGAACTCCCATTTAGTTCTAAGCCCCAGGTACTTGGTTTTCTACTTCACGTTTTATTTATGGTATTGTTATTATCTATGAGTTATTTATTTACTACGGCAAATTTTATAGGTAAAATAATTAAGTAAATAATTCAGTATTATTTATTAATTATTTTACCTATAAAATTTAACAATCCAAAAATCAACATCTAGCTAAGCAGAGCTTGTGTTATGGGATGACTGATATACTTATTAGATATACATTAGATTACATAGATAGATATTTTAATTTATAACCAACACACACACACACACATTTTTGTTGAAAACACCCAGAACCCCGGAACAAATATTTGCAAATCATACAAACATTCTCTCAAGGCGGGAATCGAACCCGCAACGTCCTACGTCGCAGGCAGAGGCCTACCACACCACATCGGTCAAAGTAGGCACATACTGTAGGTATACAGGTACTTAAGTAAATTAAGTTGTTTTAATTCCTGTAGATTTGAAATTAGGATATTAAATAATGAAAAGTACCGATACCCCTATTTAAAATATAATAAGTAAGTAGGTATTTGTCTTGTAATCCTTAGGCCATGATATCACAAAGTTTATCTTTCCGACTAACGTACAAGGTCTACGTTAGACACAGGTAGATGTTAGGTGATGTGATGATAGTTCAATAAAGTAGTTTCCTGGGTATAAAAAATATTATTCTATTCAGCCAATGAGTTAGATTAAAAAATATTGGACCCATATTTTTTCTTTTGTTAAACAGGAAATGACCAAATTATAGCGCATTAAAGTTGCGAAGTGGGCGCTGATGACGTCACGAAGAACTTTATCGGATATCTTTATAATTATTTATGATTTACAAAACAAAAAACAAGGTGTCCAATATTTTCGAAAATTTAACTGATGGACTAGTTAGATTTTTTTAGGAAACTAGTCCATTAACGAGAGAAAATAATAAATCCAGAGTGCCCAGCCGCATTTAAAACTGTACTCAGACATGGTATTGGTCAGAGTTCAAACCCACAAGACGCAATGTAGGCAACTCACTAGGTAAGGAGTAACTAATTAACTAAGAGTAGCTAGGGGAATATAGACCAAGAACAGCGCTCCAAATTTCGCCGACCCGCAATGAAAGGCGACCGCACCTTTGAACCGAGAGCATTCACAGCCTAACATGAAGCAGCTAAGTAAATTAAAGAAAAAATATCTTTATTTCATAGACAAAACTTAACTTACCTTAACTTAACTTTAACTTTACTTAACTAAATACAAAAAACACTACATTTATAACCTCAGTCAGCCTACAAAAACGGCTCTGCCTCAGCATGAGTTGGATGTAAGATTGCTTGCATCCAACGCTGGTCTTCCGCCAGGGTCACTTGTTGTGGACCAATTTCTCAACTTAGTGCTGCAATTTTATAAGCTCTTTAATTTAAGAAATAAATAATTAAATTGCTGGACTATTGCTGCTATTCAACACAGCATCAACCTGACATCTAAAAGTAAACTTGGTATCTAATACAATTTTATCGAAAAAGTCACAATTTCATCGAAATTGTCTATGATAATTCGCAAATTGCGATTTTTTTACATTGTACAATGGGCGGGCAGCCTCATTGCTATGAGCGACTTCTTCAAAGCAACCTTTGAATATCGATCATTATACTAATGAGTTTTGATTCCCGCATTCATAAAACGCCTTTTTTATTTAAAGTGTACCAAGTGTACTATAACTACTGTAGGTATTATTAATTCCTAGAGAAGGACAACTTTGTAGGTTGCATGGCATTCTCGGTTCAAAAAACTTTACAAAACTCATCTTGATCCGGTGATTCATAAAACCTTCGTTCTATACAGCCCTAAATAACAGCTGCAGAAGAAAAAATTCAGTGTCGCAGCTGCTTCCATTTACCCTGTGGCATGGTAGAGCTTCTGTAACAAGCTGCAAATGTCAACTGCATGCTCTACTGGGACACGCTTTAGCATGTATTCAGGACTATCCAGGCAGACCTACCTTAATACTGACTAGTTAGGGTAGAGAAACCGGGGTACGAGTGCGTTTCACGTTAGCAGCGAGTCGACAAAGTTTATTTACTTTGGTTAAAGGGTGGGATTATTTCAATGGAAATTTTGCACGCCATTTTACAGTGTTACAATTTTATACTAATACATTTCTTCACTGATAGCTGCTCTGGATTATAATTTTAAATGTCTGCATGAATTTATTTCATATATTACTTCTATTTATGTTAATTAACAACCGATTTGGCGCCTGGTGGCGGTTTATCTGAGACGCAGGCAGTTGCGGGTTCGATTCCGGCCTTGTTTTAACGATTTGCAAATATTTGTTCCGTTGTTGTAATTTATGTATAGTAAAAAATTTGCCTTTGTAATGTATATTGTATGTATCTAGTACTCACCTATCCTAGTAATAAAATAACTGAACGGCCTATATTTACTAAGGTACTATCTGGTTTGAGTGGGGAACTGACTCAAACCAGGTAGTACCTAAGTGTCTCTCAAATGAGGTTTACATAAAGCAAATAAGATTGTACCAGCTAGTCAGATAACACCAGTAAGTGGGTGTTTATTACAAGCCTACGTATCACACGTATCCACTTCATAAAAACATATTAGATACAAACCTAACACAAACCACTGGACATACCCAATGTACAATGGATTAGTTATGTCAAAGATTTTTACATCTGGAATTCATTACGAGGCGTTTCTTAATGAATTTCAATACGTAAAAAAACAATGAAAACAAAAAAATAAACAATGTTCTATTTTAAACTTTGGGGGTCCTTTCGGTGGTGCATTAATAGGATGGATAGATAGAACGAAACATAATTCATAAAAAAATTTAAGTGGTCAGTGAAAATCGTAGAAACAAGACGTAATCTGCAATTGTAAATTCTTTTATCATTAGGGGAGGCCTATGTCCAGCAGTTGACTAATATAGGTTGATGATGGTAATCTCAGTAAATTGTTTAACTTTTGTGCAGCTTAGGAACTGTATTTCCCTTCTAAATACTAGATATTTCAGCTGTATTTTATGTTCCTTTTTCAATTTTAACAGTTTTACAGAGTTAATTTTATATGTACCTATACCTAAAGAAAAAATTTTTGTCACGCACCTACTTTATTAATAATACCTACCGACGACGTTCAATGACTTACTGAAGAGCACGTGTAACCGTGTGCCAACACTATTATATATTCTATTCTGCCTACAAGAATTTCTATGCCATTTTCCCTCGGTCAATCGAAAACTGTCTCATAAATTTCAAACGTCTAATAGACAGCGGTTGTGACCTAAAACTTTCCGAAAATATAACAAATCAATGAAAACAATAGTAAGATCTGCGATTGCCAGAATTGTATCGGGTTCGATTCTTTTGGTAATCTGAGAGACAGCATCTAGACAGCCTCTGACAGATGCTCTCTTGTTCGCTGTCGTGTCTTTGTTATTTATTATTAGTATGACACGTGTGATCTAAATTAATGACTGCATGTGAAAGACATGTTTTTTGCTATGACGGCCTATTAGTGGCACCTATCTACCTTGCTTTTTATTTTTAATCGCAATGATTGATTTGAGCGAACTATACACTGTTCGCTCAAATCAATCATTGTGATTAGTGCTGATTGTTGATGAAAATTAAGAGAGGAAAAGTAACTAGCAATACTTTAAGATTTTTCTTCGTGTTCGTATTTTTTTTTCCTTTATTACATTAGCAGTACCTACAGTCTTGAAAATTTAATGGATATACATAATATTCAGGCAAAACAAAAACTAGTTATGCTAAAAAACAAGAAAATATTACAGATGTGAAATATTTATGTTAAATAATACAAGAGTGCAGGTAAAAGAGCACGAATAGTTGAATTAAGGAAAAAGAAAGACATATTATTATTACGAATACTATATAGAAAAAGGAAGAAACAATATTAAAAATAAACTGCATTTTTTGTAATAGGTACCTATTACACACAGTACTTCAAATAGGTATTGCAAAAAAATGCATTGTCAGATACGTTAATCAATTTATATGACCTCCTTTTGGTTTAATACACACAATAATTGCATTCGTGACGACAGGTCCAGGATCAGTCTGGTGATCATGACTTTATAGAAATTCATGACAAGACCGATGCATCGATGCATCGCAGGGCTAGACCGTCCAGCATTCGGGTCAGCTCCTTTAGCGAATCTGCCATCAAGACTATGTCATCAGCAAATACAAATACAAACGAATTGCAGGTGTGAGTGAGATTTAATCGCCGTATATGTAATAGGTATGTACTAATCACCTGCAGTTTCTGTCGACAAGACAAGCTTAGCGTAGCGTGGCATGAGAATAGCCACATATAATTAAAGCTTTAGGATCGTACAGGTGTCCAGAGATTAATAGTGCAGATTTAATAGGTTTGATTCATGTCTATTAATACTGGAAATATGCTCCTGGCCGTGGTGTTATTCGCGTTAATAATGTCACTGAATAAATCTGGTCTGATCCTACTATTTCACTTCTATCGACCCATTATTACCTAGTTCAGACTTAATTATTTATTATATTGAGTTTATTTATACCTAGGAAGTGCCCTTATGTTTTGTCTTTCTGCAAGTTTTCTTGAAAACAAAATTTTTTTTAAGGAGAACATGTTTCATATAAGTAAGTTGTGCTAACCACAAAATAAATAAAGCTACTGTCTAATCGCAAGCTGTCTGCTGTCTGTGTACAAAAAGGTTCCTGTGTGTAGAATTCTTTTTAGATGTCTTTGTGTAGAATATTTAAATTAATTTTACACAATAAAACATAAATAATAATAAATAATTTACTTAATATATTTTTTATTATTTTATAATATCTTTTATATTATATTGCTTATATGTATATTGGCGTTGTTTTCATCGCATTTGAATCTATTTCATCATCATGGATAAGTTTAAAATTCTAATAAATATGGAATATGAGTACTGTCGTGGCAGAAACGCGGCACAAGCTGCACGCAACATTAACAGCGTTCACAGACCGATTACTAAACGAAACGAACGCAGCACCTGTTATTATTTTACCCGCTTCCGTACTGGAAATTTTGACCTGGAAAATGATCCCCGTGGAAAAGTTAATGAATGAATGAATGAACAACTACAAAGTATCATATACTTAAAAACTTATATTTGTTTGTAATATGGGTGTTTTCTATGTATTTTAGAAAATCTATCCATGTAATGTATAAAGTATATTAGTCATCTAGCACCCATAAAACAAGCTCTGCTTAGCTTTGGGCAATTTTTTTGTATTATTTTTTATTTGGTCGACAATGATGAATTAAAAGCCATTGTGGAAGCTGATGATGCGTAGTCTACTGGTGAATTAGCTTTTGACGTTACCATCAAAACAATATAGGTCCAGTTGCGTCAACCGTAACGTAAAAATTCACAAAAGGGTTCCGCACGTACTTTATCATCGCTAGGCAGTCATGACGTGCCTTGCACTGCTCAACAGACATACAGACGAAGGAATTTCGAAAGCCAATGTTACCTGCAACGAAAATGGATTCTGTTTGACAATCGCAAACGCTCAACAAGTTGGTTGGATACTGGTTCAGCACCTAAACAATTCCCTAAACAAAAACTTATTGCTAGAAAAGTGATGGTCACTGGTTTATGGTCTTTTGATGTGATTAATCGCAGCTTGTTACCAATCATGCGAATAATCATGATAATTGATTGCTCGACTTCCTTGCCATGGATCTAAGGCGGAATAATGAATATTTCTTCCTCCAGATGTTTAAAGTTCAGAGATTTATGAATGCACCAAAGAGCGATTTATCTCATTTTATATAGAAAAAAAAGTAATGCTGGTCAATCCACACAGCATCGTCCAGCATTAAATTTATAGATAGTAAATAATTTACCTACAAAATAAAAAAGCTAGTAGGTAGAGACACTATTTTTTTACCTGTTCTCGTTACTCGTTCTAAACGGAAAAGCTGGAATAATAAGCCCAAAACTAATGTAAAAACCAGTCTACAATCTTCTAATGAAATAATGCCACTTCTGATTTTGCAACATTGTTGTCATATAGAGTAGTTGCTTCCCCTTAATAGATTATACACGGTTCTCCTTTCAAAACATTTTGAATACAGTTGTTTGTTGATGCTAGTTCATTGGCTGTGTCAAAGTAAATGACTTTATGTCACTGCGTCTGTCGGATAGGCCGCACCTGGCGCCTCAATACCTTCACTATTTGTTATAATAATAGTCATGAGGGATTAGTAGTATCGTATATCAAACATATCATAGCTATGTTTACGGAAACGTGGAGGGGAAGTGGGGGCAAGTATGGGAAAATTCCGACTTTGTAAGATTTCGACCCCATTCTCGACCCCCTCTAGGGTTTCTCGGCCGCGTAGGGGGGTGGTATAAATTTCAAAAGATCTCTTTCTTAATACCTATATCCAGCCCGGCTAACATGGGTTGACGATGATGATGATATTCTAACAGCAATCACCATTCAAGTCTACTATTTATAACCCATAATTTTATAACAAAATACATTTTCTCCTTTTCAAGTTTCCGTAGTGGTACCTAGCTCCTAGCTTGTCTTAAACATAGGTTTGATATATCTGCAACTTTTCCATCAATTATTTAATTACTTTACATAAGTACTTATCTAAAACGACCTAAAATAAAACTCCAATTGAACTTAGAATCAATCTGTTGGTTATGAATAGTATATCCGACTCAATACCTAATAATACCAATAATTGACGACCGATGTGGCGCGGTGGGCGAAGGACCGCCTGCGACGCATGAGGTTGCGGGTTCGATTCCCGCCTCGGAACAAATTTGTGCACGATCTGCAGAAATTTGTTTCGTTGGTCTGGGTGTTTAATATGTATAATAAAAAAATATCTATCTATGTAGTATATTGTATTAAGTATATCAGTCATCTAGTACCCATAACACAAGCTCTGCTTAGCTTGGGGCTAGATGATGCTGTGTGGACTGTCCAGAATTATTATTATTATTATTATTATTATTAATACAGACTATTTATTCTTTACTTTTCTTGTTTTATCATCATCGCGCTCAATCATATATTCCGCTTATGTAAGACGCCTGTACCCATGGAAAGTTTTCATTATAATAATCTCATTATTTCTGCACTAGAGCGAAAAATTGACAAATGCAATGGCAAGCATCCAGACTGCAATGTCTGGTAATTAATTTTGCTAATTATCACTGTGATGCACTTGGCCAGTTTTGGCCATCCGGCGTCAATGCGTGTCCCGTCCTGGCCTTTAAGAGCAGGGTTAAAACGGCATTGCTTGGCTGCGAACGGGTTGATGTTTTGGTGGCTTCCACCGGTGCCAACCTGGGTGACACACTAGCGCGTTTACGTTTAGTCGCTCATTCCATCCAGTTAAAAGGACTAGTGTTCCTACTGCTTTGGTTTTCGATAGCGTACTCGCTGATACAATTTCTTGCGCCGTAGTTTTTAAAAACTTTATTTTTATAAAATGGTGAGGATTTAATTTTGTATTTTATGAATTTTATTTTTTGTGAATTTAATTGAAATTGTGAATTTTAAAAATAATGTGAATATTACAGGAGGAACTACCTAAGGAACAAGTTGAGAGTGAGTTATTCTTATTAATTTTTCTTAATGATTCGTTTCATATTTTAAAAAAAGACTAGGCAGGTTTGATAGTATTTTTAACAAATTTTAATAAAAAATATTTCATTAAATACATTGTACCTATAGCTTTCATGTATCCTAAATCTTTTGATTTGTGGTTTATCATTCTCCAATAAACTAAAAATTAATAAGCATTTAGCAATTAAACTACAAAACTGTTAAAGATAACTTTAACAATATTATAAAACCTTATTGTGTAACTCAATAAGTAATGGAGAAAGTCTTCATTTTTGACAGTTAGTCCAGTTTAATGCCATTATGCCTTAGACAATACATTGTGACTGCGTCAGTAGTAAGGGGTTCGCGGGTTGAGCCTCGGTGGAACGCCTCGATGAGTGCTGAATTTTTTGAACTTGTGGAATGAGAACAAATTTTTGGCAAACGCTGCCTAAAAAAAAAAAAAAAAAAAAAAAAAAAGTTTGGTGTCAAATTGGGGGTTTTGGCACATGCCCGATCGATTGCAAGCATCCTTTTTAACGTATCTTAAGCCATTCAAAAGTTACTAAAAACCATTAAGCGTCTCTACTACCATGCTGATAAAGAAATAGATAACTAATGAGGGTCGCCCTATTGTTACAAAACAATTACTTAATGAGGGTCCTATTGTTACAATTGAGCTCAGAGCTCACCAGCGGTGACTCATGTTGTGCTCGGTGAATACAGGCAGTCAATGCTGATAACGAAATAGAAAACTGTTTAGGGTCGGCCTATTGATGCAAAATAATGACTTAATGTAGTAGGACCTATTGTTGCAAATAAGCTTGAAAGTGGTGACTCAGGTTGTGTTCGGTTAGTAATAAGTACGGTGAATAAAACAGTCATGATTATTAAATTTCATTTAATGTCTTTAAAACAATTTTTTGAATAAAACACACAATTTTTCATCATTAATTATAGTACTGTCTCCGAATAGTAGTTGAAAATCATTCAATGTTGCCCCATGGTACTTATGGTACAAATACGTCAGACAATACTCTCCACAAACTGTAGTGAAATCGTTTTGTATTCGGTTTATATTATAATTCCACATTCTAGAATTCCTTTCTAAAAACGTGCGGTGATATCCTTTTGGTGGACGACCATAAGAGTCAAAGTACTGTCCAAAACCATTTGCATCTATGTGCATAGCAACCCAATGTGAACCTGGTTTGTTATCGCTATCTAAGTTGCTTATAACATACGCAGGTAGACCTGCATAATATATTGGCAAACGGTTGGCAGCATACACATTGCATTCAAGTTTAGAATCAAGTTTTCTCAAGTAATATTGTATCTCAAGCGTATTCATGTTGTATAGGTACTTTGACTGCTAACAGCTCTATTTTAACAACAAGGTAAAACAATTAATGAACCTCTATGGTAATGACACAAGATTATAAATGGATTTCATTCATAATAAACAATGCTTACCATTATTAGTGGGGTAGTAAGGATAAATAAAATACCTTGGTATCCTTCGATTTAAATTTTATTGAAAAATAAAAGCTTTACAAAATATTAAAAACTTAATATAGGTCGGTAGGTACACACTTAAAACTATTACTTAACTAAGACATTATTCCTTAACTACTATAATCTACTGAAATACTACGGTTCTTATCTATTTCAATTACATTATCGAACTCTGCATAAACCACACAGTTAATAGTTTGCGTTAGCGCCGTTTCAAAACGTACTTCTAACCTTACACTACCATGTTTTATAAGATTCCAATGATTTGCAGAGTTTGCAGATAAGTCAGGTGTCAAATCAAAAGCTAGGAGGCAATATCCGTTTGCATATTGCTCTCTGGATATCCCATTACCTTCATTAAGAAAATGCATGCCTGTTCCCGAAAATAATGTATGGTACGCCAAAGTATAAATATTACTTTCGAATGATGGCTGTAAAGCTTTTGATGGTATTTGATGACCATCTATATACAAACAAAAAGTGTTTATATTGTAATTTTGAAAGTCGAATGGGTTTTTCGTCAGACTCCCATTGAATGCAGCATTATTCACAAAACCAACTATAACTCTTTTAGGTACTTGACCTAGAAAAATGTTATCAAGGGTTTTTCCTTGAATACCAGATGGAATAGTTAAAACTTTAACTTCAGCACGAGTGATGGGATACTTGGCTGGTGTAGATGCCAATACTTTTTGATGTGCGAGTAACACGGTGGGATTAATTCGAGCACGACGAATAATCAAGGTTGCATCGGTTATACTGACTTTGTATTTGTGATCTACTGAAGAAGCCATAAGATTGAAATTTTCTCTAGAACGAACCAGTTTAACACACATATCAACTCCGTTAATCAAAAATTTTTCTTGATTGAATATATCCCCATGTAAATGTCCAATCATTTCAATTTCTTTACTTTCACTAGCAAACTCTTGTCTTTTTTGAAATCCATTGTTACTTTCATCAGTGGAATTCATCTTTCCAGCCACATCTTCATACCATAGACCACATGTCAAATGTGATGTTTTGGCTGGAGATGCATAGTTTAGCAAATTTTCTATGTAAGCTCGATAAGCGTATGTGTTATTAGGAGGTGATACAAGTTTTTGATTTAAATACACATCAAGTTGATTAAAAATCGAATGTAACCAATTATTTACGGGGGCTACAACTGCAGCTGGAGCCAGCTTAGTGTTATCCTGATTCAATACTTTTGCTTTGATATGTATAAGAGTATGAGACAAATCTATGTAGTCATCTCCTGCCCCCGGTACTTGAAATTCTAAAGGTCCATCATCAGCAAGAGAAGAAATTGGTTTATAATGAATCCATATTCCACTTTCTATGCTTGTTTGAGTAGAAGGCAATGCAAACAAATCCAGTTCTGACTTTATACATTCACAAGAATGGCTATGTAAGAAAGACATTTCTTAAATTGAAAATATGTCCTTAATTTGTTTTGATTTTTTTTTTTATTTGTAAACTTTTTTATAGCACCCACTTTCGTAGTCAGTGATGGACTGAGTGTAGATGCTAGTTTTCGTTTTGTTATATATCCGGATCCAGACATGTTGATCCTATTAATTCTATCGTCCGCTTTTCGTTTTAGGTTTGTTCCCACTTCTTTAAGCCGTGATTTTATTGAATCTTCCATGGGACGTGCATTTACCATATCTGACAAAAGACCCACACCAGCACTTAATGCTTCTTTACCAATAGCCTTAGCACCACTAGATAGTAATGGTAAAACTGATCTGAACAACCCTCCCAGAAAACTTCCAATCCCATGACCTCTTTGATAAGGGGCACCTTTATAAACAACTCCGATACCTGATCCAGCTTGATGAGCATAGTAATGTTCATAAGGACAAGTTATATTATTTCGTGGTGAATACATTATATTTTTCTAAAGTGTAGTTTAATACACACTGTCCCGAATTGGAATGGTACCTTTTGGCCAGTGCTTTGTCTTATATCCATCTCAATAATATCAAATTCTCTTCGCATTACTGGTAAATAATGAGGTGGTGAAAATACATGCATTTTGTTTGCTCCATATATATATTTTGAAGGGTCTAATGGTATTATTCTCAAAAGAGGAGCCATAACATCCCCCACTATTTGAGGTTCTACTATATCACAATACAGGAATAGTTGTGATGGTAAACCTAGATGTAAGTTAGCAGGACATTTTCCCAAATTCCTTTCAATAAGGTTTCTATTTGGTTCAAAGCCCAATTGTAGAGCTAATTTCGGTGACAATGTCACAGATAAAAGTGTTTCATCTGTTGCAGAAAACGATACAAACTTAGATATTTTATCATAGCGAAACTTAAACTTTTCCTTTATGTTATTTAATGCTGATAAAATATGATCGATATTATCATAGTTTGTTGCTGGTATATGAGTCTTATAGTAAACAGTAGATGGATTGTTTTCGTTTGGCATTTTCATTATTTTTTTGATGTACACTATGTTCTCATGTTCTTGAACAGTAAACATGGTACATGGATATTGAAATTCAACAACTCCAACACACCATTCGCCTTCCAATATAATGGGTTTACATAATTTCGTTGTAAAATTTGTGGTCTTGTTGTCTGGAAAATACTGCATTGAACTGTTACTTATTAAAGTCAAATAAAAACTTTCCTTAATATTCATATTTCTTTTAAATTAGAGGCTGAAATCCAAGTATTAAACTTATTCGGATAACCTTTCCACTTCACTAACACTTCTTGTCTGTTGTTAATATAGCGGGAACGAATTATTTTATCTATTTTATACTCAATAGTGGGGTCGTAAATAACTTTTTGTAATTCTCGTTCATAAAAAGTTCCTGTTATTTCTTCACCCTGTAAATCTTTGATACTATATACAATTCTTGGAGTTCGAAAAATCACTGAAGAAATCACAAATATTTCATCACTCCAATTGGATTCATACCCTTTTTGGAAAATATGTTTGTATTTTGTTATTCTCACATGATCACCAACATTCAATTTAGGATGTAATGTTTTTGATTTTTCACTTTTATTCCTTTCATATAAGTTGGTCCAAACTGTCATTATATTACTAGAATTAACATCACAAGGACACATTTTAATGCTGGAATGAAAGCTATGATTGTAAGAATACATCAAATCTTGTAGAATGTCAATATATGTATGTGTATTTTTATGTGTGAAGTAACGCCACATTTTAGTTTTTAGAGTTCTTTGGAATCTCTCAACAATACTTGCTTTTATATCAGGATTGTTAGTAGTATAGTAATTTATATTTTTTGATTTGAGGTACAGTTGAACGTCTTTGGAAACAAATTCAGTGCCTTTATCAGATTGTATATGAGTTGGAGTGGTGTTGGCTTCTTTAAAAATACTTTCAAAACTTTCTTTAATTGTTTTTGAATTCTTTTTTTTTATCGACCTAGCATATGCATACTTGCTAAAAACATCAATAACACAGAGAATATAGTTAAAACCTTTATTTTCCTTAGAGTAAGTTCTCATATCACTTAAGTCAGCTTGCCACAACTCGTTTACATTAGATAAAATATATTGATTTCTCGGAAATTTTCTTTGAACAGGTTTGTGTAATGTATACGTTTCTTGAGACTGCAACCATTTCTTTACATCTTTTCTGTTCATTTTTCCACTCATAGCCTTCGTTAAATTATCAAGACTACTATAACCAGCAGGATTAACTGGATCATAATAGATTTTGCTTATTTCTAATAAGGGGTCCATTTCTCCCATTCAACTTGACTCCTAATTTTTTTTACGAACTTCTTACTATTTACTGGTGTAGAAAATATTTCTTCAACAGAAGTATTATTTTTCGTTTCAGGTTCTTTCGATTGTAATCCAGTTAGGAATTCTTGTCTTTTTGGGTTACCAATATAAGTAAGTGGAACTTTTATATCCTTTAAAGCTTTGATGAATATTTCCCATCCAATAGGCCCACTTTTTTTAAGTGGTCTCAAAGAATCATTCACTAAATCAACAATATTGCTACCAGCAATTTTTTTATTGTCTATAAGTAGGGTACCAGTTTCATCCCATAAAATTTTATTTTTATTGGATGAAATCAAGTTCAATAATAACTCACCCTTTTTTGTATATGTTTTGGGTATAAGACTCAGTATATGATTTGTTGTATAAAACGATTTTGGTGTTTCATTTATATTTTCTTTGTCTCTTACTTCTTTCGCTGATGATTCAGAAGAGACTGCCTCATTTACATTATGTTTTTCATTTTTAATGTTTATCTTGGAGTCACTTTCAATACTATCTTTTTCATCAGTGCTTATAATAGGTATATGAAAAGGTTGTCGATCTTCTTTAGTGTAATTTAAATAACGTTGGAGTGTCTGTAAATACAAAATACACTTTTTGCGATCCTCCATGTCACTTTTCAATATGTTTTGCATTTCGGAATCCAGACGTGAAAGCGGTGAATCAGTTGTGTTAGATTGTTTCAATTTTTCAAATAAGTTGGGTTCTATGAGCAACATTTTTTTTGCATTATCCATTTTTAAACAATTGAGCTTACCAATCCACTCAAAATAGAACCTAGTATTATTGGTAAAAATGAACCACCTTTTTGTATAATAATTTTTTTTCTGATCTGGTTTGTTCCTTTTCGAAGCAATTTTCGCAATATGTTTTTGTATTTTTTCAACTTGTTTTTTTCTTTTTCGTTCAAATCAACTTTACCTTGTAAAACATTATGTATGCATTCACAAATACAATTTATAGCTTTATCATCACAAGTTTCTAAAAGGGCTTTTCGGTATTTTGGTTTAAGGACATGCAATGCATTTAACAAATCCTTATGCGTCTTTAAACGTCGCTGCATCATTTGTGAATGATGGAAATTAGTTGAAACTTGTCATATTTAAACCCTTTTGAAGGTACATACACAGTGCAGTACTTATCTAGAAAAGGAAATATTTTTGTTTTTATGCGACACACGTCATTGGTATTCTGTTTCAAATCTACAACTAAGTAACCATGAGCTTCTTTTGTTGCGTCCTTATATGCATCTTCCAAATATTTCGGTTGTTCTGGATAAACTTGTCGTGCTAAATACTTAATTTGTGTTTTGTCGCGCGGGTTTTTAAAAAACACGATGTAACTTGAATTTAATGAGATATCTCGTTGTCCTTTTCCTTGATGAAACAAATTCTGAGTTATATAAAATACACTCAAATTTCTGTGGTGACTTCCTTTTGTAAAAATGTCAACGATACGCCTATCGGACTCTCTCATTAGATCATCAATAATTATCAGTTGTGGTTTATCCCCATCAAACATGCTTAGATCAGGTATGCCTTGGTGGTAATTTACTTGTTTAAGGTTGTACAATGGTTGCATTTCATCATAGCACCAAGTAATAAGATCAAAATGAGTGTTACAAATTTCATTCATGGATTTAATAAAGTTTGTAACAAAAACTGATTTTCCACAACCACTTGGACCAGCAACAATAGCAGTAAATGGATGATAAAAATGAAACATTTTAACTTGAATACGTCTACTTAGTAAAAAGTTTGTCTTTGGAATGAAACTATTTGGAAAAAGTTTTAAGTACCAATTCTTTTTTATTTATTACCTTAAACATACATACACATACGTACATTACGACTATCTAAACATATTATTTACATTATCGGCTATCTTAAATTCTCTATTTACATTATCTTAAATTCTACTTCTATAATTAGTATTTGATTATTTTATTTTATACAATATATTTATACAATGATTAATTATCTTAAATTATAAACAAACAACTTATAAATTAGTAAATTACATGGTATTTAATTGACTTTATACAATACATTTAGATATACTTATCTTAAATTCTAAAATAAGAATTGTTGGTATCTTATGGGGAATACAGTCTACACAATTTACCTTAGTTTGTAATGACCCCAAGCTAATGTATCAGTCCCATTTGCTTGAATACATCGCTTGGTGTCATTGTAAGTTAAACAAGTTTTGTTTATTTTCTGTGTGAATATTACATGTTTTAACGATTTGAACCTAAGCATGCTACAAAATTGCACATTTTTATCAAACAAACATGATTTAAAATTTGTCATTTCCATCTTTTTTGTGACACTTTTGTTTACCCCTTTTGCTTTTGCTGTAAATTTATCATCAACTTCAAAAGCATACATCTTTGAACGTAACCCCACAAACTCAGACATAATTTTCCCATTATTTTCATCCTTGAAAAATCCTAACTTCTTTTTGTTTAGTTTTTCAAATTTATGAACGTTGTTTGAAGGATAATCTGATGTATCAAAATGTGATGAAAGATCAGGTTTAATATCCTCGTAAAAGTCATCAGTGTAAATTTGATATATTAAACTATCAGTATCTGTATATAAAAGTTTTATGTTTTGATTAAATTTTTTTATCATATAGTTATAGTGAAAGTCATACATAAGGGTTTTTGATATATCCAGTATACTAAATCCTAAATAAAATGGTTTATCGAACAATAATCTTGTTTTTCGCAGCTGTACTGCTACTAAATTTTCCGAAAAAATGGCTAAGCTGTGAAATTCTGGTTTCGCTATAAAATCTTGAGCACCAAGAGATTTACCTCTGTTGACCCAATGAGTTACCAATTTAACATTGACCCGTTTTTCAATATTTTCCATCGTTTTACCAAATACTGAATTGTTCATTAATTTGTAGAAGTCCTTTTCGAAATCAGATTTAGCTAACGTTCTCAAATTTGTATTTAAATCTATGTATTTTTTTAACCAAGCACTTTGTGAAAATTTAAGAATTCTATGTACTTTTACTAATTTCATCCCCATTTGAATACATTGCTTCAGATTTCTGTAGTGAATTACATATTTACATTTATTGTTTAAATTTGGTACTAACTTCTTTTCTTTGGTGTTGCCCACACATATATTTTCGGGGCATAATGGAAAATCAGAATGAAAATCATGAAGATGATCAGGGTATTCCAAATCGACTTCTAATATATAACCAATATTAGATGTATCTGACACATTGAAATCGGTATCTGGACTGACCCATTGAAAACTTCCTGTGGGTAGAAATTGAGACATTGCCCAACCGTAAAGGTTGTTTGCGTCAAGGTACGTTAGATATGAACTCGGTTTTTCTTTGTCATAGGCTTGCATGAATTTATTATTTGCTTTTGCATAACGATTGCTACATTGAGATACACCCCCTCTGATACCGGATTTAATAAAAGCAACTTGGTCATAATCAGTAAGTAGATCTAATTCAACTTTGGTATGTTTTAACATTGCATCCCAACTTAATCCCGGTGCTGTATAGTAATGGGTAGGATCTAACTTGTACGTAGAAATACAAAGATTTCTAAAATTTTCAAATACATCTGTTAAAAGCAATACATCAGTCTTTAGGTATAAGTCAGAGTAATCAGACATTGTACGACAATTGAAATGTTTCCAAACGTCTATAGCATGGTTATAATCATCATCTGAAACATTTGAATCCGTAAGAGAGCTATAGAAAGCACTTTTTTCTGGAAGAGAGGTCTCTTTTAGACTCTGAAATGAGGTCATTGATTCATAAGGATATATACCTTTGCGTCGTAAGCGTATAAAATCACTTTTATTGGGGAAATTTCTTTTTAATTCACAAAATTGATCATCATTAAGATTTTTAGATAACTGATCTAGACTACATGGCATGAACTTTAATGAATCTATAAATCTTAAGTTCACAGTATGATCATCTAACTTCAATTTTTTTGTAAATGAAATGTATCTTTCTTTGTTTTGTGGGATCACTTCGATAGCCCCATCATCAAAATTGAGAGCTTGCACAATAAAATGTGCATCATAATGACTTAGGTTGTGTAGAATAACTGGAACATGTCGGGGAATTCTAAACTTGGATTTGCATATTCCATGTGCTATTCCTTTAAAATGACCTGTATTTGCATCATATACATTAACTGTATCTTCATTTAATTCTGATTCACAAACATAGCAAAGAGGACTCATTGATACATTTTTATTATTGGATGAAACTGGGTTTTTTCCTATATTTTTTTTGCAAATTGATTTAAGATCTTTTTTTAAACGTTCCATAAACACTTGTGCACAGTTCTGTCCACTATACGTTTCATATTTAGATAAACTATCATCATACGAACATTTGATATAGTAACCAAAACTATACACCTCATGTTTCTGAATGTTGTGCGTAAATGATTTTGAAGGATCATTAGAACATGTGGCTATTGGATTCAAAAATGCTTCGAAATCGGCATAGATAACAAAAGGTATTTTTAGCTTTTTCTGAAAATTTACAAATTTCAGTTTATCATTTGGTGTTGGTTGATCAAACCAATCCCTTTTAGATTTATCTCCGTTAGGTAAACTTGTGCAGATGTGAGCACAATCATGACTTTTATGGTTATTTAATCTTTCTTGACTCGGGAAGTGAAGCAAACACGAATTACAGATATAAATTGTGCCAAGATGATTTGAAATTTGTTTACTTACTAAACGTGATAAGTTTTTTATACAACAATAATGGCCTTTACTTCCTTCGGTTAGATATAATAAATTTATATGAATAGATTTTTCAGATTTTGTTAAATATAAAGGACCGACTACACTAAAACTTTTAGTTTTCTGATCTTTTTCTAGTCCAAACACATTAATGCTTAAATTATTTATTTTTTCAACTTTTGATATGTCTGATAATTTTACTGGAAACGAAACGCCATCAAACTTTAATTCATCTGAATGCATGCTATATGATGATACCCGATCAGAATTTTTCCTCACCGGATATAAACCGGAAAGTAACGCCCATTTGAAACAAAGGTTATCCATATTTTTAACATTTACGACAGCCTTTTTATATTTTATACTTTGTGGTAGATCAATATATGAAGTCCCACGCAAGGGGTTGAATTTATTTACATTCATTTCTAGTGATATTATTTTTATCAGACTCCAACCGCTATCTTTTTTTTCAAAAGCACTGATTTTATGTTTTAAAGTGTCACACAATGATGAAAAGAACATATCCAAATCATCGCCTTTTAATATCATGTCGTTTGGTGTTTGAAAATCAAAAGAATTGAAAAGATTTTTTGATTGTTGAATAAAGTCGGCATGTAAGACAAAATTAACTTTGAACACTGTATGTTGTTGAATGCAATCATTTATTAAAATCAATATTTCTTTTTTTATAGAAGTTAGAAACCCTTCTGGTGTTTCGTTTTTTAGTTCTTCATTATGACTGCTAATCTTGTATGATATGATTCTATTTGAAAAAGCTGTTTCAACTACTGATACATTGTTCAAAGTATTGTGTATTGTTAACACATTATTTTTTTTATGATGATTACTTTTTAAGTGATTTGCAAAATACCTCTTTTTAATTTGCATTTGACACGTACTGCAGGTAATCATATCATTTCCATCCACAACAGCAGACTCAATCAAGGAAGTTGATGTAGTTGGTAAATCTTCGATCTGTTCCACTCTAACAGGTCCCATTGAAGAAGTGGATGGTTTATCTTCGTAGCGCACTCTTTTAGCAACTGCAGGAATGGTGCCGTCATCGATTCTTCTTTTTAAGGATCCTCCAGATTGTTGATTTATCAAGCTGAAATGAATAAATTGAAATTCAATTATTATAATTCAATAATGTCATAAATATTAAACTTGTAAGAGAATTACTTACGTTAAATCTTTTTCAACTTGAAGACAGTTATCACAGAGATCTTTATCGTATTCACTATCGAATAACGATAGACGAGCAACCGCACCCTCCATTTGTTTACAAGGCCCTATTGAAGAAGTGGATGGTTTATCTTCATAGCGCATTCTTTTAGCAGTTGTGGGAATGGTGTCATCGATTCTTCTCTTTAAGGACCCTCCAGATTGTTTGTTGATCAAGCTAAAAATAAATAAATTCAAATTAAATTATTATAATTCAATAATGTCATTAATATTTAAACTTGTAAGAGAATTACTCACGTTAAATCTTTTTCAACTTGAAGACAGTTATCACAGAGATCTTTATCGTATTCACTATTGAATAACGATAGACGAGGTGGGTGAACCACACCCTCCATTTGTTCACAAATCTTTGTGAGTTCTTTATCGATTTCTTCACTGTTGTTGAAGAAGCAGCTAACAACTTCACCGTTGGATGACATGGTTCTGAGCTTACGGAGTTCACAATTATACTGATGGTTGAATACTGTATTTGTAGGGCTTATATAGTAAAGAACACAATACCATTGCCAGGTAGGATCTTTTTTTCTAGTAGTTAGTGGAATTTTTACAATTTCACTAATGAGTTGGATCTCATTAGTCAGTCAAATTTTCTTAATCCCATATTTTAATTTTAAGTATTTGATGTGTTGAGCTTTTGCTATCGTCATTATTAGTTGAAATTAGGATAGGTTAATTTTTCTTTGGTGCAGTCTTTTATTACACCGTTTTTACTACATTTTAAGGATATACCAGCTTGACTTTCATTGTACAAAATTGTAAAAGCTTATATAAAAATAATTATCTATTTGTATGTATTAGGTATTCTTTACTTAACTATCCAAAATATTTTAATTCTTATTAAAAATGAATTCAATGTTTTTTGCTCTCATGTTTAAAAGTGTATTTCTTTGATGTATCTTTTCCAGCAATTTCCTTCGTCACACTCATTAAAATTTTCTTTGTCGCTTCGTAATGATTCGAGTTTGACATTGTGTAATATTTTACTCTATAATCAGCATGTTTCCACTGTTCTTCTGGAGGTATTTCGACCAATTTTTCTAACTCATATATCTCGATTTTAATAAGGTGTGTTGAGTTTGTGCTATCATCAATATTTGTTGAAACAATTACATTACCCTCTGGACGGGCTTTAGAAACAGTAGAGGAAAGTTTCTTTTTCTTTGGTGCAGCTTTATCAAATAATTGATCTAAGCTGTCACCATTTTCACTAGAATTTCTTTTTTTGGATGATTTTAAGGAAATGCCATCCTGGCTTTCATCAGAAACTGCATAGTAGTAATTCTTAAACGTGTTTTCTTCAAACATGTTCTAAAACAAATAAGTTCTATTAAAGTGTGATCAAAGTTTAAAATTTATAACATATTTTTGGAAATTTTTGATAATTAGGAAAATAAAATAAACTTACCGTCATCATAACGTTGAACACTACCACTGTTTCACTATCACTTAAACAAACACTGTTGATTTGGATTTGATGAAACCCACTCTTGCAGGCACTGCACAGAACTGTGGAAAGGAACGAACTTATTTTGAATTTATAGCAAAACTTATCTTGTTTACAAATACCGATCATTGTTTAGGACAACATTCTAATGTTATCGAAAGTAATCTTGCTTACTAATGGCAGTTAACATTAAAATTCCTTAGCCACATTTTTTGATAGATTACTAATGAGGGTCGTCCTATTGTTACTATGGGGCTTTTTAGTGACTCAGGTGAGTATTGGCATCTACACCAGCCAAGTATCCCATCACTCGTGCTGAAGTTAAAGTTTTAACTATTCCATCTGGTATTCAAGGAAAAACCCTTGATAACATTTTTCTAGGTCAAGTACCTAAAAGAGTTATAGTTGGTTTTGTGAATAATGCTGCATTCAATGGGAGTCTGACGAAAAACCCATTCGACTTTCAAAATTACAATATAAACACTTTTTGTTTGTATATAGATGGTCATCAAATACCATCAAAAGCTTTACAGCCATCATTCGAAAGTAATATTTATACTTTGGCGTACCATACATTATTTTCGGGAACAGGCATGCATTTTCTTAATGAAGGTAATGGGATATCCAGAGAGCAATATGCAAACGGATATTGCCTCCTAGCTTTTGATTTGACACCTGACTTATCTGCAAACTCTGCAAATCATTGGAATCTTATAAAACATGGTAGTGTAAGGTTAGAAGTACGTTTTGAAACGGCGCTAACGCAAACTATTAACTGTGTGGTTTATGCAGAGTTCGATAATGTAATTGAAATAGATAAGAACCGTAGTATTTCAGTAGATTATAGTAGTTAAGGAATAATGTCTTAGTTAAGTAATAGTTTTAAGTGTGTACCTACCGACCTATATTAAGTTTTTAATATTTTGTAAAGCTTTTATTTTTCAATAAAATTTAAATCGAAGGATACCAAGGTATTTTATTTATCCTTACTACCCCACTAATAATGGTAAGCATTGTTTATTATGAAT
This sequence comes from Eupithecia centaureata, assembly GCA_944547425.1. Lineage (NCBI taxonomy): Eukaryota > Metazoa > Arthropoda > Insecta > Lepidoptera > Geometridae > Eupithecia > Eupithecia centaureata. The sequence continues at coordinate 11,554,410 of OX155682.1, read as the reverse complement.
GAAATCCATTTATAATCTTGTGTCATTACCATAGAGGTTCATTAATTGTTTTACCTTGTTGTTAAAATAGAGCTGTTAGCAGTCAAAGTACCTATACAACATGAATACGCTTGAGATACAATATTACTTGAGAAAACTTGATTCTAAACTTGAATGCAATGTGTATGCTGCCAACCGTTTGCCAATATATGCAGGTCTACCTGCGTATGTTATAAGCAACTTAGATAGCGATAACAAACCAGGTTCACATTGGGTTGCTATGCACATAGATGCAAATGGTTTTGGACAGTACTTTGACTCTTATGGTCGTCCACCAAAAGGATATCACCGCACGTTTTTAGAAAGGAATTCTAGAATGTGGAATTATAATATAAACCGAATACAAAACGATTTCACTACAGTTTGTGGAGAGTATTGTCTGACGTATTTGTACCATAAGTACCATGGGGCAACATTGAATGATTTTCAACTACTATTCGGAGACAGTACTATAATTAATGATGAAAAATTGTGTGTTTTATTCAAAAAATTGTTTTAAAGACATTAAATGAAATTTAATAATCATGACTGTTTTATTCACCGTACTTATTACTAACCGAACACAACCTGAGTCACCACTTTCAAGCTTATTTGCAACAATAGGTCCTACTACATTAAGTCATTATTTTGCATCAATAGGCCGACCCTAAACAGTTTTCTATTTCGTTATCAGCATTGACTGCCTGTATTCACCGAGCACAACATGAGTCACCGCTGGTGAGCTCTGAGCTCAATTGTAACAATAGGACCCTCATTAAGTAATTGTTTTGTAACAATAGGGCGACCCTCATTAGTTATCTATTTCTTTATCAGCATGGTAGTAGAGACGCTTAATGGTTTTTAGTAACTTTTGAATGGCTTAAGATACGTTAAAAAGGATGCTTGCAATCGATCGGGCATGTGCCAAAACCCCCAATTTGACACCAAACTTTTTTTTTTTTTTTTTTTTTTTTTTAGGCAGCGTTTGCCAAAAATTTGTTCTCATTCCACAAGTTCCAAAAATTCAGCACTCATCGAGGCGTTCCACCGAGGCTCAACCCGCGAACCCCTTACTACTTGCGTCGACCACTGGAATTCGATTTCAAGTTAGACAATATGGAATCAGGCACCTATTTCAACCAATTCGCTTCAAGTATGAAACGTTTAAATATTATTATTTTAATAAGAACCAAAAATAGATTACGTGGGCGCATCTCCAATGCTATTAATTAACGTTAAAACAGCTTTTCATTTCCCATCTGTTTACGTGATTCATTATTCACGACATTTCGAATTCACTAGATAGTCTTGGGGAATTGAACTTTGAAAATGTTAGGCAATCTTGTAACGTTGTAGATACTCGGGTACCTTTTGCATAAATTATAAACAGATGCCTGAAATGGTTTAGAAATACTCGTACACGAAAATCAATCGAACGCTAGACGCTATTTAACCGAGGCAGATAGATTTAAATGCTGGACAACTTACGCAGCCATAATTAAGCTAATGAGAGCCTGTGTTATGGATGTAAACTTTGCATTCGGTGCTTACATTATTAGATGATTTTTATTATTGTAGTTACATGAAAAGCCGTAACAAATATCTACAGATCGTAAAAACATTTGTGCCGAGGCAGGAATCGAACCCGACTTCCTGAGTCACAGGTGGACCATCGCCCGCTGCGCCACAAAGGTAGAGCGGAGATAATATTTAGGAAAAAAATCTGAAAGAAAGCTCCTTTATCGCCAGTTATTCATTCACATATCAGTTATCTATATCTAACTAGCGACCCGCCCCGGCTTCGCACGGTTTTATTATAAGTACCGAACGGGATAAAAAGTATCCTATGTCCTTCTCCTGGCTCTAAACTACCTCCCTGCCAATTTTCAGCTAAATCGGTTCAGCCGTCCTTTAGTTATAAGTGAAGTAACTAACACGACTTTCTTTTATATATATAGATAAGTCAAAGATACTGGCATCTCTAGCGAAACAAAACACTGCTCCTAATTAAAAAAGATAAACAAGAGAACACCGATAAGGTTTTAAACGTAGAACGTAGGACTTCGCTTCGAAACGCATTTTACTTCTGTCCAAGTTACGCTTTCCGGTATCATAATAAATATAATTTTCCAGTCCTGAAGAAAGCGTTTGAAGCGTTCGATCAGGAAAAGAAAGGATGCATCGGCACTGTGATGGTTGGAACTATCCTGGGTATGCTGGGTCACCAGGTTTCAGACGCCTCTCTCAAAGAAATCATTGACGAAGTTGATGCTGACGGTAAGAATATAAAATCATGATCATCAGATAAATTAAATAACATCGCATTTTTTTTTTGATTTCGGCTGGACTTGAACCCGCGACCCTCCCTCGGTACGGGAATGCACTAACCAGCTGCGCCACGAAACCAAGTGACCATCTCATCAACAATCTTTGCGCACTTTTTCTTTCTTTATTGATTTTTTTAGATATTCCTGAGTTCGAGGCCTATAATTTAATAATACATCATGATCATCAATCATTATCAACTGATGGCAAGCACACTTTTATGGACTGTCAAGATGTGTCTTTACTGCTTACTATGTAACTTCAACTAAATTTGGAGGTACACTTACGACATGAATACAAAAGGTAAGTGCCAACAAATTTAGTTCAGAAAATTATTCTTTAGATAACGATCGGTCGCTAGCAGCTAGCCATATTACCCAAAACTCTTGATAATTATGATTTATGGTCGTGACCATGGTTGTAACTTATCTACCTATACATTAATTTAGTTCAACAATTCATTTTGTTTTCGTAATAAACATTTGCACCCAGGGGGATTACACTAACATTATAAATTCGAAGGTTTTAATGTAGATGTTTGTTGTATCTTCACGACTACCGAACGGATCGAACACATTTTTTTTTTAGATGAAGCTTTAGACCGGGGTTAACATATAGGCATCATTATACCGGAACAAGCCGTGAGCAAAAGCTAGTAAATAAATAATGGCGGACAATTCACATAGCACATTAGCCCCAAAGAAAATAGAGCTTACTAAAACAAATAGATAGAAACATCCAGAACCAAACCATATAAATTTATCTACAGGAAATCGAACGCTCCGCACATTACGAGTCCACTGAAGTCAACATGATGTGATAAACTTTTACAGGTTCCGGTGAATTAGAGTTCGAAGAGTTCGTGACCCTCGCCTCCAGGTTCATGGTTGAAGAAGATGCAGAAGCCATGCAGCAAGAACTCAAAGAAGCATTTCGGTTATACGACAAAGAAGGTAACTTTGAGTTTGATCATGTCAGTGAACTCCAGGAACTCTATTCTGCCAAAAGCTCTGCTTTATTCTGATAGTAGTATCCTCGCAGAATCACCAATTGGGGGGGTTAAGGTGGTATTCCCCTAATGGTTATTGGGGAAGATCTTCCCTGTACCGCGTCGGCCAAACAGGCCCAACAGGCCCACATACCCGGGGTCTTTCGACCGACAATTGCTATCAGATAGTTGTCAGATTGAGGCCAGCTTTTGCGCGATCTAGGAATATGGGTCACGCGATCTTCTTTTTTGCACTCAAAATTTGTCTTAACGCTTTGCGCCATCTAGCAGAGATGGAAGGACTTCGGTAGGGTAGCTACAGCATCCACCTTTTATTGAGCGCCTTCTGACGTGTAAGACTTGTTGTTCAGCTCACGTCACGCTTGATATCGCTACAACCATAACTATTACCATAAACACTTTTACTCATTATTATGGTGCTGGTGATACTGCAACGATGGCATTGTCATAGTTAAGAGATTGATTTATCAGAATAGGCCCTAGAGCTTTTTTTGCATTACTGCATAAATAAGTTGTGGAAAACTGATATCATGCTTTTTGACAATAGTGGTTCAAAAAAAGCAAGCGTCTCTGTATATAGATTTCCATTGTTCCCAGCAACTTAGTAGGTAGAATGAATATATAACTTATCCAAAGTTATCTATCTTCCGACTTCTCAAATTAAAAGCTGGCATCAATTAAAAAGTTTAAATAGCTTTGAACTGAGCTGAACTTGGAACTTGGCCTTAGGTGTTATTTTAACCTTAGGCCACCCACAGACTTAGACACCTACATTTCTATTGGGTATTATAAATTCGAACAATAAAGGCTGGTTTTTCTAACATCTCCCAAAAACTTTATATTTTAACATAACTTGAAAACAATAATAATCATGGAATTTAAATGGAAAACCGCTAAGCATTTCTATAAAATGTTTGGCAGGTAAATTATTTAATTTATACTAAAATATACCTACCCTATTAACCGCAATAGAGCCAAACCAGCTATTAATAGCTGGGTATTAAAACAAGCCTAGAGATGAATGAGAAAAAAATAACCAGTATAGCTTCAGAGCAAATGAATATGAAAGCTGAAATCCAAATGTTAGCTGACTCAGCAAAAACTACTGATACGAAAATAGCCTCATTAGTCTCTGATGTTCAAAATTTACAGACGAGCTCGACACAATCGGCTCTGCTGGACAGGACTCCGTGCGAAGAACTATTTGTCGAGCTAAACGACCAAAATGCGAGGAAAAGAAATATCCTTGTAGCGGGGATCCAGGAATCTAACCTCAGTGATGCGAAGATGCGAGATGAATCGGATAAAGTAGAAGTACTAAAAACTATCAACTCAGTGTACGAAACTTGCCCTGAGCCCATTAAAGTCACGCGGGTTGGAAAACATAAGTCTACTGAAAACCGACCTATAAAGGTATGCTTTGAATCCGAAAACACAACTAAGCTTATACTTCAAAATAGAAATAAGCTGAAGGGTACCAATGTGAAAATCTTTTCCGATCAGACCCCGTACCAGCAGAACCGATTCAAATTACTTAAAGAAGAACTCAGTAGACGCACTGAAAATGGTGAAAAAGACCTTACAATCAAATATATTAAAGGGGTCCCCAAAATTGTCACCGCTCTTCCAAAAAACTCTACAACCTAAGTGACCAGGGTGAAATTACATATCAAGCTCTCAACAATTACGATGATCTTAAATGTAACAATAATTCACTTAAGTTTCTTTACGCGAATGTCCGGAGTATAGTTAAACCCGGTAAATTTGATGAACTCTGCTGTATTGTCACATCTCTGAAATTAAAAATACATGTCATAATACTAGTAGAAACATGGATAAAGTCAGAAGATGAAGCCAAGAGATTTCAAATACCTGGATATACTCACTACTATAATTATAGGCGGGATACTATCGGTGGCGGCGTCTCAATCTTTGTTGCAAACTATCTAAAACACCATCACGTAGAAGAAGTATCCCAAGATGACAACCAATATCTTTGGATACATGTGAAAAAGTTTTCTTTGGACATCGGTGCTGTGTATAAACCTGGTCGAACCAATTTCAATACCTTTAACGACACTTTTTCGCTGCAGCTTAATCAGAGGAAACGAGCTGTCATCTTTGGTGATTTTAACCTGAACTTACTTGAAACTAACAATGTTGTAGAAGATTATAGGGATACAATTCAGGAAAATGGATTCAGAATTTTAAATAAACTTACCCCAAGGCACTGTACCCGTGAAACAATGGAAAAGAAAAGCTTGATAGACCACGTCTTAACTAACTTAATGGAAAATCAATTCCACTTAGCCACTGTTGAATCGTCAATGTCAGACCACAAGCAGATATTTTTTGAAATAAACAAATACCAGCCACCTTTGAGACGAAGAGTTCAGTACAAATCAGTCGATTATGAAAAACTACAGATATTAGCTGAAGAAGCAATGCCTAATACTAACAATAGTTACTTTGATCAATTTGAAAAGACATTATCTGAAACTGTTGAACGTTGTAAACTAGAAAAAACTAAAATTTTGAACCCACCGAGACAAGACTGGATAAATGCTGAAATACTAGGAGAAATTAATAAGAAGAATATACTTTATAAGCGACATAAACATAACCCTGAAGATTTAAACATTGAAAATGATTATCTCATAGAACGAAAAAAAGTATCCGAGAAAATAAAACAAATGAAAAATAACTATTACAACAGTGAGTTTTCTAACTGTAAGAAGAAACCAAAAAAAATGTGGAGTTTGATCAATAGCCTAACACACAATAAGATACAAGAAGTCTCAATACCAGCAAAACTAGAAACAAGAGCTGCAGAATTCACAAATGGAAAAGATGTCTGCGAATATTTCAATGTTTTTTTCTCAACAGTTGGCTCAACACTAGCACAAGCTATTCCCGTAGAATATCATAAACATAATACTTACACTATGGCAACAGTTGATACTACCATAAACGGGTTTGGTTTAGAAAACTTAAATTTCACTACATCTCATGAAATTTTAAAAATGATTAATAACTTAGACACAAACACTAGTTCTGGAATTGACAATATAAACACTAAATCGATAAAAGCTATCAAACATATCATTGCCCCAATACTCACAGATTGTATCAACAACTGCTTAGAGGAAGGAACATTTCCCGAGAAACTAAAAATCGCCAAAGTAACGCCAATTTATAAGTCAGGGCCTAGGTCAGATCCTGGTAACTATCGTCCCATATCGGTGCTCCCAGTGCTATCAAAAATATTTGAAAAAGTTATCTATTCCCGTCTCGAATCATATGTGAAATCGATTGACTTTCTTTATAACAAACAATATGGATTCAGACCAAAATCCAATACTCTATCTGCAACCGTTGATCTAGTAACTAATATAAAAAATAAAATAGACCAAAAGAACATAAGCTTAGGCATTTTCATCGACTTAAAGAAAGCATTTGACACTGTCAGTCACAAAATCCTGTTGAATAAACTTAAGGACATAGGTGTAACTGGGAATGCTCATAAAATCTTAGAATCATATCTTACAGGTCGTTTTCAAGTGGTTAAAGTTGCTGAATTCCAAAGTTCCTTAGCACCAATTACATATGGAGTCCCTCAAGGCTCAATTTTAGGACCTTTATTATTCTTAATATACATAAATAACATTAGTAAACTTAACCTTAAGGGTGAACTGTCACTTTACGCAGATGATACTAGCCTATTTTATTTTGGTCAAAGTATTGAATCAATTGTCAATGATGCTCAGCATGATCTTGACCTTCTGAACGTCTGGTTCCAATATAACTTACTCACTCTTAATGTAGCTAAAACTCACTATGTAATATTCTCTGCAAAAAATAAGAAAATAGACAACTTTGAACCTCTCAAAATTAACGACACTATTATTAACAGATCTGACAGTGAAAAGTTTCTGGGTCTTACATTAGACAAACACTAACATGGAAACCACACGTTCAGAGAGTCAAATCTAAACTGACAGCGTTAAATGGTGCTCTCCGTGGTATAGTTCGTTGTTTACCCAGAAATGTTCGTTATGTTATATATAATTCGTTAGTGAAACCACACATCGATTATTTGATTGAGGTCTGGGGGTCAGCGGCAGACACTAATCTTAAACTATTACAAGTATCACAAAACAAATTAATAAAAACTTTATTCCACTATGACTATCTAACTCCGACGATAAAAATATATAAAGAAACTAAATTACTTAACGTACATAATACTTACCGATATTATACATGCATTCTTATACGTAAAATTTTATCCAAAGACATACACACTAACATTACATTAAAAACTAAAAATGAAAATCCCCACTTACGGCGTTTAAGAAATGCGAATAATATCGTATTACACTCCCCTAGAACTAATTATGGTAAAAAGAATGTAACGTTCGAAAGTGCTCAAATTTACGATAAATTACCAAAAGAAATAAAAGGTACTAAGAACATACAAAACTTTAAAAAAATGTTAAAAACTCATTTGCTACAAGAACAATGAATGTCACATCTAGTTGTTGTCGATCTGTGTAAACCAAACCTGTTATCTTGGCGCTAAACGCGGTAGTGTAGTGTCGTGCGATTCTTGTTAGTACGATTGAATGCTAATCCACCCTCTTTAAATAATAAATAAATAAATAAATTAACTCAAATAAAGTAATATTAACTTCGGATATTAACTAGGTACATATTTCGATGGCACTTACCTACCTTGTTCTATTTAATAGGTATGTATTTAACTAAAGTAGAACTACTTGCCGCGAACTATGCACCTACCTATAAATGTACCTTAGCTATGTGGGTTCACCACTTAACGAAAACTAAAAAATAAAACATGAAAGTTGTTTATGGAATCTTAACTTTAATTATATATTATACTTATACTTAGTTAACAACAGATAATTGGTTACCTACCTATAAAAGTTATGTTAGTTTTTTATTTTTTATATAGTATGGTTACCTAAGTTTTTAAATTGTATATTTATGTCCTGCTCGCATGCGCAACTAAATAATATTTTAATTAGATTAGTTAATAAGTTCTCATTTTAAGTGAATTGTAATTCTTATGAGAATAAATTCTTTAAACCCAATAGAAAATAATGAGTAAGGTAAAGTCATCACCGTCATTGTCTTATTTAACATCTACAAAAGATGATTATGTACCTACTATCAGTTTGGTTGGCAGCTGCCTGGACCAGCTGCGCACATTCAAAATGATTAGGTACCTACTAGAGAGTACATAAATTTAATTCCTGTTAAAATTACGAGAATATTTTGACGAAATAGAAATCTTTCCATTAGTCGATTTCATTAAGTTATTCCTTGCTAACCAGATAAGTACACAAATCATGGAATCATATTATATCTTTATCTATAACCCAATTTTCACCTACCAAGATAAATAATGTTATTTACATTACCTAGGCTGAATTTCAAATACAGGGTTTAAACGAAATAATAATACAAAATCCACCGTTTCAGAACCCAAGGCAACAGTAATTCATACAGCATTGAGGTAGAAATGAAAACTGTTATTTAACCTGGTTTCCCCAGGGCACAGAAATGGCGTATTCGGAAATACTAAGTTGATTTATCTTCATAACGGTAATGAAGTAGACTCGGCGGTTATTAAATTGCAAAAAGTTATGTTATTATAAACGGTTGGTTGGGTATGGTTATAAAGACGAGTATCGTGCCAATATTTTTCCTGGGTATAAAAAAAGCTCAAGAGTGAAAATTGAACAGTGAAATACACAGCTGTCTCTTTTGCCACACATTTTGATTATGAAGAAAAATAAGAAAATGTACCTACAAATGAGCGGCAAAATTTAATGATACACTGACAAAAAAAGAAAGCAAAGATTATTAAAAATGAAAATTACGATCAAGAAATAGAAACAAATTAAAACTAGTATATAAAATTGAAATAATTGAGCTAACTGCGGATGGTTGGAAACAGTCTAGAGATAGCTCAACTAGTCCATGTCAATACCAGTCGGAAGCGTCCCCAGATAGAAAAACAGCGTGGCAATGTAGTCAATAACTACATTGCCACGCTGTTTTTCTATCTAGGGGTGAAAGCAATAAGCACCAAGATTACGAAATTAAGAAAATAAATCCTAGAAAACAGAAAAAAACAGAGCATTTATTTAGTCCTTTCGCAGGCTATGCTTGCTTGGTGTCTGGGCATATATTATAATAAAGCAAGTCCATAAGATCGTCCCATTTGAAAACAAATTTGTATCTCTCATTTGATTATTACAATTTGAATATGGACCAATTTGAACCTGGGGCCAAATTCCACTAATGTCAAAACAAAGGTCAATAGTGCCATTCAATCAAGATAATTTAAATGACGTTTGTGCATTTGGTATTCTACTATTTTTTGCGCTTGTAGAGACTTTCATAATAAGAATGTCAAATTGGAGGTTATAAAGGTAATCGTCACAGCTATGAATGAACCTCAAAAAGTTTGTGCTCGTAGAATGCCAAAAAGAATTTAACAAATTAATAGCAGATTTTAGTTCTTAATTAGTTTTTATTGTTTGTAATTTTCTCAACATAAACCTCATTGTAATTTTCTTCATTTTCGTAATTTGAGCATTGAATTTTAACCTGTCCAAGGGTGCGGTGTTCTGATTTACCGACATTTAATAATGATTCGTCAACAGCTGACACGATTAACCTGTCAACGGTAAGATTTAAGAGCTAAGAGTATTGTTCTGCCAAAATACGTATCCATTACTAAGTGGATTTGAAGGTTCAAGATCAGACGGAGGAAACAAGGAATTTGAAGCATTTGCTACCTTATGCCTGGTTAACGTTTTGTGGAGTGACAAGTGCAAGGGACAGTCTTGTAAGAGCGATTTCTAGACGCGTCAGTGCGCCGCGCTTTCAAATCGCAAAACTCGAGACGCAGTGTGAAAGATGGCATGTGTCTTATTTCAAAAAGTTCCGAAATCAAAATATACAATTATCGGATATCATAACGTCACTTGCACTTGTCACTACACTTGATACTTAACAAAGTGCAAACCAGGCATTACGTTATTATCCTTCTTAACAGCACGAAGCGCGTCCATAATGTAGGCAGAATCTTGGCAAGTCTTGACTCCCATAGACTCGAGGGCTGTGAAATAAACAACTAATGATTACCATTTTTACGGAATAAAAAAATCAGAGCCCTTATAAAAAACAGCAGATTCAGAATTTCAAAGCCAAAAGCTTAAAAATGCGTTATATTTCCGCAACTCTCTCAGCTTTGCAACGGAATACTTTTCAGTTCGAGTGGCTTTACTTGGCTCGCACAAATCCGCTGGGAAGTCCGAAGTAAATTATGCACCGTATTTACATGCTCACTGTTCACAACTCTGGGCATTTACGTGTACTGTGCCAGTAATAATTAGGTATGTTGGTTAAGCAGCCAAGCTCAAGTTTTTGATAACCAGTATAAAATCAGGATTCAATGCTTCGAGTTAGAGTCATGATGGCGTTAAAAATTACTAATCTACGCCCACCCTATTATGATATATCGCTTCATATAAAACAAGGTTGCTTTCCGCTGTCTGTCTGTCTGTCCCTATCTGTCTGTGTGTCTGTCTGTGTGTGTGTCTGTCTGTGTGTATGCTGAGATCTTTAAAACTGTACATTAGTTTTTGATTCGGGTTTTTTTTAATAGATAGAGTCATTTAAAACGAAGGTTTTTTTTGTATAATACACTGATATTTCAAATCTTGTCGATTTGAAATTGAACCCTGTTTATAGGCAATGCAATTCTTTAACCTTATCTCTTCGCTCCCTTATTCCAATTCCTTCACATTCACACGAACTAGTGCCATCTTTCTCCGAGCGAAACGATGGCCGATAAAAACGATAGCCATCAATATTATAGACTTCAAAAGCGCAAACAACAGGTACATCGTATAATTACAAGGGAATTTTCCAGATTCTTCTGATTCGTGATTATCACTACATAGTATAAAATATAGTCGCTTTCTCTGTCCCTATGTCATTATGTCCCTTTGAACGCTTAAATCTTTAAAACTACGAAACGGATTTTGATGCGGTTTTTTAATAGATAGAGTAATTCAAGAGGAAGGTTTATACGTATAATAAAACCGTGCGAAGCCGGGGCGGGTCGCTAGTTTCATTATAAATGATAAAATAAGTGGTGGCCAATGAATTATTATTACTAGTACTGTCAACTCACTGGTGGTGGCCCAGATTTTATTAACGATAATACAGACGATATTGATAAGAAAATTAAAGAAGTATATTTCTTTATTCCAGGCAACGGCTATATTACAACAGACGTGCTCCGAGAGATCCTCAGAGAGCTAGATGATAAGATCAGCGCCGAAGAACTGGACATGATGATTGAGGAAATTGACTCCGACGGCTCAGGAACTGTTGACTACGATGGTAGGTTTTTAAAAGTCTTCCAATAATTGGCTCCTGTAGAAATCTAAAAAGCTATAAATACAAAATAAACATAGAGTTCGGAGTGCTTATTTCTTTAAAATCAGCGATATTTGTCGACTCTACTTTAAACAAAATTGTGTCTCGTGTGATCATAACAATACTAGTTAAGTCTGATGTATCGTTGATGGGGATATAAAATATTTTCGACTACTGTTTTGACAGTTATTTTCATACATTAAACGTCAAAGTTAACTGACTAAGCTGCCTAATTTTCCGATTATCTTTTGGCGAACACCAGCCTAAGGCCCGAGTTTAACAACAGTAGGCTATAATTATAACATTAAACGTAACCTACTGTTGGTAGGGTCTTAAAACACTTGTTTGGACGTTTCTGACACAAGTTTTCACACATTAAACGTTAAAGTTAACGGAACAAGCTGCCTAATTGTCCGATTAACTTTTGGTGAACATCAGCTTTAGTCAAGTTTCGGTAATTTTAACTTATCAAAGCAAACAAATTATTGCTGAATGTTCGTTTTCATCTCTATCTCGCTTACATTGCAGTTTCATAATCGTTTCCACCCGTGACTTTGTATGCGTTATTTTCAACCGACTTCAAAAATGGGTGGAGGTTCTAAATTTGAAAGTTTGGATGGATGGATGTTTGTTACCTCTTCACGTCAAAACTAATGAACGCATTGGGTTGAAATTTTAAAAAGACGCTAAGCCTTGAATAAATTTCGTTATTTTTCATCATATTTCATACGGGTGAAGCCGCGGGACGCAGCTGGTTAACTATTTATTTAAAAGTATATGAATGGATATAAGTAATGAATATATGAGTTTATTATGTAGGTGTTCACGACTCCTGAGGACACTGGTCTCTTAAGAGTCCTAGCAACAGGAGATACTAGGGAAATACATTTAATTGTGTATAGAGTACATCCGAGGGTACCGGTCTTTTAGTGTAGTACATAACATACCTAAGTACTTTAAAAAGGTCTTTGTCTTTTCAGAATTCATGGAAGTCATGACTGGTGGAGACGACTAAGCCGCATCAACAACCTCAGGCTGCAAGAATGTACCAACGTTGATAGGTTGTCATGATTGGATAAGTCACATATATTTACACTAGATCCAGTTTTAAATGAGCAATTTGGCTTTGAATTTGTATCAGATTTGGCGTAAATCCATAATAAGCTAACAAGTATCTTGATACGATGTTTCCGTCTTTGATTTAAATACTTTTAAGTAGTTAAATAATTTCAATGCAACATAGATAAAAATGATCCTTAAATTGTTGCTTCTTGACTGGTTTACACGAACATGTAATAAATAAACACATACTTACCTTAATACCGTATACTTGTAGAAATAGTAAATTATGTGAATATTCTAATGGATAAAGCTGATTGTATTGAAACAAATCAATTCTGGATAAACATAAAACACCTATTCCAACCACCATGATGACCAAAACCTACTTCTAAAATACATTTTATATTAATTTTATTTTAACTTATTTATAATTTATGTTATAATTACACACTTGTAAATGATTTTTTATTAAATCAATGTCGATCCAAAGCAGTAAAACACTACTAAGTAAAATGTTTATTTATTTATCCTACTTGTGCACGAAAGCCACTGTAAGAACCCAAAGTATAGGGAGGCCTATGTCCAGCCAGTGGACGTTCATGAGCTTTAGGAGGAAACTGGAAATGGATTATTCCGAAGCCAGTTTTCACACTTAGGCAACCTTTATGGGGAAAACTCCCCCTGAAGTCCCTGAGGTCAAATGACTTCAAAAAAAAGACGAAGTTATCAATGGCCGTATTTAAGTAAATAAATTGGATACTAGTTATAAATTATAACTATTAATTGAATTGACCGTATGTAGTATGTGTTACAATCTTACGTACATTCCTTGCCCTGAAATTATAGATACCTGCTAAGGGTAGGTAAGATCAGGCCAAAGCTATTACCTAAATTCGGAAGAACATATCGTTAACATACCCTTACCTGAAAAGAATCAATATCTCACGAAGCTACTGAGGATAACTTCAGCCAAGACCACGTTAAAAATTTTGAATAGCTAAATAATCAATTATCTAATAATATTAATAATTAATGTATAATCCACACAGCTTCATCTATCCCCGAGCTAAGATACACCTAATACAATACATATTACATACATAGATAATATTAAACATGAAAAACACCCAAAACATATTCATAATGAGTGTACTTATAGCTTAGGTTTTTTTAATTTTTACATCTTTATTTTCTACAAAAATTGCTTGTTAGATTGATAGATTTTTGCTAATAGGTAAGGTACACAATAAGGAATTATTAAACAGATAACTTACCTATAGTAAACAGACAATATTTTGTAAAGGACTGAATACAATAAATTTAAAGACTATTTATATTATTATTGTTAACTGATTTATGGGACAAAAAGTAACCTATGTGTCATCCAACTACAACTATTCAAAATTTCAGCCTGATTCGTTCAGTAGTTTTTACGTGAAAGAGGAACAAACATACACACATTCATACAAAATATCGCTTTTACAATACTAATAAGATGGAAATGAAAATGTTGATAGAACCATTAGCAGTAATAGCAGAGGTGCATTATAAATTCTCGTTAGCGATTTCAACGGTACTAAGGATTTACTTGTATTGAGGTACGGAATGAAACTAAACACTGCATTTCAAAGGGTTCTCTTGAACGGCGCCAGATGTTTCATTTCCACGTTCAAGACGCGGTGCGGTGAAGAAACATAGAGTTACGATTGAAAGATATGGTAAATACTTCATTTCCACGTTTACGATGCAGTGCGGTGAAGGAACATAGAGTTACGATTGAAAGATATGGTTAATACAAGAAATAGGGAATGCTGAATATTGCTGAATAAATATATATTGGATAATCCACACAGAATCATCTAGCCCCAGGTAAATCAGTAAATCCATATCTTTATTTCTTTAATTTTACAAAAAAGCACTTAGATAAGTCAAATTTGAAACTATAGGTAATACATAATTATCAAAATAATATAAGAAATTTCTCTTCGCTTCAATCTAATCAAGCTAAATAGAGCTTGTGTTATGGGTACAAGATGACTAATGAAATAATTTATTTTACGCGATCTTTATTTTATTTTCGTGCCGTTTTTGGTGTTTTCTTTGTATCATAAAAAATCTGTCAATTTAGTGTAACGTTTTATGTAAGTATATCAGTTATCTCGTAGATACACAAGTTCTGCTTAGCTTGGGGCTAGATACTGCTGTCTGGATTTTCCAATATTATATTTATTATAGCAAAGTCTATTAATACCAGGATCTTTACCATGTTTTTTTCACTTTAAGTTTTTCAATATTTTGGCCAAGTTTTGTGCCATGATCGCAGAGGGAGGAACTGAAATCACTGCGAGAGTTTTTAAATTGGAATTTTTTCTTACCATTACGTAGGTACTACTCCCATTTTACTTTGAAAGTCAGGAACTCGAAGTGGAATATAAAAAAATGAATGAATGAATGAACACTTTATTGTACTTCAAATATAAAACAATAATTAAATTTACTTTTATCTAAATCTTATAAAATAATAAAACGGTACAACAGGCTGCCTTATACAATATAAATTGTATACTTTACAGAAATAGGAACTGAAACCACTGCAAGTGAATTTTTCATCGGACTTTTGGTAAGAAACCTTCAAGTATTTTACTTTGAAAGTCAGGAATTCGAAATGGAATATTATATTAAAAAAAAATAGACACCTAGCATTATAAATAAGATAGGAACAGTCAAATAAGTTGCAACTTTTTCTATTTTCTATAAAAAAAAAATATTATTAGACCGTAATTTTCGTAGTTAGTAAAGATGTTATGTCAAATAAGTGTTTTTCTATAAAAGCTCAAGACATAAATAAAAAATCAGTTTTTAGTATTCCACTGCTGGACATATTATAACTTCTGATAACCACAGTATTTGCTCATCATTAGGGGCTAATATTACGCTGGACTAGCGGGTTGGGGATCGCCGTTCGGTTCGCAGTTGGATATCCGTTATGGGCGCTCCACATTCACACGAGACGTTCACACAAGAATCTCCGGAGAATCTTCGCGAGAACTGTAGCGCGAACTTCTTTGGGTACACATTCTCACAAACTTCTCAAATAGTTCTCGCTACAGTTCTCGCGCTCAATGACGATGACCCGCGCTACTAAGAAACATGCGAGTGTGGAGTCAATACACGTTCTCGCCTGTTCTCACGTTCTCGCGCTCCTTTGTCTCGCGCCAAAAAACCGACAAAAAGTGGAGAACAGCCCGAGAACAAGGCGAGAACGTGAGACGAATACGCGAATCGCTTCCACATTCACGCTTCTCGCCTGTTTCACGCGTTCTCGCGAAGTTCTTGTGTGAATGTGGAGCGCCTATTAGTCTTCTCTCACAGCACCCACGGGATAATGGGGCAAAAATATAATAAACACCACAAGGCTAAGCAATCACATTTACAAATCATCATCCCAAGTTACGATGCCATTTGGGATGATTTAGTATTCTATCGATCCTACTAATATTATAAACGCGAAACTTTGTAAGTATGGATGGATGGATGTTTGTTACTCTTTCACGACAAAATTATTGAACGGATATGAATGAAATTTGGCACAGAGATATTATAGTCTAGAATATAACACATAGGTTATATTTTATTCCCACGGGAACTGGAATAACGCGGGTGAAACCGCGAGGCGCCGCTGTACTCAATAATTACTTCCATATCTAATTCAGTAGATGTACTCTCCTATCCTAAGTTATTTTTAAATAAAGTTATAATCTAATAAATTTGAAACCAGTTGATAATTTTTGTAAAAAACATAAAATTATGGATTAATCAAGATCCATTTATGTTATCACTAGCCCCTACCCCCGGCTTCGCACGCTTTATTTCTATGGAAACGTTTCCAGACTAATTATATCCCATGAGAACTGATTTATGGGGTGAAAAGTAGCCTTTGTGTTATTCCAGGACTAGAACTAAGTCTATTTTAAATTTCAGCACGATCCATTCAGTAGGTAGTTTTTGCGTGAAAAGGAACAAACAACCATACATTCATACATCTATACAAACTTTCACGTTTATAATATTAGTAAGATGAACAGAACGGCGGCGGCGCTTAGAATCTCGTGTACTATGTGTCGCCCAAAGCAATTATAGCGTTTGCAAATGGGCTATAAATATTGCGAATGTCATACTGCACTCTCCGCGCTGTCAGTACAATGTAATTAATGTCACGACTCGACGTATTTAGATGTTTACTGTTGTTTTGTGATGAAACCTGTCTGCTACTGAGATTTAACATTCATTTACTGGTGAAATATACATACTATAACTAATTATAATAACTTGTTCCGCCCCGTGGCTTTTCTGGCGTGAATATTTATGAAAAGTAGACTACGTTTTATTCCAGACTGAACTGTTCTGTAGGTCTACCAGTTCTGGAGCTATGTATCAAGTAAATCAAATCAAGTAAATCAATATCTTTATTTCTGTAGGTTTACAAAATAAGGACTTATACAAGTCAAATTTTAAACTTTAGGTAGTACAATAATAATATTGGAAATAAATTGATAATTTATTTCCCCTTCGCTTCAATCTTCTGTACACTTGTGGAAGAAGCGAAAATAAACCACGTGTATAACTTATGTGTCTAATACATGTTTGCCTTATAAATAATTACATACATACATAGTCGGTCGAACTGAGCGACATCTGGCCAAGCACTAACAAGTATTAAATGTGTTAGTTAAAATGTTTATAGCTATGTTAAAGGCCAAATAAATGATTTTACTTTCTTTCTATGTTCGGAGTTTCGCTTAAGTAGGTATTCGTAACGAAAACATCCGACAGAGAATCAAGTTATCGATATAAGTAACTTAAATGATTAGCAAGCTAATGGGCCGACCATTATCCTGCAAAGAAACGACAACCGCCTGTGGTACGTATTCTTGAGTAGAGACCGCGACTCGGCTAACGTTTTGGACGCCCTGCCGTGGACTTATAAGTTTATTATCATTATTAAGTATTTATATTTTGTATTATACTTACGTAACAAATAGGCTACTTTTCTTGAAAAATTAACCTAATTATTTACAGTTTAAAATTTGACTCATCTAAGTGCTTATGTGAAATAAAGTTATTGATTTACGGATTTACTGATAAATATTACGCCCTTTGGTATAATATAACATCAGCTGACATTGTTCCCATCTTCATTCAATTTCATTTCAGACCGTTTTCATCGCGTCGAGAGTTTCCTGGAAACGCTCTGATTGTCCTGAGTGGAACTCTAACGGAAATTTAATGTAAGTAGGTAAACTAATTGTGTTGTTGCAACACAGTTAGGTACCACTTCTAGTTAGAATTAACAGGAATTATCTAGTCTGGTTTCCAGTAAATCCTTTATTTATTAGTGGAGGATTGCTGGTTGGCAGGTGCCTCGAACTTCCTAATGTTTTCTCACAGTAGTTTTCATACCAAACGCAATGTTATTAAATATAACTAGTTAAGAGTGATCATCAAAACAAACCAACGCTGGTCTAAAATATGTATACTTCTAAACATATTTAAAAAAAAACTATATACCTATTTAGAGTCTCAACTCTAGCTAGATTATTAAATTTATTTATATTTTACACTAGTTTTCTTATTGGATAGAAATAGATATTATAAAAAAATTCAATCGATAGCCCAAACACGCCCAAACCTATTAAAATTTGAAAAACTTTCGCCTTTTCAATATGTAGGAAGTAAATGTTATCAAGGACTCACGGAATCGACAAATACGAAGGGAACACTATCGATTGCTTCCGAATCGAAACCAATTATACAAAGCTACGTATGATTTATTAATAGCAGTATATTTGACCGTGTCAATATCATTGGATGTCGCAGTCTTAGGATTCCATGCTGCGGACGGCTTGATGAGCAGGGGTGATAAACATTTCAGATGCACTTTCAGATTGAAATATGTCTATATTTTTATAGCAACAGACGGATACCATATTGGCAAAAAGCTTCAGAACTTTATTTGCTTAGAGGTGGTTATGTAAGATACGACGATAAAGTGAGAAAGTCGAAACATGGAGATAGGGATCATTAGAATGATGGTATTTCAACGGACTTAAAAATACTAGGAGTACCTTCTTAGGTACAAGTACTTGAGAGGAATTTGATGTTTTTTATGGGTGAGTTTTTCGTTATAGTCGCTTATTTTTATCCGATTGAAATGTATTTTATAAACCTACCTACGGAGTTCTCTAAAAGTGGTTTTCTCAAAGGGAAGCTCCTTAAAACATTAAAATTTACCAGATCTTTTAATGGTGCTGTATACATTTATATTAATATTTAGCAGGACGTTAAGCATTTCGCTTTATAATTATGTAATCTTTAAGCTAGATTAAATTTAATTACAGACGTAAGTAATAACCCTAATTAATATGTTCAGTTGTAGTAACAATGTTCACTTGAGGATTGCCTGGACTTGTAGTACGTAAGCATACTTGTTTGATGAAATCACCGTAACAACACACCAATCCAATCCAATTAACTCAGTGCATAACTAGACTTAACCACCTGTTGTGGTCCTATGTTGTGGTTCCATCAATTTAGAGATATCGGATATATTAAGGCATTTAGATTGGTAATCTGTATTAATTATAGAAGAGAAAATTAGGAGACTCATCAAGAGATCTCTGTAGCAACAAGAACTACGATGCAATTTTATATAGAACCTTCATGCAAAATTTCAGCTTAAGCACCGCTAAGAATGAACTTTTTTATTATTATATTATTCTATGTATAAATTAAATCGCTAGTGAATCAGCCAGTGCCTAATAAATACAAATACATAATATTTTATTTGTTTAACTTAATCTAATACATTTCAGTGGTATGGGACCCTCTTTTAAGTAATATTATACCTGTGCTAGAGGGTCTAGCTCTGCTGCGCGGCTATCTTAAAGAAAATTAACTATTAAATACTGTGAAAACAAACTAATATACTAAATTAATCTAACACACAGATTAGTAAAAAAATGAAATTAAATGTAAGTTACTCTAGTCAGTAAAGACAAGAAGTTAAAAAGTTAGAAGTTTATTATGTACATCTAAAATGAGTTTTGTCCATAGTCAATTTAGATTTTTTTTTCTCAAATATTCCTAACTATTGTTGAGCTAAGTTCTCCCTTATATTCTTCAAAGAATCTATCTGATTTTCCTAAAAAGAAGTTTTTTAGATCCCACTGTTTTTTTATTTATAAAGTTTTAATTCACATTTTGGGATTAAAATTTAGGTTCCATGACATAATTACTTATTTAATTAAGTTCCTCTTCAATAAAGTTTTTAGCTCTTTAAATATTAAAATTAATATATTTTACTAAGTTTAAATTCACATTTTGGGAGGAAACTTTAGTCTACGTGGCATAATAAATACATTTCATTTAGTTCATCTTAACAAAGGTTTATTAGCTGAATTGTAATTTTTTCTTCAAAAAACTAAGTTACAATGGCATTGGGTTCACTCTTTTGTTATCTTTATCATAAATGTTAGACAATCTGATAACCGAGAACATAGAACTTTACAACTGTATTCGTTACGATTCTAACATGAACTTCCTGTTACGATCAAAATTGTTGACGACCCCTTAGATATTCCATCTAGGCGGAACCTATGCACACCCAGTATAAAACGATCTACTACCGAAAACCTGGATCCATTCCCAAAACTTCATTGACGGATTGCTTTCAGTGTGAATAAGTGATTTCTGTGATATATCAAAATGGTGCGTTTATTAAATCTAATGTCACTATCAAAATCTTAATTTTTTCTTAGCACTCTAACAAAAACTGTTGGTTGTTACCTAAATAGACCTATTACTTACTTTTTAATAAAAATGTTGTTTGGATTATCTATAGCTTTTCAACTAATATTCTGTTTTTGTTCTTTCTGCATACAGGATGAAATGAGCAAAGATCAACTTACCCGTGAGTATACTACCTACTTTGCAGTCATATTTGTAATATTTTTTTTTACTACATTTTTTATATTTTTTTAAAGAATAAGAAATTGCAAACAGCCACTAAACCTGTCCCGATTTTAATAATAATAACACAATATAATTATGTAAAATTGTTTACAAAAAAAAAATAAGATTATATATATATTCTTCCTGGCCGATTTCGACTACGGAGACTTGGCTTTGAGATTTTTTATTTTTTTTTTCTATCTATGGGCTTAGATGTTTATTAGATAAGTTTAATTAATAATTATTTGAGCGTTATCATTGTTCCCGTTCAATTTTATTCATTTTAGTTACTACTTTAAGTTGTGCAAAATTATATTCGTAAAAACGATAAGACATAATTCTTAATTCATTAAAATTTAATGTTTGTTATATTTTAGTCCTGAAGAACGCCTTTGATGCGTTTGACAAAGAAAAAAAAGGAGTGAT
Organism: Eupithecia centaureata; assembly: GCA_944547425.1. NCBI lineage: Eukaryota > Metazoa > Arthropoda > Insecta > Lepidoptera > Geometridae > Eupithecia > Eupithecia centaureata. The sequence continues at coordinate 11,533,079 of OX155682.1, read as the reverse complement.
AGCAATTGATATGGTTGGCACTATTCTGGAAATGCTGGGACAAGACCTTGATGAAGCGACCCTAAAGGAAATTATTGACGAAGTAGATGAAGAAGGTAAAAATAAGATCACTGGCATGCCATCATAAAACATTCAACATTCGGTTCGTAGCGCCATCTGTGTTGTATACCTAAAATCACAACGAGAGGATGGAACTTCTAAACATACTGCTATCAAGTAGTTCAGTAATTTCTCACCAGATGGAGGTGTCATAAATGAAGAATTATTGCCGTTCATTATTTTAGTGTTAAAAAAACTGTTCATTTTTTATAATAAAACTTTGATGAAAGAAAATACATAAATAATTTAATTGTACTTTTTTAATTTATTATAATAGTTTGAGTTATTTTCAACATATAAAATTTTAGTGCATGGCTTTTTAATAGTCACTTAGTCAAATTTTAAACAAAAGTTATAAAATGCAAAAAAAATAAAAAGAAGAAAACAAAAAGAACACCTCGCCCGTGACAGTGTTTTTTGACACTGCCGTGACCAGGATTCGAACCTGGGTTACTACGGCCACAACGTAGGGTCCTAACCACTAGACGATCACGGCTATCGAGGCTCGTTATGTCAGGCCGAATTTAGTATTCACATGTCTTAAAAAATTATAATGACGACATACTCTTTGGCAGGTTCGGGTCAATTGGATTTCAACAGCTTCTGCAGTCTAGCTGGTAGATTCCTGATAGAGGAAGAAGAAGACAATGATGCGTTGGTAGCAGAACTTAGGGAAGCCTTTAGGATGTACGACAGAGAAGGTTAGTACAGACAGATATAAAACTTTTTTCGACTGAATAAAGAATGGGACCTCCTTTCAGGGAACCTAGATGAATGAAAGGAGGATAGGGAGGCCTTTGTGCTCTGCAATGGAACATTCCTGGCTGATAATATAATACAACAATAATTATACAAATAAAAAATAATGTTTTCAATAATATACCAAAATATTTCGAAATGGAACCCGCTTAGTCACGAAACGAGTCTTCAGATTATCAATTAATTACCTACCTACATACCTAGGTACTTATTGTTTGTTATCGAAATAAATAATAATGGTATTTTTTGTTGTGGTAGGTTCTAAGAATAACGATAAAACTTCTGAAATCAGCAATTTATTTTTATGGCCAGTACACGATAGCTGATCTATGTATAATTAATTAATTCGTAATTTCCTGTACTTTGTACATGCCTACATGCCTACAAGTTTACCAAATATTTCTAAATGTCCCGTTGGGTTAAATTAGGTTTATAATTAGTTCTATTACTATCTGTAAACCCTAAATAGTTGCAATAGCAATTTCCTTAACTTTCAATGATTTTCAGGAAACGGCTACATAACCACCGACGTGCTAAAAGAGATCTTCAGAGAGTTAGATAACACGATCACTGCCGCGGACCTGGACAACATGATTGAGGAGATTGACTCTGACGGCTCAGGCACTGTTGACTTTGATGGTAAGTTACTACGAAGAAGGTCACATTACAGTCTTTTCGAACTCGAGTCTTGCCTCGATTCGAAATTCAAATTCAAATTAGTTAATTTGTACAATACTTACATCCTTACTTCTTTAATACGAAGAAGGTAACATTACAGTCTGTCATGGAAACTCAAAGTTGTAAGTGAGTTTTGTCTCGATTCGAAATTCAAATTAGTAATAGTACAATACATCCTTACTTCCTTACCACGAAGAAGGTAACATTACAGTCAGTCGTGGAAAATCAAAGCTCCAAGAGAGTCTTGCCTCGATTCGAAATTTAAATTCAAATTAGTCTTATGATTAGTTCGTTTGTCAATTAGTTTTATTTTAGTAAGGATAACTATGTAAAGGTACATCGTTTTCCTTACTAAAATGTAAACGCGATAGTTTGTATTGATGGATGTTTGTTCCTGTTTCACTCAAAATCTACTGACTGGATCGGGCTGAAATTTTGAATAGACGTATTTCTTACCCTGGAATAACACATAGGTTACTTTGCATCCCATAAATAAATTCCCTTGGGGAAGAAATCAGCCTTTAGACTTTTACATAAAAAAAAAGCGTTCGAAGCCGCGGCCAGATACTATTTAATAATTTAAAATTATTTATCTTTTCAGAGTTCATTGAAGTCATGGCTGGAGAATAAGCTACCAACTTCCTTATCCACTTAGTTAATTTAGTTAGGTAATTTAATTAAAAATAGATTTACTAACACCTTTTGGATCTATTTTGTACACACATAATTTAATTTATTTGTAAGTTAATTTTAAAATTTATTCGCCATACAAAAATGCGCGCGCTGTTTTTGGTATGAATTAAATATATCATAAGCATTGAAGTATTTTTAATTATTTGCCATTGCCTCTACTTCTTAGAAATTTTGATTGAATAAATAGTTAAATTTTGTAGTAAACAATACATAAAAACACGTATACTGACTCTGGTTTCAGTGCTTTATTGGGCACTTATCATTGAACTCAAGTGCAGTAAAAAGGGTGTGAATAGAAATAGAGAAAATACTGGAGCAAAGCATCCATTTAAAGAGATTCACTGAAATAGGAGATAGCAGTCATGCACAAGGGTACTTCCACCGCTACCAGCTATGTATTGTCATACTCCTTCCACTAAATAAATCGCTTCACCATTCTATTAGTATCGTGTCAAACTGACAGTGTTAAACTCTTTTTGGTATTCAAATAGCACAAACTTTTAGAGGTTCATCCATAGCTGTGACGATTACATTTATGACTACCAATTTCACATTCTAATTATGAAAGTATCTTGAAGCGCAAAAAGTTGTAGAATACCAATAGCAAAAACGTCACTTTAGCCATCTCAATAGTATGCCGGTATTGAGACCTTTGTTTTGAAATTACTGTAATTCGGCCGCTGTATTTTATCTATTTCTATTCACCCTGGAGTTTCTATTCTCTCCGTTTTACGGTACCTATAATCTATCTGAAATTATTATATATATATTTAATTATATATATAATTATTACTATACTATTTAGAGTATCAACAAAGTCGCTTCCCGTTGTCTGTCTGTCAGTCCCTATGTATGCTAAGATCTTTAAAACTACGTACGGATTCTGATGCGGTTTCTTTATAGATTGAGTGATCCAAGAGGAAGGTTTACATGTACATATACAGCCGTGCAAAGCCGGGGCAGGTCCCTTGTGAATGATATTATAACTCCTACGTCATATGAGTCCAATCAAAGAATTTCACATACGTAGCAATGGAAACTCATAAGTACTTACATCGCAACCAGCAATAACCCGAGTTCATTAGTATCGCTGATTTTGTGGTAAGTCATTACTGATGCTGATTTCCTCCAGGTGCCGGGACGATTGCACCTCAAGCCTGGAAGTCGGGTAGCCCAGATTTGTTGATTAAGGGCCGGAGTGAGGCTGTGGCTTGGGTGGGCTGAGTGTGCATTGCAGAACAAGCCCTGACCTCCATCACATTTGCACAACTCTTCGGTAGGTACCATTCTATTATTCTTAAATAAATTATAAGTTAACATGAATACCATTTTTTACAACTAAATAGTATTTCTTTAAATTTAGAAGTACATGATACACTAAGCGTTTGCTTCGCGCGCTGTTTAAAATTTGTGTAAGTTTTGAAAGACTAACAAGTGGCATAACTACAAGAAATGGAGTCATGAAAAGAAAAATAAGCAAATATAATAAAATTTATTAAAATATAAGCTAATATTGTGTATCGAAAGCCTAACAATATTCTTAGTACATACATACAGTAGTATAAATACATACAGTAAAAAGATTTTTTTTGTTATTAATTGAGTTCGCATCGAATATTGTAATTATGACAGGAATACGTTATTATTTTATTATATATAAATAATATCTATATACCTATAACTACAATACGTTATTATATATTCAGCGACACAAAATAGGTAAACTTAATCCGCTCCCTCACCTAATGAGCTAATGAATGTACCTACTCAGAAATATCTCGTGCATTTAGAATCAAATAGCAATTATTAGAGCATTGCTAAGAATTAAGTGCATGGTTAGAATGTTTGTTCATTAGAAGTGCACATTATTTCAACAATTTTGTAGTTAAAGATATTTCATTTATTTTTCAAAAGGTCGTTCAAAAGGTTTCATTTATTTGTCAATCGTGCTTGTCAATAAAAAATAAACTAAGCTGAATAACTATATTAAGTACATATTTTAGTAGGTATGTTAATTCGTAACAAAATTAATAGTAGAGCAAACGAACGGTAGATATAAAGACTCATAATATACATAAAAAGATTGAAATTTCAGGGGAAGCTTCGACAAATTGAACCCCAATCGCAACTTCAAATCGTGGCGCGTGAAAAAATCTTCTTGAATATCACTATCTTTGCTAGTTTTATGCAGGCGTGGCGCGCGCTTGAACGATAGAAGTAGACTTAGTAGTCGTAATTTTTTAAATTATTTTATTAGAGTTCCGTAATAGCAAAAATAATGGCTGGGGCCGAATTCCACTAATGTCAAAACAAAGGTCTCAACAGTGCCATTCAATCAAGATGATTAAAATGACGTTTGTGCATTTGGTATTCTACAATTTTAGTGCTTGAAGAAACTTTCATAATTAGAATGTCAAATTGGTAGTCATAAACGTAATCGTCACAGCTATGAATTAACCTTTTTGAGGTTCTTGTACTTTGTGCTATTGGAATATTCGAGGTACTTTGTGCTATTGGAATACCAAAAAGAGTTTACACTGACATTTTGACACGATCTAAAATTTTGTATGTTGCATAATAACGTTATCCTGTATTATTCTGTTGCTAGTCAATAAAAATTAAGCATATTATGCTCCCAATCAAACGACTCGTAAGATATTGTTGTTTTTAATACGAATCAAATAATTTTTGTCGTAAAAGATACAACATGCGATTCGCTTTTTCATATAAATTAATATTTGGAACCTAGCTAGATAAATGTGTGTGTTGTGTCTAAATAAATTTTAATGTTCTATTAATAATAAAATATTATCTTCCTATGTAATGTATTGTATTAAGTATATCAGATCAATCATCTGGTATTCCCAGATATATAATACGAGCTTATTGTGCTGTGATAACCACTTGATCAAAATTCTGCAATTTATTTATTTATTAGGTATGGAAGAGCCCAATGATTCTTAGAAAATGAATTGCATAACCTTTCAGTTACGATAATTTACAATACGTCTTGGAGTTACACAATAAACACATTTAAGTGGCTATTTCTTATACCAAAATTAAATAAGAAAAGCCCAATGTTCCACTCTCTGCACATTTGGTTTATGATGTTAATATGAGGTGCGAATTATTAGATAACTTTTAGGCCGTTAATTGACATCAATTGGTACCTTTGGCTTCTTATTCTTTATGATTTAGCAAAACTTACCAATCTTTTTATACCTTTTGATGACTCTGCCTTCTGGTGACGGCTTAGATTTTTAGGAGTTTGATAAAGTTGTAAATACAAGCTGTAATTATTCGTTTTGTTATGGTTTCAATAAACATCAACCTTTGGATCAGATTTGATCAAGATCTGAATAGTAGTTTTTGAGTTATCCTTGGCGTTTTCATTAACTTCGACTATACATTGACGCTCTTATTTTTATATTACCTTTTCTTATTCATTTTATTCAATCGTAGTTATTAAATATACACTTGATTTCGTTCTAAAACTTTAACAAACACATAAAATTAAGATTTATACCTACCTAAAGTCAAGAAAGTCATATTCCATGGGAACTAATTATATTAATATCTAATTAAGCAAGTATTTTAAATGAGTAAGTTCGTTTAACACCGTCACAGCCCCTTTCAAGCAGCCAGAACACGGAGAGTTTCAAAAGTACGTTCCAGTCGGGTGGACATGCGACCTCCTTAATTAAGACATAACAGCGTGATGACAGCCCGCCTGCGCGCGTGCAGTCACGACCGCATCCGTAGGCAGGTAGCCTGGTTTAACAAAACACAATCTAATTTTTGCGTCCTACCCGTAATGACCTATGGAGCTGAGACGTGGACACTCACGGTAGGGCTGGTCCACCAGTTCAAAGTCGCTCAGCAAGCTATGGAAAGAGCTATGCTCGGAGTTTCTCTAAAGGATAGGATTCGTAATGAATACATCCGACAGAGAACCAAAGTTATCGACATAGTCAAAGAATTAGCAAGCTCAAGTGGCAGTGGGCCGGCCATATCTCGCGAAGAACCAATAACCGTTGGGGTAAACGTGTTCTTGAGTGGCGACCGCGACTTGGTAAACGCAGTGTAGGACGCCCTCCAGCCAGGTGGGATGACGATCTGCGAAAGACTGCTGGAAGATGCTGGATGCGTCAAGCTGAAGACAGGGTGCTATGGCGCTCATTATGGCCTATGTCCAGCAGTGGACTAATATAGGCTGATGATGATGATGATGAATCTAATTTCCATCCTGGTGGAGCATTTCAGTTTACAGGCTCCTATTTAGATTTACGACAAAGGTAGTGTAGGACGCTCTCTGGTCAGGAATGGTGGGATAGATAGATAGAAAATACTTTATAGCACAGTTTAAACAATTTATAATATAGGCTACAGTTGGCAGTCTTATCACTCAAGAGCTGGGATGGGGTGGGGTGACGATATAAAGGACTGCAGTCAGATGCTGGATGCGACAAGCTGAAAAGGACATACTTAATGTAGCATTTTATTTAGTTTTAACTTGTGAAATGTACGTATGCTAATTATGCACGAATAAATGAGTTTAAGAGTTAAGTATAGAGAAGCTGGACATAGGCCTCTTCTAATCAGGGGAGCTTTAGCGAGTCCGGTGCAGTATGTTAACGTGCTGAAATATCAGGAAATAATTAGATGTTCCTAAAACTAACTTCAAATTTTACGCATTTTTAAGGGTAATAAATGCTCGCGGCTTCGCATGCGATGCTTCTTTGGAAACGTTTGGCTATTTATATCGCATGGGAACTGATTTATGGGATGAATTAGTATATGTGTAGCATATGTGTTATTTCAGGGCTATAGAACTACATTGATTCTAAATTTCAGTACGGATCGTACTGAAATTTGACAAACCGTTGAGCAGTGTTTGCCTGAAAGAGGAACCAACATCCTAATCCATATGTATACTTACATCCTTACATTAATAGAAATTTTAGCGTTTATAATATTAGTAAGGATAACTAAAAAAATAATGGTGACTCCACCATCTCGGAATAATTCTCTTAAAAAAAATATGCATCATTCAGGATGAATCAAAAATTTTGACCTGATCATGACTAATAGAACCTGAGAAGCTTTCAAATACATTAAAAGAATTATCAAAATAAGTGAACTTACTAAGTAAAAGTTATCATGGTCACTAAAAAATACCGTCTGTCGAAAAGGTAGTTAAATTAACGCAAAGGGCCTTAGGGCCATTTCAGACCAGCGTTTAGCCATACATAACCACTAACAGGCGTTCTACATTTTAAGCCTAAAAAAAACGGACTCGCGGATGTGACTTAGGTATTCCTGTGTGTTCGCTCGAAGACACAGGAATAAACATAGTGGAGAGTAGTGTAAAACAAGTAGCATTTACAAGCAAACATTCAGATATCCATCCAAAATTTCTGACTGTGTGATATTTGTTACTTCACTGCACCGCTGGCTAATCTAGTTCATCGTCAAGCCAGGCCATGACTGCAGTCAACAGCTCAAGGCCGCACAGAGGTCATGAGATAACACGTCAACATGACATGAACCACACTCTCCGACAAATTAGAACATTCTAAACCATAACACAAAGTGGTAGAGCTGAAATGAAACTGGCTGATTGCGAGTGATAATGAAATGTTGTAGAATAATCCATTATGAAAGCACGTGACAGTGACAGCTTTGGCAACTGGCGTAGCATGCCGCGGGCTGTGACATACCAAACCATAATCAATCAACTGCAATAAGTCATTTATATGGAACCTATGCCCATTCTATGATAATAAATATAAGTATCTAATGTATTGTATTGCTAAGGATCTCAAGAGATATGCAGGTCTAGACAGAATCTTCTCATTTGCTCCCCTTGGAGTTTCTCAGGGTTTTAAAAATTAACTGAGCGTCTGGTCGATGCGACGCGTGACCCGAGAGCTGGTGAGTAATCATATAGCGTGGTAATGCATTGCAATCAGTGTCTAGGGGATGCATCCGACTGGTATTGACATGATGATCGATTATTATTATTATTTTATACTTACGATGGCAGCTATTATTAATGTCATCATTTATGACGTTAGTTAAGGTTTCTGTTCAACTATAGATTTGAAAAGTAGACTTAATCGATTGTACATATTTTCTACACGAAACAGTGTTACATACCATGTCAAATAAATTCCTACTCCCTACTTTTATATAATAAATGCCAAAGTAACTCTATCTGTCTGTGTGCTAAACTTTCACGCCTAAACTACTGAACCGATTTAAATGAAATTTACACATATGATACCGTTTAAACAAACACGAATCTGAATCTTCGATTTTCGTTTTACGAGTATGAGCCCTATGTACCTATTACTAACGTGTATAAACATGGCGGTAAAGTTCAAGTTAATGTTACGACACGATTCACCTCTGCCCCAAGCAGTTTAGAACCGAGAAGTTTTCAAATGGCCCAACGCTGCACCTGGGTAATGCTAAAGGAAGCATTCTAAATGTTTTAAGACCATAAAATTATGAATTTAAGGGAATTATCAAGGAACTTGAAAAAAATAAGGTAAACATAGGTTTAACGACCGAAGTGGAGCGGCAGGCGAAGGTCCGTCTACGACGCAGCAGGTTGCGGGTACGACTCCTGCCTTGGGACAGATGTTTGACGATCTACAAAATATTTGTTTCGGTGTTCTGGGTGTATTATATACATAATAAAAATAAATCTATGTGTAAAAATCTAAGCCGTCACCAGAAGGCATGTTTAAGAGTTTGTTATAATTGTATATACTAGTGAGCTATGTGATCTAATTATGTTATTATTTTTCTATCTATATATATAAAAGAAAGTCGTGTTAGTTACTTCACTTATAACTAAAGGACGGCTGAACCGATTTAGCTGAAAATTGGCAGGGAGGTAGTTTAGAGCCAGGAGAAGGACATAGGATACTTTTTATCCCGTTCGGTACTTATAATAAAACCGTGCGAAGCCGGGGCGGGTCGCTAGTGTATAATAAATGAACTCCCTTCTATGTGTTTAATGTTATTGTATTAAGTATATCAGTGCTCATAAAACATAAAACATGCTTGGTTCGTATAATGTTCTGTGAAATTATGTGTCGTACAAGAATGTTCTTAAGAGTGAACAGTAGCAATACGATACCGATCGAATCAACGTGTACAAGACAGCTTGTATGGTTCACTGGTTGCAATCGATATGAGGTATGTTTTATCGGCTCATTAGCTTCATGATATGACCGCGTTCAAAACTGGAGCAATACACGCACAAAAAGAAACTATTCACTCTTATTCATAAGGTTCATATAAAACCAGTTTAACGAACTTTTATTGAAATTTCAGGATTGATAGGTTTTTAAACAATTTTTAACCCTTCAGAGTATGGTTCATGTGAAATGGACTATAATTAGACACTATGACTATAACTACACACTATTTTCAAAGCATTGTCAGTGTATTACATAATAAATTTGACAGAATTTATATGTACAACCCGGTCACAAAATATCAAAATTATCGGGAATTTTGATATTTTCGGTTTGTTGTTGTTTTGTTTTTTAATATTTAAGGGTCAGGTCAGGTGCACAGATGTTGTGACCGGTGTGCTGAGTGTGAACGGCTTTACTGTTTACTACAAAGTTTGCGTTACTTTATTTTGTATGGAAATCTGAACAGCGCCCCTAGCGGGAAGTTTACAAAACTTTTTTGCAAGTTTGAATCGATAACCATTACTTTTATAGTTTCTTAAAACGTGAATTTGATAGTTTACTTAATTTTTTGACAGATATGCGAGTGTGAACGGCAAATTACGTCAATTTTTGACAGATAGCTGTTAGAATAATGTATTCTTTACTGTCAAACCGTGACAGCTGTCATGTGAATATCATCTTGTCTTTTATGACAGTTTCTACTTCTGCTGTCGTTCATGTAACTTCCTTCTGTTCTCCTACATTCTTGACGAGGCAATGTCCTCATAACTCTGTTATAATTAATCCACATATAGACAATGAATCCTAGGATGTGATACCGATATATCTGCATAAATAATGTGAATATAAACGAAGATATAAAATGTGAGTGTATTTTATTTCAATCCACCTGGCCAACACGCACCCTAGCAAGTTACTCTGCTAACAGGTTATCTGGCCCAGAATAGATTTATCAAGATCAGCCAGTGTGGATTGAATACTGATGTAAGCACAGACCTGTGCCCTGTGACTTAGAAAGCCAAGAAGGTGAGTTTACACTTACGGAGAACATATAGAATCAGAATCGGTTACATCAAGTCTCACGAACTATCGACAACATTATGGCGGGCGATGATTTGGCGCCATCTACGGCGGGCGGGAATGCCGTGCCGGGTGGAATGCCAATGGGCCCATCTTCTACATACGTTGGCTTTGAGAAATTGGAAGGCGTGTCTAATTTCCAGACATGGAAATTTTCAATGAAAAATTCTTTGATCCTTGAAGGCCTATGGAACAGTGTTACTGGCGAAGATTCGGACTATTGTAAATCACAAAGGGCTTTGGCAAGAATTTCTTTATGTGTGAAGCCCTCATTATATCAATTACTGTATGATGTCACTTCGGCCAAACAGGCGTGGGAAAAACTGTCAAAAGTTTATGAAGACAAAGGATTATTTCGAAGGGTGAGCTTGCTTCGGCAGCTGCACAGAGTAGATTTCACGACCTTTCCAAATATGACTGCTTATATAGATAATGTATTTACATTGGTACAGCAGTTGGCCGATATTGGTAAAGTAATAGAAGATGCTGAAATTGCGGAAATTCTTTTGAGTGGACTCCCTCAGGATTTTGATACATTGGTGTCAGCCTTGGAGACGGCATCTATCACTAATATACTGTCCTCAGAACTGGTTCGTGCAAGGCTTATACAAGAAGAATATCGTAAAACTAATTCTGAAACAAGCGGCTTGAACAATGCTTATGCAGCAAGAGGGAATGTTACTTCCAGATCAAAAGTTATTTGTAATTATTGTAAGAAGCCTGGACACATAAAGTCAAAATGCTACAAGTTGAAGCGGATGAAGAAAGAAGATGGATCGACTAGAGAGCAACAACAACATCAAACAATGACAGCTTCAACATTTTTCACTTCAGCGACTACAGATTTTATTGTGGACAGTGGTTCCACATCACACATGTGTAACAATGAAATCATGTTTGTGGATTTAAAGAAAAACAATATTATGATAAACTGTGCTGATAAGAAATCAAAATTGAAATGTTCTGGAATAGGAAGTATCAACATAAAAATCAATGATAGTGATAAAATTATGTAAGATGTTTTGAATGTTCCGCATTTATCAGAAAACTTGTTGTCGGTAGGTAAAATGTGTGAGAAAGGTTATTTGGTTGTTTTTAAAAAGGATGGCTGTTTTATATATGAAGATGGATGTTCCATTGATGGAAGTCACATTATGTCTGCTGAGTTAGATAAAGGTGTGTATAGGATGAAAGGTACATGCATACAGGAGCAGTCGATGGCTACCCTACATCAGGTGCAGGGAACACAGACTGCAAAGGTTGCTGCATCAAATGATGCCGAATTGTGGCATAGGAGGTTAGGACATCTGAGTTTGAATGGAATGAATGTTCTTAATGATCACATTTCACGCAGTGTTCGCTTTCAGAAAGAAGAGCTTCAGCAATGTACTGCTTGTCTTGAGGGTAAGCCTGTGGCCAAGGCTTATCCTATTGGACAGGCAAGGCGTGCTGGTGAGGAACTTGAACTAATCCATTCTGATGTCCTGGGCCCGTTGAGTGATGACAGCTGGGGAGGTGCTAAATACCTACTAACCTTTACGGATGACTATACACGAAAGACCTTTGGATATTTACTTAAGAAGAAATCTGAGGTATTTTCTTATTTTGTCATTTTTAAGAACTTTGTAGAAAAGCAGACTGGACTTCGTGTGAAAAGCCTGCGTTCTGACAATGGTGGTGAGTATTGTAATAAAGAATTTAAGTCCTTCTTACAGAATGAAGGAATACTTCACCAATTGACGGTACCGTATTGTGCTCCTCAAAATGGCGTGGCTGAACGTCTTAATCGGGTAATTATGGAGAAAGCTAGGTGCATTCTTTTGCAGGCAGGTCTCTGCAAGCGTTTTTGGGGTGAGGCAGTGATGTCTGCCATTTATTTGAAGAATCGTAGCCCCACGACGGCTTTAGCAGGACAGTTGCCTGAGGAGATGTGGTCTGGTCACAGTGTGACTTTGGACCATCTTCGTGTATTTGGTTGCATAGCTTATGCTCTGGTTGAGGAGCCGACTCGTACAAGTAAGTTGAACGCTAGGGCTAAAATGTGTATTTTTGTCGGTTATTCCGAAACTACCAAAGGATACCGACTGGTAGAGCCATCCAATCCAAAAAGGGTTATTTTGTCTAGAAATGTGGATTTTATGGAGGATAAATTTTATAAGAATTTTAAATGCAATGACATTGACAATGTAAATTTTAATAATGAATTGATCACTTTAATTGAATATCATAATGAATTAAATTCAAAACAGTCTAGTCAGGATATTATTCCTAGTCATAATAATTTATTCATTAATAATGAGACTGCTGAGGATATTCCAAATGAAAGTAGTGATAATAATTCATTAAATGAAACAAATCAGACTTATGATTTTTCTTATGAATTTACAGACGCTGAATCAGGCGGCGGCAGTGATATAAATGATCATCTCTCGGCGGAGATGCTGGAGGCACAGCCGGTTTTCTCCGGAGAGACTACAGAAGGAGGGGAAGACGCCACTAATACGGTAGAATTACCTATGACTGTAGGCAGTCGCCCCGTGCGTCATAATCGTGGTAAGCCACCATTAAGGTATGATGATTATGAACTAAGTATGTATGCTAGTACTCTGTTTGATGAACCACAAACTTACAGTGAGGCACTAACATCTTCTGATAGCAATGAATGGGTGAATGCTATGAGGTTGGAGTATGAGTCGCTTTTGAAAAATAATGTTTGGCAATTAGTAGACAGACCTATAAATATAAATATTGTCAAATGTAAGTGGGTGTATAAGATAAAGCATGATACATCAGGGAAACTCGATAGATATAAAGCTCGCTTAGTTGCTCGCGGCTTTAGTCAAAAAGAAGGTATTGATTTTTATGATACTTTTTCTCCTGTTGTACGTCATTCAACAATGCGTGTTTTGTTTTCTCTTGCACACCACTATGATATGAAAATAGAACATATTGATGTAACAACAGCATTTTTGCATGGTGACTTAAATGAAACTATTTATATGGAACAACCACAAGGTTTTGCCTCAGATGAAAGTAAGGTTTGTTTGTTATCAAAATGTATTTATGGGTTAAAACAAGCGAGTCGTATGTGGAATTTGAAAGTACATAAATTATTAACTGAAAATGATTATATACAAAATAAATGTGAGCCATGTGTTTATGTAAAAAATATTAATAACAATTTGACAATTATTGCTCTTTATGTTGATGATTTTTATATTATGAGTAACAATAATACTAATGATTTGTATCAATTACTAAAAGATAATTTTTCTGTGAAACATTTGGGTCCACTTAGAAGTTGTCTAGGAATGAGAATTACTAGAGATAAGAATATTTTAAAATTGGACCAAAGTGAATATATTAAGCGATTGTTAAAACGATTTAATATGCTTGATTGTAAGAGTGTTTCTACGCCTATGATTGTTAATGAAAAATTATGTAAATCAAAATTAAATTCAGAGTTAGATGATAATGTTTATCAATTTAGACAATTGATCGGCTGTTTAATGTATCTATCAGTTTGTACTAGGCCTGACATAACATTTAGCTGCAGTCAGTTGAGTCAATACTTAACAAATTTTGATAAAAGCCATTGGGTTGCTGCTAAAAGAGTTCTCAGATATTTAGCAGGCACTATTGATCATGGTCTTTGTTTTTATAAAAATACAGCATTAAATATTGTAGCTTATGCTGATGCTGACTGGGCTAATGATATGGAAGATAGGAAATCTTATACAGGTTTTGTTGTTAAACTGGGCAAGGACGTTATCAGCTGGGAATCCAGAAAACAGCGTTGCGTTGCCTTATCCAGTACAGAGGCTGAATACTTGGCCATTTGTGATGTCGCAAAAGAGTTGTGCTTTATTAGGAATTTCATGTATGAAATTATCTGTAAACACATTAATATTATCATATTCAATGATAATCAAAGCGCACAAAAATTGTTATTGGCTAAGGAGTACTCTCATAAACGTACAAAACATATAGATCTAAGATATCATTTTGTTAAAGATTTAATTCAGAAATATAACTTTAATGTCAGATACATGCCAACTAATAATATGATAGCCGATATATTCACTAAACCACTTTGTTCAGCAAAGCATAATAATTTTATGAATGATTTGAATCTGAATTGATACCTTGTTATTTTAACTTATTGACTAGTTTGTTTAACATAGAGCAAAATAAATGTAATGTTATAGACATATAGATGTGACAATGTAGAATTTATGACTTGTTTGCATAATGTAAAGCAAATGTAATATTATAAGCATGTTGGTTAGATAGTGCTTTAGATGGAAATTATGTATTATGAGGTCACTTGTTTTAGTCTGTATGTTATGACATTGTAAAGAATAAGGGGAAGTGTTAGAATAATGTATTCTTTACTGTCAAACCGTGACAGCTGTCATGTGAATATCATCTTGTCTTTTATGACAGTTTCTACTTCTGCTGTCGTTCATGTAACTTCCTTCTGTTCTCCTACATTCTTGACGAGGCAATGTCCTCATAACTCTGTTATAATTAATCCACATATAGACAATGAATCCTAGGATGTGATACCGATATATCTGCATAAATAATGTGAATATAAACGAAGATATAAAATGTGAGTGTATTTTATTTCAATCCACCTGGCCAACACGCACCCTAGCAAGTTACTCTGCTAACAATAGCTACTATAATAAGTAAACTTTAAAAGTAAAGTATTTCACTTGATAATTCTTCAGTGAGACCATAGTAACTATTGTATTAGGCTCGGCGCCCATTATCGGCATCGGCACGACTGAGGATTTTAGGTGGCAAATAGCAATATACATTAACATAATGGCAATGAAGTTGAAATTGCCGTGTATATGGTCGTAATAGAGAATCATTTGACTCACATTGATATTGAGACGCATCGGCAAGCTACAGGACGGTGCGGCATGCTTAAGGACGCCTCGTCATCCATAAGAACGTTGCAGCATGCCAAAGCATAGTTCCCGACAGTGTGCGCTTGCGTGTAAGATGCCGAAGGATCCTTTTCCTTGCCGATGCCGATAATGGGCGCCGGGCCTTATTCTCTTTGACCTCGAGTGAGACGAAAACGTCACTTCGGAAATACTGCATGTATTGAAGTGAAATAAAAATTAATGTAAAGGACATGATCTAGTACGCTCCGATTTTAGCTACATTTGATAGTAATATTTTGATCCTTTTGTGTTCTCCATTAAAACTCTTGAGCTGGCTGAAATAAAAACTTCCTTTATGGATCTTAATTTCGACAAAAACAGTAATCTCGTCCTAGATGAATGGTTTAAAGGGTAGGCTTGCGATCTAGGGTTGGATGTTCGAATCTTTATATAAATGTTATTTTTGCTTTATCCTGACCTTTTAGCATAATAATTGTCTATAATCTGTTTTTTATTAATAAGAAACAGGATTGGAATATTATAAACACATCTTAGATTATAATAATATGTCATCTTATTTTATTTAGAGACTACAAAGAAAGACTAAAATAAACAACATTACAATGATATAACTAATATTAAATTACACTTAATAATTAAAACGTATTACATTTTCGGTTCCTTTTCATACAGCTATGTTGTTTTGAAATCCAAGTTAATAAAAGTCAACACACAAGTAGAAGAAACACGTTTTGTTATTATTAGAATACCTATACCACAGTCTATCTACTGTATGGTCTACTTTATTTCATGCAGCGTCTAATAATTGAGATCCCTCGTGACTCAATACTTAAGCTAAATGATAAGCATGCTAGAACTAATAAATTTAATTTATTGACAACAATAATTACTGAATTCGATAACTTTCGATTAGTAAAATTTGTTCTAGCCTGCTTTTCATTTGAGAAACCGTATTCCAGCCTGCATCACTTGCACGCCTTTTGTCCCATGATCTTAAAACTTCTCTGCGTGAATTGCATTTTGATTGAATTCTTCTGAATTTCAATTCAAAACCCCACATATTCCCAATTGAATTTAAATCCAGACTTTTAAGATGGCCAAGGAATTGCAGTCATATCATTCTGAGTAGATAGCAGCTATTCTGTTACAATTTTCGAGCGATGGTTACTGGCGGTAAACCAATTTAGTATTTGTGACAGCGAATTATTTACATCGTCAAAATTATATTTATTTCTGTCTACTTTAAAAATTAGTGAAGTATCATCAGCCAAGACTATATCACAAAGATCTTTTGCTAGAAAGTTGATACCGTGAATGTTTGTGAGTATGGATGGATGGATGGATTGATGTATTGATGGCTTGAGGGATGGATTGATGACTTGATGGCTTGATGGATGGATTGATGGCTTGATGGATGGATTGATTGATGGCTTGAGGGATGGATTGACGGATTGATGGGTTGATTGATTGATGGATTGATTGATTGATTGATTGATGGCTTGATGGATGGATTGATTGATTGCTTGATGGATTGCGCCTTGATTGGAATGCGCCTCGCGAATTCACCCGCGTAATTCCCGTCTCGTCTCCTTGCCTTGCCCTTAGGCAAGTCACTGTACTAAGTATGGATGGATGGATGGATTGATTGATTGATGGATTGATTGATGGATTGATGGCTTGATGGATGGATTGATTGATTGCTTGATGGATTGCGCCTTGATTGGAATGCGCCTCGCGGTTTCACCCGCGTAATTCCCGTCTCGTCTCCTTGCCTTGCCCTTAGGCAAGTCACTGTACTCCCATCAATCCGTCAATCCATCCCTCAAGCCATCAATCCATCAAGCTATCAATCAATCCATCCATCAAGCCATCAATCCATCCATCAAGCCATCAAGTCATCAATCCATCCCTCAAGCCATCAATACATCAATCCATCCATCCATCCATACCTAGTACAGTGACTCTGATGGATGGATTGATTGATTGATGGCTTGATGGATTGATTGATGAATTGATGGCTTGATGGATGGATTGATGGCTTGATGAATGGATTGATGGCTTGATGGATGGATTTATTGATGGCTTGATGGATTGATGGCTTGAGGGATGGATTGACGGATTGATGAATGGATTGATGGCTTGATGGATGGATTGATGGCTTGATGAATGGATTGATGGCTTGAGGGATGGATTGACGGATTGATGGGATGATTGATGGCTTGATGGATTTATTGATGGCTTGATGGATTTTGATGGCTTGATGGATTGACGGATTGATGGCTTGATGGATTGATAGATGGCTTGATGGATTGATGGCTTGAGGGATGGATTGACGGATTGATGGGATGATTGATGGCTTGAAAGAAAGAAAGAAAGAAAATATTTTTATTTACCTTAAGACTATGTACACAACAAAAAAAAAAACTTATTCTATCAAACTTATCTAAAATTACACAATTTTTCTATTGTGTGCGCAACAGAGTCCAAGGCAAATATGGCAAATATGGCTTGATGGATGGATTGAGTGATTGATGGCTTGATGGATTGATGGCTTGAGGGATGGATTGACGAATTGATGGGATGATTGATGGCTTGATGGATGGATTGATTGATTGATGGCTAGATGGATTGATTGATGGCTTGATGGATTGATAGATGGCTTGATGGATTGATGGCTTGAGGGATGGATTGACGGATTGATGGGATGATTGATGGCTTGATGGATGGATTGATTGATTGATGGCTTGATGGATTGATGGCTTGAGGAATGGATTGACGGATTGATGGGATGATTGATGGCTTGATGGATGGATTGATGGCTTGAGGGATGGAATGATGACTTGATGGCTTGATGGATGGATTGAATGGATTGATGGCTTGATGGATGGATTTATTGATGGCTTGATGGATTGATGGCTTGAGGGATGGATTGACGGATTGATGGGATGATTGATGGCTTGATGGATGGATTGACGACTTGATGGTGACGTCACGACCGTCAGAGAAGGTGCAACTGTTTGCACGATTTTGTCTATCTAAAAATACTAAATAAGTCTCTTTGTCTCAAGCTTTGTGATAATAGTTAATTCATAGTGTGGTGTATCACTGGTGATGTTTTGAAAACAATAATCGCAGTGCAATTAGTGGCTTTTGGTAAAACATTTATTCGTGGACAAAGTGAGTAAATATCTACCCCCATTATCCAAAGTCAGTAAAATTGGTAGAACATTATCATAATTGTGCGCTCCTTGCTGTTGTGAAGTATAAGTTATCACGTCAGCTGCGGCGTGTGCTTGAAAACATTCTACATTGCACTTTTAAGTAGTTCAATCTCTTGATAACATCGATTATTTGATTGACGTCAACGCCATCTATTGACGAGTAGCCGAACTTTGAACTATATTAATCCGCCCATATTTACATTGATCAACATAGCGACCCTAGGCCTAGCAATGGTTAAATGTGTCGCGTGCGGCAAATTTATGCCGAAAGATGGCGTTGCATGCCCACAATGCAAGAGCTTTAGCCATTACGAATGCGCATGTATCCCGGTCGGGGCGAAGGTCGCAGAGACATGGAGATGCGGAGAATGCCAGGCTCGGGCGCCGAAGGGTAGGGACCCCGGCACGCCGGTACGGGCCGCTCAGGAACATTACTCGGTTCGTGAGGCCTCCCCTCCAGTGAGCACTGAACGAATGATCCTCGATGACACAGCCCACAACATCACTGCGGAGTTCGACAGCCAAATGGATCTTCAAATGGGGCTGCGGATGCTCAGAGAGGACTTCTTTGCAGAACTACGTACATTTAAAGAAGATATGCGATCTTTTTTGTCTTCAGAGATGAGGGACTTTCGGCTCGAGGTAGCCGATTTTCGGGCTACACTGGCTGGGGTCAGTTCCCGTCTCGACGGACTGGAGCGGCGAATCGAGACGGTGGAGCAACGGCGCGAGGCACCCGCTGAGATCACCGATCTTAGCAACAAGGTCGCGTGGCTGGAGCAGGAGATCCGCGATCGGGAGCAGGAGTCCCTCCTCACTGATCTGGAGATCGGGCACCTGCCCGAGGAGAAGGGGGAGAACGTGGTGCACACCGTCACTGTGCTGGCGGCCAAGCTGGGTGTCGCGCTGGAGGAGAGGGACGTTGTCTTCGCGGAGCGCGTGGGCGTCGCGCAGGGGGCGGGCGCCGGCGGCGAGGCGCCGCGTGCGCGCCGGATCGTGGTGCGGCTGGCGAGGCGCGGCAGTCGCGATGATCTGCTGGCCGCTGCGCACGTGCGCCGCACGCTCAGCGCCGCCGACGCAGGCCGCTCTGCTGCTGCTCCTGGCTCGCGAATCTTTCTTAACGAGAGATTGACACCCTTCAACCGGCGGCTATTCTACCGCGTCCGAGAAGAGTGCCGCAGGCTCCAGTGGCGGTTCTCCTGGACCAAGCGAGGACGCATTTTCGCCCGGCAGAGTGAAGGCAAACAGGCCTTCGTTATTCAGACGGAGGCGGATTTAGTGCGGGTTTTTGGCCCTCCCTCGGTTTGAACTATCTCTCTTCACCTGAAAATGATCATAAAACAATTGTTAAAATCTTTTTCATAGTATGTTTATTATTTTGTGTACATTATTTAGTGTTTTATATGTTTATTTTACCATATTGTTTGACTGTTTTTCGTTTTATCATAACTTCTCTCTTTCAGTGGGTATTAAGTAGTTCTTTCGGTTACAGCTACATTTGGACATGGTTATTGGATATTATTAAATACAAAACTTGCTTTTTTTCACATATCTTTAATATCAGTAATCCCTTAACGAATAATATGTTAAATATTATCAGTATTATGTTTCAATCCTCTTATATTAATTGCACATGTTTTTATTGTTATGGTGAACAATATCATTTATTTGGCTGTCCACGAGAAACTGATTATGTGTTATTGATAATGATTGAAGCTTTAGTGTTAGGATTATTTTTTATACTGTCTCAAGTCCATTTTATCACTGCGTTCACTTATACCATATTTTTTGATAATAATATATTTATTCTCTATTATGATTAACCTACGCCATCTTAAAGCTGGTCTTTTCAACGCGGGCTCACTTAATACAGGCCAAGAAGAGTTTTTAGTAGCCACTGAGGAGTTATGTCCTGATATTCTGGCCATAAATGAGACCTGGATTCGGGATGGGGAGGTTGATAAAGCTCCGCGTATCTCTGGTTACAGCTTTATGCATACCCCTAGGCCCAGTAACATTAAGAAGGGACGGGGTGGGGGGGTCGGTTTTTATGTGCGGAGGGGTATTAATGCACGTAAATGTACCCACCCCGTTGTAGCATCAGTGGAACAAATGTGGTTAAAGCTTTGTGTGGTAGGCAAGACTATCATTATTGGTACTGCTTACCGGGCACCCTGGCAGGATGTTGTCTCATTTCTTGATGCTATCACAGACTCTATCTCTTCTTTCTCTAAATGTGACAATATCATCCTTATGGGTGATTTTAACATAGATATGCTTGGTCCCCTAACTAATAAAGCTCAATTACTCCAACAATTTCTATATACTCTTAATCTTGTTCAAGTAGTAAGTGAGCCCACGCACTTCACTGAACATAGTCAAACCCTGATTGATATTATTTGTTCGGATGCCCAAGTCCGTAACATTTCACATAAGTACACTCCTGACCTCGGGCACCACGCCATGCTAGTGGTAGAATTCAACATTAAAAAGGACAAATTTCAACCTTACTCTGTTACTTATAGACCTATGAAGGATATACTCCTCGATATGTATTCTAGTGATTTGGACTCTGTTAACTGGCAATCATTTATGTGTTTAGATAATGTAAACGAGCTAGTTGAACTATTCACTAGTACAGTGGTTACTTTATTTGACCTGCATGCACCTGTTAAAACCACATTAATTAGGGCTGCACCTCATCCGTGGATTACAGAGACGGTTAGGGAAATGATAAAAATTAGGGACAACTATCATAATAGATACAAGGCAAGTAAAATTGAGGCTTTTAAGGAGTCATATAAAGATATGAAAACCTTAGTTATAGCTGCCATAGAAAGTGAAAAAAGAGCTTTTTTCACTCAGAAAATTAACAAAAATGACAAAAACTCAAAAGAATTGTGGAAAAACTTAAAAAGTAACTTACTAACTAATACAAAACAAGCGCCTCAACTCCCACCTCAATTTAATGACCCAGAACTCCTAAATTCTCACTTTCTTAATGTTCCTGGAAATGATCTTGTAACTATTTCTCATCTTACCTATTTTGAACACCACAGATACAACTCTGAGACATTCTCCTTTAGTCCTGTAAATGAGCTGACTGTCTTGAAGGTCATTGAGAGTTTTAAATCAAATGCTCGTGGTATTGATAACATCTCTTTAGATATGTTGCTCATGACCCTTCCTCAATCTTTGCCTACCATTACCTCAATTATAAATAGTTCTATGTCAACTGGGGTTTTCCCTGAATCATGGAAGGTATCCATAGTGAAACCCATCCCCAAAAATAATCAACCTTCTTCTATAGGGGACCTTAGGCCAATTAGCTTACTTTCTTGCCTCTCCAAAATATTAGAGAAGGTAGTATGTATTCAACTTATTAAATATCTTGAAGATAATCAAATCTTTCCACAATTTCAATCCGGTTTCCGAAAAGGCCACAGCACATCAACTGCTCTTCTGGATGTTGTGGACAATTTGTTAGCTGCTCAGGACGAGGGAATGCGCACCTTACTAGTTTTGTTGGACTTTACACGAGCATTTGACTCAATAAATATATCCTTACTAATTTCTAAGCTTGCCTTCTATGGTTTTGACCCAAATGTAGTGAAATGGTTTTCAAGCTACCTTAATCAGAGGCTTCAATGTGTTGAGCTGCAGTTACCTTGTGGATCTCCTTTACGGTCAACCTTGCGCCCTGTCTCAAGAGGAGTCCCCCAGGGTTCGATTCTCGGTCCTATACTTTTCATCCTATATAGTGCTGACATCATAATGGGTATCACTTTCTGTAAATTTCATATTTATGCCGATGATCTGCAGATGTACCTTTCCTTCCTGCCTTCGGATTATTCCAGTGCTGTAAATAAAATAAACCATGATTTAGAACAGGTTTTCCAATGGTCAAACTGTAACTCTCTAGTTCTTAACCCAAAGAAATCCCAATATATGTTGATAGGTACAAGAGCTAGTATTCTGAAATTGACAGAAAAAACTATTAATATCCAGGTTAATGGGGTTGAGGTGGCCCAGGTATCTGAAGCAAGAAACCTTGGTCTCATTATGGATTCTAACCTTCGCTTTGAGAAGCATGTATCTGAATGTGTGCGTAACTGTTTCTACCGGCTAAGAATTTTATACAAGATCCGTAGGTATTTGAGTGAGGATGTGCTAATCACTCTCTGTGAATCACTCATTTTATCTAGGCTAAATTATTGTGATGTAGTGTATGGGCCATGCTTGCTAATGCGGACCCAAAAACTAGTGCAGCGAGTACAAAACGCCTGTGCCCGCTTTTGTTTCAACATACCGCCACGCACTCATGTCACTCCTTTTATAAATTTCTCCAACATGCTAAAAATGAGTGCACGTAGAAATCTCCACTTAGCAACTCTCCTATTTGGGGTGATCTCTCGTAAAACACCTACGTACCTTTACAATAAACTTGAGTGGGCGAAGCAAAGTTCTAGGTACGGCAGAAGGGAGTGTACAAATGTATTTGTTACGCCGAGGCACAAATCCGTGGCTTTTCGAGGTAGTTTTAGGTTCGCGGCCTCGAGTTGTTGGAATGTCCTTCTGCCGCCAGTTCGTGCCTGTAAAACATTATACACGTTTAGACTCATGCTTCGGAGACTTTTACTCGAGGCGCAACTCAATTCATAGCAAACAACAACTTGTAAACTTACCGATTATTTTTGCAATTATGCCCTCCACTCCACCAGATCGTTTGTGTATAGCAGCATTTTTGCATATGTTACACATAATGGTCTCAAGTGTCGCACAAGTAAACACGGGATACATGCATAGTAGTTGTTAAAACTCTGTCCTTTTTGATTTTTTGAGTCCATTTCATGAAATAAAATATGAATGCAGGCAGCTATGATGAGTGTTGTGTACGATGCACAAAACTTGAAAGTAAAATGACTTGATTGACAGATGGACAATTGTTCTCGTTTTGTTTTTTTTTTCGTTCTAAAACGTGTTTATACTTGTAGCTTGGACGAACGATATTAACGTCTGTAATTCACTCCTACTTGTTATACTATACCTTGTCACTTGGACGAACGATATTAACGTCTGTAATACACTTCTACTTGTTATACCTTGTCAATGTTACCTGATAACCTTACTTATCTGTTAGAGACTTACCGGCATGGTGCTTGCTAAGATTTTTATTTTATTTTAGACTGATATTCTTTTACTATGAGTGTAACTATTGGTACCTACACTATTACACCCACCATTTGAATTACCTTCTGTTCCATCACTATCACCCAATCGCCAGTGTTGCCATCGCCAGTGCTATTGAATATAAAAATATTTCCACTTTTTGACTGCACTCTATCTGAGCTCGGGCGTGAGTCACTTACTCTACTGGTCTTGGCTGAAAACCAGCGCTCTTTCACAATAGGTCTCCCAATTGTGTAAGAGCATCAAGCTGAGCCAAGCCCTGTTAGACGTACGTCCACACGCATTTCTTTCTACCCGCTCACGGAAGAACTGCTTAGTACCTACCTACTGTTTAGCTGTGTGTGTGTTTTTGTTTACTATGTTTCCTGTAGGTACTTAAGTAGTATGTTTGCCTGTGTAGTTTATCATGTTTTTATTGTAAAGTAGCTTAGTTATCTTTATTTGTGTGTGTGTCGTATTGTCTAATAAATATTTTTCTTTCTTTCTTCTTTCTATGGCTTGATGGATGGATTGATGGCTTGATGAATGGATTGATGGCTTGATGGATGGATTTTTTGATGGCTTGATGGATTGATGGCTTGAGGGATGGATTGACGGATTGATGGGATGATTGATGGCTTGATGGATGGATTGATTGATTGATGGCTTGATGGATTGATGGCTTGAGGGATGGATTGACGAATTGATGGGTTGATTGATGGCTTGATGGATGGATTGATGACTTGATGGCTTGATGGATGGATTGATGGCTTGATGAATGGATTGATGGCTTGAGGGATGGATTGACGGATTGATGGGATGATTGATGGCTTGATGGATGGATTGATTGATTGATGGCTTGATGGATTTATTGATGGCTTGATCGATTTTGATGGCTTGATGGATTGATGGCTTGAGGGATGGATTGACGAATTGATGGGTTGATTGATGGCTTGATGGATGGATTGATGACTTGATGGCTTGATGGATGGATTGATGGCTTGATGGATGGATTGATGGCTTGAGGGATGGATTGACGGATTGATGGGATGATTGATGGCTTGATGGATGGATTGATTGATTGATGGCTTGATGGATTTATTGATGGCTTGATCGATTTTGATGGCTTGATGGATTGATGGCTTGAGGGATGGATTGACGGATTGATGGGATGATTGATGGCTTGAGGGATGGATTGACGGATTGATGGGATGATTGATGGCTTGATGGATGGATTGATTGATTGATCTTTCCACAATTTCAATCCGGTTTCCGAAAAGGCCACAGCACATCAACTGCTCTTCTGGATGTTGTGGACAATTTGTTAGCTGCTCAGGACGAGGGAATGCGCACCTTACTAGTTTTGTTGGACTTTACACGAGCATTTGACTCAATAAATATATCCTTACTAATTTCTAAGCTTGCCTTCTATGGTTTTGACCCAAATGTAGTGAAATGGTTTTCAAGCTACCTTAATCAGAGGCTTCAATGTGTTGAGCTGCAGTTACCTTGTGGATCTCCTTTACGGTCAACCTTGCGCCCTGTCTCAAGAGGAGTCCCCCAGGGTTCGATTCTCGGTCCTATACTTTTCATCCTATATAGTGCTGACATCATAATGGGTATCACTTTCTGTAAATTTCATATTTATGCCGATGATCTGCAGATGTACCTTTCCTTCCTGCCTTCGGATTATTCCAGTGCTGTAAATAAAATAAACCATGATTTAGAACAACGGTTTTCCAATGGTCAAACTGTAACTCTCTAGTTCTTAACCCAAAGAAATCCCAATATATGTTGATAGGTACAAGAGCTAGTATTCTGAAATTGACAGAAAAAACTATTAATATCCAGGTTAATGGGGTTGAGGTGGCCCAGGTATCTGAAGCAAGAAACCTTGGTCTCATTATGGATTCTAACCTTCGCTTTGAGAAGCATGTATCTGAATGTGTGCGTAACTGTTTCTACCGGCTAAGAATTTTATACAAGATCCGTAGGTATTTGAGTGAGGATGTGCTAATCACTCTCTGTGAATCACTCATTTTATCTAGGCTAAATTATTGTGATGTAGTGTATGGGCCATGCTTGCTAATGCGGACCCAAAAACTAGTGCAGCGAGTACAAAACGCCTGTGCCCGCTTTTGTTTCAACATACCGCCACGCACTCATGTCACTCCTTTTATAAATTTCTCCAACATGCTAAAAATGAGTGCACGTAGAAATCTCCACTTAGCAACTCTCCTATTTGGGGTGATCTCTCGTAAAACACCTACGTACCTTTACAATAAACTTGAGTGGGCGAAGCAAAGTTCTAGGTACGGCAGAAGGGAGTGTACAAATGTATTTGTTACGCCGAGGCACAAATCCGTGGCTTTTCGAGGTAGTTTTAGGTTCGCGGCCTCGAGTTGTTGGAATGTCCTTCTGCCGCCAGTTCGTGCCTGTAAAACATTATACACGTTTAGACTCATGCTTCGGAGACTTTTACTCGAGGCGCAACTCAATTCATAGCAAACAACAACTTGTAAACTTACCGATTATTTTTGCAATTATGCCCTCCACTCCACCAGATCGTTTGTGTATAGCAGCATTTTTGCATATGTTACACATAATGGTCTCAAGTGTCGCACAAGTAAACACGGGATACATGCATAGTAGTTGTTAAAACTCTGTCCTTTTTGATTTTTTGAGTCCATTTCATGAAATAAAATATGAATGCAGGCAGCTATGATGAGTGTTGTGTACGATGCACAAAACTTGAAAGTAAAATGACTTGATTGACAGATGGACAATTGTTCTCGTTTTGTTTTTTTTTTCGTTCTAAAACGTGTTTATACTTGTAGCTTGGACGAACGATATTAACGTCTGTAATTCACTCCTACTTGTTATACTATACCTTGTCACTTGGACGAACGATATTAACGTCTGTAATACACTTCTACTTGTTATACCTTGTCAATGTTACCTGATAACCTTACTTATCTGTTAGAGACTTACCGGCATGGTGCTTGCTAAGATTTTTATTTTATTTTAGACTGATATTCTTTTACTATGAGTGTAACTATTGGTACCTACACTATTACACCCACCATTTGAATTACCTTCTGTTCCATCACTATCACCCAATCGCCAGTGTTGCCATCGCCAGTGCTATTGAATATAAAAATATTTCCACTTTTTGACTGCACTCTATCTGAGCTCGGGCGTGAGTCACTTACTCTACTGGTCTTGGCTGAAAACCAGCGCTCTTTCACAATAGGTCTCCCAATTGTGTAAGAGCATCAAGCTGAGCCAAGCCCTGTTAGACGTACGTCCACACGCATTTCTTTCTACCCGCTCACGGAAGAACTGCTTAGTACCTACCTACTGTTTAGCTGTGTGTGTGTTTTTGTTTACTATGTTTCCTGTAGGTACTTAAGTAGTATGTTTGCCTGTGTAGTTTATCATGTTTTTATTGTAAAGTAGCTTAGTTATCTTTATTTGTGTGTGTGTCGTATTGTCTAATAAATATTTTTCTTTCTTTCTTTCTTCTTTCTATGGCTTGATGGATGGATTGATGGCTTGATGAATGGATTGATGGCTTGATGGATGGATTTTTTGATGGCTTGATGGATTGATGGCTTGAGGGATGGATTGACGGATTGATGGGATGATTGATGGCTTGATGGATGGATTGATTGATTGATGGCTTGATGGATTGATGGCTTGAGGGATGGATTGACGAATTGATGGGTTGATTGATGGCTTGATGGATGGATTGATGACTTGATGGCTTGATGGATGGATTGATGGCTTGATGAATGGATTGATGGCTTGAGGGATGGATTGACGGATTGATGGGATGATTGATGGCTTGATGGATGGATTGATTGATTGATGGCTTGATGGATTTATTGATGGCTTGATCGATTTTGATGGCTTGATGGATTGATGGCTTGAGGGATGGATTGACGAATTGATGGGTTGATTGATGGCTTGATGGATGGATTGATGACTTGATGGCTTGATGGATGGATTGATGGCTTGATGAATGGATTGATGGCTTGAGGGATGGATTGACGGATTGATGGGATGATTGATGGCTTGATGGATGGATTGATTGATTGATGGCTTGATGGATTTATTGATGGCTTGATCGATTTTGATGGCTTGATGGATTGATGGCTTGAGGGATGGATTGACGGATTGATGGGATGATTGATGGCTTGAGGGATGGATTGACGGATTGATGGGATGATTGATGGCTTGATGGATGGATTGATTGATTGATGGCTTGAGGGATGGATTGACGAATTGATGGATGGATTTATTGATGGCTTGATGGATTGATGGATTGATTGATGGCTTGATGGATTGATGGCTTGAGGAATGGATTGACGGATTGATGGGATGATTGATGGCTTGATGGATGGATTGATGGCTTGAGGGATGGATTGATGACTTGATGGCTTGATGGATGGATTGAAGGCTTGATGGATGGATTTATTGATGGCTTGATGGATTGATGGCTTGAGGGATGGATTGACGGATTGATGGGATGATTGATGGCTTGATGGATGGATTGATGGCTTGAGGGATGGATTGATGACTTGATGGCTTGATGGATGGATTGAATGGATTGATGGCTTGATGGATGGATTTATTGATGGCTTGATGGATTGATGGCTTGAGGGATGGATTGACGGATTGATGGGATGATTGATGGCTTGATGGATGGATTGATTGATTGATGGCTTGATGGATTTATTGATGGCTTGATGGATTGATTGATGGCTTGATGGATGGATTGATGACTTGATGGCTTGATGGATGGATTGATGGCTTGATGAATGGATTGATGGCTTGAGGGATGGATTGACGGATTGATGGGATGATTGATGGCTTGATGGATGGATTGATTGATGAATGGATTGATGACTAGATGGCTTCTCCATTGGCCTTCCCATCAATCCGTCAATCCATCCCTCAAGCCATCAATCCATCAAGCCATCAATAAATCCATCCATCAAGCCATCAATCCATTCAATCCATCCATCAAGCCATCAAGTCATCAATCCATCCCTCAAGCCATCAATCCATCCATCAAGCCATCAATCATCCCATCAATCCGTCAATCCATTCCTCAAGCCATCAATCCATCAAGCCATCAATCAATCCATCAATCCATCAAGCCATCAATAAATCCATCCATCAATTCGTCAATCCATCCCTCAAGCCATCAATCAATCAATCCATCCATCAAGCCATCAATCATCCCATCAATCCGTCAATCCATCCCTCAAGCCATCAATCATCCCATCAATCCGTCAATCCATCCCTCAAGCCATCAATCCATCAAGCCATCAAAATCGATCAAGCCATCAATAAATCCATCAAGCCATCAATCAATCAATCCATCCATCAAGCCATCAATCATCCCATCAATCCGTCAATCCATCCCTCAAGCCATCAATCCATTCATCAAGCCATCAATCCATCCATCAAGCCATCAAGTCATCAATCCATCCATCAAGCCATCAATCAACCCATCAATTCGTCAATCCATCCCTCAAGCCATCAAAATCGATCAAGCCATCAATAAATCCATCAAGCCATCAATCAATCAATCCATCCATCAAGCCATCAATCATCCCATCAATCCGTCAATCCATCCCTCAAGCCATCAATATCACTAGATATTGGTTACATAACAAAAAAATAATAACTAGGTGGTTATCCAAACTGTTATCATAATCCAGTTGCCTACTATCTTAAATCATTGTAGAACAAAGAGGAAATCGTTTTTAATTTCATTCTTACAATAATCAGCACTAATGGCTAATGGCTACTGGGCATGGGTTTTTACTTTCTTTGATCTGAACATTAGGGCTTCGCACATACTGGAGTAGGTAATAATGGTACGTTCTTCACCATATTCAATAAAATGAAGCAGCATCGAAAAAAAATATCTCATAAATAAATGTCATATAGAGGTAGATGTCATAGT
Source organism: Eupithecia centaureata (assembly GCA_944547425.1). Lineage (NCBI taxonomy): Eukaryota > Metazoa > Arthropoda > Insecta > Lepidoptera > Geometridae > Eupithecia > Eupithecia centaureata. Next base: position 11,503,264 of record OX155682.1, on the reverse strand, counting down.
TCCTATTTTTTCAGTTGTTGACTGTCTATCATATTTTCTACGTTTAATAATAATAATAATAATAATAATAAATTCATTTATTTACCCAAAAAACAAAAAAGAAAAATACAAGAACAATATAAAGATAAGGTAAGTACTAACAAAAAAGCTTAAACAACTAGGGCTAAATACAATAAAAAAAAATGAAGTAGTTAGTACCTATATTACTTAAAACTAACAACTATTTATAATATTGGGTAAAATGGTCCCTAACTCAGCATATTGCAGTACTAGGCATTGCCCAATACTGCGCTGGTTTTCAGTTAGGGCCCTTTCGGAGTGACGGCACAGTACCTAGCTAAATTTAACACCTTAATGGACAAAACCTATATCTTATATACTAGTTCAAGAGAGAAGAAGAAGAAATACATTATACCCATTACATACCGACTTTAAAAAAACTATACTTAAATACCTTCCTAGATATACATAATAGTATATATAAATACCTAGTGAATAAAACTAAATTTAACCTATTACAATCAATCACTAATTAAGTCAAGTACCTACCAAACAAATTCACATTTCAATACATCCAGCTAATCTTTACCTACCATTGTTCAAACAAGTCAAAACCAACTTCGATAGTCAGAGAATAGAAAGAAGAAGAAATAGAAGAAGAAGAAAAAATGTGACAGACGCTATATGACAGTGAATCAAGCTCAATTTTATTTAATTTCCCGCTTGCTTGCGATGTTTTCAAGACGGTCATTGGCAAAATTGCGACAAACCAGACGCAGAGCCATAATCAAGAAGTTGAAGTTGACTATACCCTATGCTCCGTGACTACGTATGGAGAGAGAAAGCTTAAAGATACTCGTACATTGTGCGTAGGTATATATCATAAAGGTAAGCTAAGGTTTATATAAATTATTTTATTATACTATCTTATTATTACTATTATACTACTGTTTATATATTTATTTTAGGGAGGCAGCCTACTTACCGGAAAAAACTACTACTACTTACCGGTTTAAAGTTGTTGTTTGTCTTTAATAAAAAATTTTCAGTTTTTGTTGTTTTTTTTATTTTTTATATATTATTATAAATATAGATTATTATTTATTTAGATTAATAAGAGTGAATTTGCATGTTTTCTTCAAATGTGAATCGAGCATTTTTTCACCGGTCTCACGTGACGGTAAGTGACGACGTGGCCGGCAGTGTATCACGAAACTTGGCACGCAGTTAACCCTCTTACATTCATAATTAATTCAACAAACTTCTTAAGTTTTTATATCAAAATGAGTACGCAGCCTAACTTTATCATAAAAGCCATGCATAATGCTTCTGATGGAAGTGAAAGTTAATGCAATGAGCGTAAAGATCAGCGCATGAAAGCCCGATATGGTGTTATTGTTTAGTAGTTGTGGTAGTAACCTGAGTGACGTCACATGCATGACCCATTTACGAGTTTCAACAATTTTATTGTTGTTTACAATTATTCCAAAACAAACATTTTGCAAAGTTGTACAAAATTTAGATTTGTATGTAACAAGATTATCACGATGATTTCTGACGATTCTAGTACTCAATCCTTAGTCCATCTAATCGATAATTTTGATTTGATAAGGAACAGGTTCGATTGGCATCATCAAATATTTATCGTCAAATGTACAGGGCAGCAAAATAATAGCTTACCACCATTTCCTAAATCTATGTATATTGAATTAAAAAGTTATGGCCCTAGGAACGTTATCCTGAAACTGTTATGAAAAATCCATCCCGAATACCAAAGATTGACCACAATATAACCATACAGTAAAAGCGACCATACAGGAAAACCGTAAAGTAAAGAAGCTGATGATATTTAACGAACAACTCACTCTAGAGTGAGGTCCAGTTTGTTATTGGCAGGTTATTGTTGGAGATTATGTAGCAGTTGTTTATCAGGCAAACAATCCCTATTACTGTACTTTCAATATTAAACAAAGATTGCCCAAGATGGTATCTTTCAGACAGGAGTAAATACACAAAGGTATTTTGATTTGGACTTGCGCAAGTTTCCTGAATTAATTGCTCACTTCGTGACGGACAATGCTTCGGTCCTTTGTTTCGAGATTGACAAGTGATACGTATCTTTGCTTTATGTAGAGTAGGTAAAGATAGGTACCTTAAGTGACGTTAATCGATTGATCTGACAAACTCCAAAACTCGTAATTAAATTTCTTATAACATTTATGGATAAAGAAAATAACAATCAAAATAGAAAAAAATAAAACTATTATTTACAATTGAAAAAAATTAGTTAAACATTCTAGACGAAGTTCATAAAATCCATGTTAAAACCAGCCGGAAGCATCGCGTTCTCAAGACACTGGCTGCACTACATTACTATGCTGCAAGACAATGCTGATGCGCTGCGCCAGATACTCACCAGCTCTCGAGTCACTCGTCGCAAGGACCAGACGCCAAGATAGATTTCTCCGAATGAATTTGTTTAATATTATTAAATTTGTTGTTTTTTTATTCTGAACCACTTGCTATTTTCATTTACCGATATAATTTATTATGCAAACAACGAAAATAAGGATTTGTTTTTCTATTCTGCTATACGCGTTATATTTTCGCTAATTGCTATACGATTCTGATGATTCTTTTGCTGTTTTATAGAGAAGGGTTTCGAGATGGTCAAATAAAAATAATTTTTATACACGAATTACCTACTTATTGTTTATCCGAAATTTAAAACTAAAAAAAACAGTACAAGTGTTCTTGTTTTAGATTAACTAAATAAAAACATCAAGTAATTCAAAATATTTACATTAGGGTGTCCCGTAAAAACTTTTTTTGGATTTAAGTAACGTAAGACCACTCGAAAGTTGCGAAATTGTACGTAGATTACGAATAAAATTAAAACAAAAATCTAACAAAAGGTCTTTAGGTCTCTACCGGCCTTAAAAGTTTCCAAAAAATGACATTTCAACGTCAATTTTTGACTCTTTTTAATTATGAATCCTGAAAAAAGAATTATTGTTTTACTATGCTTGTGTGTAGTACCTGAACAGATCTTTAATTTTCGTGGTTATAAACTTTACCAGCAGCTTCGTACTTTTTAGGGTTACACTGAATTCCACTTCCAACTACTCTCAATTTTCAACTTTTTTCAATGATTTTCTTTACTTGACTCGCAAGTGTTTTATATGTATTTAAATTAAATGTTATGCCTTATAGATACAATTTAAATTAAAATAATGTCAAAAGTGGATATAAGTGACTTTTAAATAATGAGTTCGAGGCGAAGTGAAACTACATTTTCTGTATTTGGACCATAGCTTAGGTACAAATAACTTTGATCATCTGCAGCTACCAACTGTAAAGGACGTCATTAGAATTATTTTATACGTAAAGAACAACCTGAAAATAATCTGCAAAATAATCTGCAATATAATCTGCAATATAATCTGCAATATAATCTGCAATATAATCTGCAATATAATCTGCAATATAATCTGCAATATAATCTGCAATATAATCTGCAATATAATCTGCAATATAATCTGCAACTAACACAGTAAGGGTGGCGTTATTCGATATTCAGAGGAGTACCTATTTGGAGAAACCGTTGCAATGGTGTGGTGTGTTTGTATGCTTCATGCCAATGAGTTACCCCTTCGTCATTTATTCATAACCTTAGATGGCACATTGGAAAAAAATTCGCTCTGTGTGGAAATAGACCCACGGTATCTTTTTGTGCAATGACAGGTAATTTACCTGATTTGCCGACAAATGTGATTGAAGAGCTTAGTACGGATCAAAAATTTCTTTATGAGATGTGTCAAGCTGTTTTTTCGACTGGTTCCTGCAACCCTGAGCTAGCTAACCGTCAACCTGGGAAAATGGAACACTCGAGATGGCTTACTACAGCTAATCGGTTGCTCAGACTTTATCCAAATCCATCTGAAAACCTACAAATGCTTACAAACTTCATTGTTAGAGTTTACGCACCGATTTGGTTTTTTAATCAAGCATAGGGCAAATTAGCCAACCATTTATATCAACTGATTATGTTTTCTTGATGCTTACCTGAAAAACTCAATACTGTAGTCGATCCTGTGATTGCAAGCAACGCATTTTTTGCGCTTCCAGAGAACGTACTTGTCAGCATGATTTTTGATGAAAGAAACCACATTATGGAGCTAATCTTACGTAAAATAATTAAAGCTAAAGAATCAAAAATAGCAGAATATTTAAGACCTAAAATAAACTTCGATGCCAGTGACTACACCGAAATTATTATGTAGCAAGAATGTCAAGTTACCGCACCGCCGGTACTTCGACACATTTCAACTGAGGACTTTCTAAAAATGATAATAGATAAAAAATTGTGTCTTTCCTTGCCACACTTAATCTGTTGAGAGGTGTGTGAAATTAGTGACGGAGGCCTCAAAAAGCGTATGTGACGATAAATCGAGAGATGGATTCATTAGAGCGCGGATGCAATCTCGTGCTGAAATGCCAAATTTTGGTCACATAAATAAGTTTTAATTTTAAGTATTTGCTTGATTTTTTTTTTATATTTTCATAATAATGCTTTGTTTTATCCTTTAAATTCATTAAACACCCTCTATACTCTAGTTTTATTTTATTTTAGACCCACGATGTAAGAAACAAAAAAATTGCAATTTACAAAATTTCAAAGAGTGGTAGAGGCCTCAAGATAGGAAGTAATTTTAGTTTTTTTACCAGTTTCATAATCTACGTGAAATAACGCAACTTTCGATACCTCTTACGTTGCTGTAGCTTGAAAAAATTTTTTTCCCATACATCGACGGGACACCCTAATTTACATGTCTAGGCTAGAGTGTCGCAGTTTTTTATTGTGTAGAACTAAATAGTTTATTGTTCTTCGTGTGTAAATACTGAAGTAACAAAGGAATCAATTAACAAAGAAAATTACAATGAAAGAATAGAAACAATAAAAACTAGTATTTACAAATAAAAGTATTGATCTAAATGCAGACGGTTGCAAGTTGCAGTCTAGACTTCTAGAGGCTAAACTGTCGTCATATGGACATATGACGACCGTTTCTATGTATTTATAATAAAAAATATTTATCTATGTAATGTATTTTTTTTTTGTATGTATTGTATTTAGTGTATCAGTCATCTAGTACCAATAACACAAGCTCTGCATAGCTTGGGGCTAGATGATGTGTGGACTTTTTTTTTCGAATGGTCTATAATGCTGTTTACCTCAGATGGCCATGACAGCGTTACCGTACTATTGGCGGGGGCAGATACCGGTAAAGTTACGATGGGGCAACACGCACAAGGGCCACCACTTAGGTGTGAACCTCGGCTTGGGCTGTTGCCAGATGCTACAAGAGGGCAAGGAGGGTTTCGCCTAGGTGCACGAATGCACCTATGGACGGAAGCGGGGAATTCTCGGGTCGGTTTTTGGTAGATTGAGTAGTGTGCGGAAGCGAATTGGTTGCCGTCACCTCCGGGTTAGCGGCGGTGATTGGGTCAACGGGGTCGCCGAGAACGTGTCTCGGCCTACGGAGGAGAGGTTGTGTCGACTGTCCGGAATTATTTATTTATATACTATTCGGAAGCAGCCCCAAGACCCTGGCTACATTGCCCTGCTGTATGGCAATGCTGATGCGCCAGATACTCACCAGCTCTCGGGTCACGTGTCGCATCGACCCAGACGCTCAGATTTTTTTTAAACCTGAGAGACACGGTACCTACTGGGGTATCCGCTTTGGAAATTACAATTAAAAGATAGATATAAAAAACAACAATGTACTCGTAGTCACTTTCATTAGTATAAAACAAAGTCTTTTTCTCTGTCCCTATATCCCTGTGTCCCTATGTTTAAAACTACGCAGCGGATTTTGATGCTTTTTTAATAGATAGAGTGATTCAAGAGGAAGGTTTATAAGGTATAATAAAACCGTGCGAAGCCGGGGCGGGTCGCTAGTTTAGTAATAAAACACTTGAGCTAACTGCAGACCGTTAACAACTAGAGCTGGAGGATGTGACGTGGCGGGCGAAGGTCCATGTTTCGCAGAAGGTTCCGTGTTCGATTCCCACCTTGGGGCAACTTTGTACGATGCAAAATTTGTTCCGGGATTCTGTGCGGTTTTGTTTGGAGTAAAAATGTATATCTACGTAATGTATTGTATAAAGAATATCCAGTTATCTACTACCCATAATATAAACTCTGCTTAGCTTGGAGCCAAATGATGCTGTGTGGATTGTTCAGCATTATTTATTTATATATTCAGGACTCAAATAAGTCATCCTATAGTAATGTTTATTTTATATCTATCTTCTTTTCTCTTAAGTCAGAGTAAGAAGCAACACTGATTTACTGTTTTAAGTTTATATAAAGTAAGTAAAAGACATTTATAACAAGTAAAAGTGCATAACATCAACGTAAGTGAGAATATGAATTTGGTTCTTAAAGTTATTGTAAGAGCAAAAATATATCATTTTTATCTAGACCCGATGGTAACAAGACTCCCATCAGATCTCTTTAAAATTCCATCTAATATCTATTTTATTACCTTTGTAACGTAGTCCTAGCATTTAATGGTAAGTAGGCACCTACAAGTACCACTGATAGTATGGAACCAAAGACATTTTCCACTATGGAACAAACAATAAAAGTAAATTGGCTTTACTTTAGTTGGGTACTTAGCAACAGTTTAACATAAAATAAGCATTTACATGATTTTGGCAAAGATTCTTATGGCTACATAAAAAAACGCGCGTAGCATTAATCGTATTTATTTATTTGTCCTCAGAAGTCCTTTTTCTTCTTCTTCGTTTATAAACTTTTATCTGACTTTGTTGCCGATTGGTAAACACAAAAAAATTCAAACAACATTTTCTTTATCATCATCATCATCATCAGCCCATATTAGTCCACTGCTGGACATAGGCCAAAACGAAACTTTAAAAATCATAACTCTAAAACTAAAAAAATTTGGAACATACATATATTTTCAGGTTTTTTGAAGTAGGAGGTCAGACTTCCCCCCCCCTAGATACGCCAATGAACACGTCTATCCAAATCCCATACTTATGGACACCGCATTCCATAGAGTCCTTAGGTATTGAAAGTGCTCCAATTCGCGAGTGATGACATAAGGGCCGGGACTCGGACCGTGTCGCAAGCGCCCCCAATCGTGACTGGCCAAATGCCCGGAAGCCAAGCACCGTTCACAACACATTTTCGTGGCCACAATTATCTCTAAAACCGATTTCTTTACAAGGTTCAGCATCGACTTAAACCGATATAATAGCTTATTAGTAACTTTCATATCCTTTTCCCCATGATCTATTTAAAGCCCCTATCAGCACAGCACGGATTGAGGAATAAGGATGCAAAGAAGTTGGTCTAAGAACTCCACAGATATCAGTTATAGGTTATTTTTATACCTATAGCTTTATAGCTGCCTTCCAGGAGGTACTCCTTGTATACCTTGGATATTCTCTATTTGAGGATCCTGATTCCCCTTTAAAGTGATTTTGTCACGGGAAATATGGATCCAGCTACATCTTTGGCGGCGTAAAGAGCGTCATGGAAATTCTCAGTCAGACGTTTCTCATTACCCTTCACTGTACCTATCACCAATTTTCCCAAGGAAGTCAGGACTTTACGGGCACATGGAAGACAGTCTTGTCTTATAGTTCTGCAAGTTGGAAAAGTTTATGCGGAAAGTCATTTCAGCATCCTCCTATAGCGAGCGACACATTTCAATTGCGTCTAAGCTGTCGGATTTCTTAAGCGTCCACGTTTCACATTCAAGTAAATCAATATCTTTATTTCTTTAGGCTTTCAAAATAAACACTCATACATTGTAAAAGATAGATAAAACTAGGGTGTTGATGAGTTCCACTATGGTATAGGTACAAGTAACGGCAAATGACAGCTTCGAAGGATTTTAATTATTTGCAAGCAATAAAGGAGTCACTTTTTGTTTAACAGGAATTTGATTAATGTGAGTTTTTGGGAATTTACCTACGGCATTTTTTTATTTTATTTATTTATTTATTTATTTATTGATCACCAACATAATGTACACTAAATCTAGCTTATAGTTAACATATTTATAAATCATTTTAAGTGTCATTATAATTATAGGTGAAGACAGCATGCGAAAAATAGTTGTGAGCAAGTAACATTTAAGTGAGAAACGTGAATACAATTAAATTATGAAATTCATTCATTTAAAATAAAAAATGTCAATGTACAGAAAACAAAATGGCAAAAAAATAAAAAAGTATAAATATAAGAAATAAATACAGTTAAAAATTAAAGATTAACAATTTGAGGAGAGAGAAATGTCATTTTTGAAGTTGGCCCTCAGCCTAGTCACATTATCAGCAAATAGGTCTACAGGTTTAGATTTACTTAGAGCGTTATACTGCCTTACTACTCTAGTTAAAGGTGCATGATGTCCTAGGTTGGATTTGGATCCGTCCAGACAGAACAGGTTAAACCTCGAAGCTCTGGGCAACTTGTATTAATTCCCTTTGCTCAGTTATATTCACATTGTATGACATTAGGAATGAGCTACACTACACTTACTACACTTGTACACAAAGGATCTATTTCTTTCTATTATGTATTTTATTAAGTAGGTATAACACTAATCTTGTACCAATAACACAAGCTTTGCTTAGCTTGGAGCTTGATGATGCTGTGTGAATTGAATTGTCATTGTTTATTTATTTATTTAATCTTAAAGAGAGCTAAGTTGATGATAACATTATTATGGCGAAAGATTGAATACGAAGGGCAATGCCTCGCGGGCAAATTCTATTAATTTGATTTACTGTAGGTAAAGCCATTATTACATAACACTCGTTAGCAAACATTATAAACCATTAATGCGTAATTGATATTTATTCAGCCGAGGCCAAAGAATGCTCTGTTTTTGGGTGGGCGACCATTGCCAGCTTTCGAAATTTATAAGCGTTGGGGCACACGAACCACTAATAAAGTCATTTGGCTTGCTTGCGCTTGCGTAAGTCGGTCGCTTTTCCGTTTGAGCTCCCCGTAGCTCTGTCTCGCTCTTATCGCTTCGTGCGTTCTCGCTCGCTCTCCCTGGATTCCCAGGCAGTCCGAGTGTGTTATTATTGTTTCTTGGGGACTTAATAACGGTCCGCTCTTCTCAGAGCGACGTTAAAACAGTTCTTATCAGAACTCAGTACTTAAGCAAATAAGCTCTTCTCAGAGCTTATTTCTTAAGGAATTTTTGCGTTTCGCTCTTCTCAGAGCGGCGCACTTTCCGAGGTGCTCGCTTTTTTCAAAGCGACTCCTCTATCCTGTTTCTTGGACTTAATAAAGTCTAAATCCACGCTTTCAGTGGTCAACCAAGGGAAACGTTACCGTGTCAACGAACTTGGTTGGGCGCTGACCCGGAGCGCCTACTTTACTTCTTCTAAGTAACGTAGAATCCGGCTGGGCCTGGGACCACCGGCTTTGGGGTTGAACCCTCGCCGACCCCAGGTAGCGCTAGGTAGTTACTCACCCCTTTAGCCCCGTAAGAGTGGCATAAGGGACGCACCGTTAGGTAGGACACGTAGGTACTCACCCCCCCCCTGTCTAACCCGACAGGGAGGGATCATACACCGCTCCCGGGTGTCCCCCCGGGACTAGGGAAAAAACGACCCCCGCGCTCATAAAGCGCTGTCCACCATGGACATATCTCAATTACCCCCGGAGAGCATAGCCTCCTTACTCCGCGCCATTTTTGAGCGCTACCCCCGACTGGTCAATGAGATGATTCAGGGTCATCTCGCGACCAAGGGCGCCCCCGCCCCCGCCCCCGCCCAGGCTATTCCGGACTCTCCGGAATCGCCCGACCCCTCCCCGCTCGCCCCCTCTCGCCCTTCCTCTCCCGAGGATGCGGCGATGGACAGCGACGAGAGCTCCCCGTCCCTGCCGTCCGAGTCGGACACTGAAACTCCGGCCTCCTCCTCCTCCTCCTCCGACGACGGCTTCACTGTCGTCGGTCAAAAGAGGAAAGCTAAGGCACCTAAGGCTTCGGCGGTTCGCCCAGCCAAGGCCGTAGCCCTCGACCCTCAGGTCGCACCCCGCCCCTCGCCCCCCCCCGCGGTCCCCGCACCGCAACCCCCTTCTTCTCCACCAAAGGAGAAAATTCCACCTCCGATTTTCCTTCGGGAAAAGGCCAAATGGGCCAATATAGAGAAGCTTCTGAGCCTTAAGGGGATTAAATTCCTTAAGGCTCAATCAGTAAAGGAGTCAATTAAGCTCCAACTCGAGACGTCGGACGACCACCGACGTCTCACGTCCCTCCTCCGCGCTGAGAACATAGGTTTTCACACCTATGCGCTAGAGAGCGAAAAATCCCTCCGGGTTGTTATTCGCGGCGTTCCCGCCGAATTCAACCCGGACGTCATAAAAGAGGACCTCCTGTCTCAGGGCCTCCCCGTCAGGGAGGTCCACCGCATGTACAGCGGTAGAGACAAACGACCGTTCGACCTAGTATTGGTCATATTAGATCTCACCCCGGAAGGGAAAGCGGTATTCGGTGTGAAAACCGTATGCCGCCTCTCCGGCCTCTCCGTAGAGGCTCCCTTCCGCCGCGGTCCCCCCGGGCAGTGCCACAGGTGCCAGTTGTACGGGCACTCTGCGCGCAACTGCAATGCGCGACCGCGCTGTGTCAAGTGCCTGGGCGACCACGGCACCGCTGACTGTAAGCGCAGTCGGGACGACCCGATCCCGCCTAGCTGCGTTCTCTGCAACGCCGAGGGACATACCGCGAACTACCGCGGTTGTCCTAAAGCGCCAAGAGGGAACAGCAGCAAGGCCCGCTCGAGGGCTCCAGAGCGTTTCGCTCCTCTCCCTCAGTACACGAAGACAACGGGTAAGTTGTCTATGACCCCCTCCCTCCCCCGCCCCCCTGCTACCTCTGCATGGGCAAAACCTCTGCCCTACACAGGCCGAGCCGCCCAAGCGAAAGCTTGCTCCCCGCCCCCCGCGCCCCGCTCACAGGAGCACGCCCCTGCCCCCACCCCTCTACCCCGCCCCTCAAAGCCCAGCCAACCAGCGCCCGCCGCTGCGTCGGCTCGCTCTGACGGGTGCCCCGCCCCAACCGTCGACTTCGGCAAAGTTACTGCCCTTCTGCGCAAACTTAGCCAAGCCCAGACGGCCATTGAAAAACTGATGATCATTTCCGATCATCAGGATATCATGGCCTCCCTTGACTCACTCACTTTTAAATCTCTATAATGGTTGTACAACCTGAGAGACTTAAACCCCGCTCCATCTCGTTAGCGTTTTTCAACGCTAACGGTCTTAAACCCCAAAGAGAACTCGTCCACCAATTTCTGGTTAATCACCAAATAGATATTCTGCTAGTGCAGGAGACTTTCTTGAAACAAAGCATCAGCAATCCTAGGATTGCAAACTTCAAAATGGTGCGAAATGACAGAACGTACGCCAAAAAAGGCGGTACTGCCATTTATTTCAAGAGGTCACTGCACTGCATACCCCTAGATCCCCCTCCCCTACAAGACTTAGAAGTCTCTGTCTGCAGGCTCGCGATGACCGGTCATCAATCGGTCATCATCGCGTCCTGTTATCTCAGTCCAAACAAGAGGCTTCTTCAAAGCGATCTTGAATCACTCCTCAGTCTCGGAAGCTCAGTCATTCTGGCTGGTGACTTCAATTCCAAAGACCCGATGTGGAACTGCCGTTATTCTAATCGTAACGGTCGTCTCCTCACCCGGTGTCTTGAGCCCCTAGATCTAGACCTTATCGTCCCTATGTGCCCGACGCGGTACTCTCCCATTCCCGGTCAAAACAACGAGTACCTAGACCTGGCGCTGCTACGGAATGTATCCCTCCGGATGCAATCCATATCGGTGATGCAGGAACTAGACTCGGACCACCGCCCCGTCATAATGCGGCTCGGCCCTCCTCCCAACCTCAGTCCTCCCACCAAGACGGTGTTACAATGGTTTAAACTTGAGACCGCTCTCAAGAATATCCATTCACCCGACTTGGAAAAAATACCCGATGATATTGTCACTGTAGACGACATCGCGATCGCGATCGACTCTCTGACTAGTCACGTCCAGTCCGCTATCAGCGAATCATCGAAACAGGTGCCGGCGATGAATGATCGTCGCTGGGACCTGCCAGATGATATCAGACGTCTGATCACTGAGAAGAACGCAGCGACACGTCGCTTCAGCTCCTATCCCACCTACCTAAATCGCTTTAGAATGAACTCGCTTCGCCGCAAGGTAAAGAGAGCCATTCAAGAGCATCGTAACTCCTCTTGGGACAATCTGCTTTCGTCTATCGAGCCGGGTCACCAGGCCTACTGGAACCTGGCGCGGTCGATGAAATCGGATGAAGTCACTATCATGCCCCCGCTTTTACGTCCGAATCATCAAACGCCGGCGTTTGATGATGTGGACAAGGCCGATACTCTGGCTGAAAGTCTGGAAGCCCAGTGTTCGATCTTTGCTCAAACGCAGGGTAGTTTTGATTAGTGATGGCATCAGCCGTTTTCTTCCTACCCTCTGCTGGGAAATTGGTGAACGAGTGCAGTCACCTCTCGCCAACGAACAAAGGAACGGCTTGCCTCCTGTTCGAACTCAACCGCCGTACGAGAAGGACATAATCCAGTGAAATTTTGGAAAGTGTAATATCAAACTGCTTCCTACTGTTATTTGCCGTGCAATAACTAACTGACATTAAAACATTTTATTTAACTCTCGAGTGAGTGTGTCTAGTGCTGTGTTCTGAAGCTGAGATCCTGGCATGGTGTGGAGAATCAGGTCAGTGCCTAGCTATTTAATCTGCCCTGCACATACCGAGCAAAGATCTTTTTTCATTAGGTATTTTCATTAGGTACAGCATTATAATACAAACTCAAATCTAAGGTCCTTCGAATATAATTTTCTAAATTTTACCAGCCCCTACGGTTCAGATCCCACATTTTGGTCCATACGAGCCGGATAATAATTGTTCTTAATTGATTTTCGTAAAATCAATCAACATTTTTGTTTGATATCATCACTAATTTTGTCCATCAACGCCATTTATTACGTTGGTAAATTCTCTTTGTACGACGCCATTTTTGAACAGCGAAAAGGACGCTGCATTCCGTGTGTGCAACGACTTTTCAAATTCGAATTTTAAATCACAAGCCGTGCTTGTTTTTATTATAAATCTTACCTTTCTACCTAGGCATTTCCCTTTATTAGTATAATTTTAATTGCCATAAAATGTCTACCGAGACAGAAAAACCTCCGTCAAGAAAAGAGTTAGAAGCTACTCGAAATATCAATAAGTCAATTGCTAAAAAACAACGTTTGTTTTCGCAAATGCAGCAGATTTATGATTTGTCGAAAAAACTTGATACTCAACCAAACATGAAAGATATGTTTCTTTTGCGTGCCTCGGAGGTACAATCATTGCGGGAATCCTTTGAAACTATATGCTTAGATACTTATGAACTGCAACTTATATTAGATCCCGAGATGCAATTCTCTGAGAACGACCTAGAAAGTTTTGATGACTTATTCTTTCATGTAAAAATGTGTGCCGAGCAATACAAAATGGCCGAAGTCCCGCCAAGTGCAACGAATAAAAATCTTAATGTAGAAATTCGCCCACGCTTGCCCAAACTCGAATTATTCACATTCGATGGCAATATTGAGAGCTTTACTACATTTTATGAAACATTTTGTTCTTTGGTACACAATCAAACTGGAATTTCAAACATAGACAAATTTCATTATCTGTTGTCATGCACAAAAGGTTCAGCGCTTAGCATCGTAAAAAGTGTACCTATAACTGCTAGTAACTACGAGGTAGTCTGGCAATCATTGTTAGACAAATATCAAGATAACAGGATGCTCGTTGCTAAATATCTAGATAAGATGCTTAACTTTCCCGCGCTAAAATCAGAGTCCCCTACAAACTTAAATAACTTTATCGAAAACTTTGATCACTCGTACCGGGCTATCAATGCTCTTAATATCGAGCACTTATCTAGCTATGTACTGTGCCACATCGCTTTGAGAGGATTAGATCCAAGCACAAGAAAAACCTTTGAACAAAGTCTTGATCAAAGGACTATACCTACTTACGAACAGCTGATGTGCCATGTACACAACCAAATAAAAATATTAGAGCATTCGCAGGCTTATTCTAGTCCCACTACCTCACTAAATAAAAATACTACAGCAAGCAATCAGAACAGAAAACCAAGTGATAATAACAATAGGAAGGTATTTGCTTCGCAAACACAATCGAAAGATAATAAATTCACCTGTTGTCATTGTGATAAGAATCATATGATATTTCGCTGTGTGCAATTCCGTGAATTGTCTCCTGCGCAAAGAATCAGCCGTGCTGATGAATTGAAACTTTGTCACAACTGCCTCAAGCAAAATCATTCGACCTCTGATTGCCGAAGTGAATACAAATGCTTTACGTGTAATCAACGTCATCATGCATTACTGCATATTGACTCGGTAATCAAACCCGCTACCTCGCGAGCCGTGCCCGCCAACTGTAGCGGGCTTGAGCCGATAAATGCATGCACGGCGCATGAGACCGGTTGTCACTCATCGGAAGTAAACAAAAGTTATACGGTGTTGTTAGGTACTGCCATAGTTAATGTGAGTGATTCATTCGGGAACTTGCACGCTTGCCGCGTTCTTATCGACTCAGGCGCTCAGTCAAACTTCATAAGCTTGAATTGTTTAGAGCGGCTAGGGCTGTCACGTCAAAGGTGTCCGTTCAATATTGTAGGTCTGGGTGGAAACGCAGTAAAGAACTTTGGCATGACGTCTTGCACAATTACACCGCGGTATTGTGATAAGACTACTTTAAAAATAGATGCAATTATTTTACAAAAAATTACTTCGGACTTGCCTAACGTAGAAATTTCAAAAATACTTAAATGTTACATGTGCCTCTTTGTGTGTTTTTCTACAAAGGCTGTTCACATTGAAGTTCTTAGCGATCTATCAGCTGATTGTTTTCTCGCCTCGCTCGACAGGTTTGTGGCGCGACGCGGCCTATGCACTTGCCTACACTCGGATAACGGCACGAATTTTGTCGCTGCTGCAAAACACCTAAAAGAAGTATGCAATTTTTTTAATGCAAATAACAATGCGATTGCTGAAGGTTGCTCAAACCGTTCTATAGAGTGGAAAAATATTCCACCAACGGCAGCTTCAATGGGCGGATTATGGGAAGCTGGCATCAAATCTGCCAAGCATCATCTACTCCGTGCAGTAGGCGAAAGGGCTCTAACTTTTGAAGAACTCACGACCATTTTCTGTAAAATTGAAGCGGTCATGAATTCGCGGCCCCTGTGCCCTTTATCTGACAATCCTAATGAGTTTGATGTTTTAACGCCAGCTCATTTTTTGATAGGACAAAGTCTTCTTGCCGTGCCCGAATATGATTTTAATGCTATAGAAATGAATCGCTTGTCACGTTGGCAGTGCTTGCAAAAAATCTCCCAAACGTTTTGGAAGAAATGGTCGGACGACTATTTACATACTTTGCAACAAAGAACAAAGTGGTTCACTTCTCCCCCCAATTTGCAAATCGGTGACTTGGTTCTTATCAAATCTGAGTTAAGTCGTCCGCTGAACTGGGCTCGCGCCAAAGTCGAACACCTTCACGAAGGTCCAGATAATATAGTTCGAGTTGTAACTTTGAGGACGCAAAAGGGACTTATAAAAAGACCAGTTAATAAGCTGTGTCCTTTTCCTTATTCAAATTAAAATATAACTTTCACAAATTATAAACCTGCTTAACATTTTTATTTTGAGTAGGTTTCTACCCAGTAATTTAATACTGAATCTTTAACTATTTAACTTTAAAACTTATTTAAATTTTATTTTTTTCGCCCTGTGTTGGCAACATAATCTCCCTCTCAACCTTAGAATTCTGTGCCTATTCACTGTTAGGTACATTGGGAAATTATCATGATAATTTCGGTGGGGGGTATGTTCGATCTTTGCTCAAACGCAGGGTAGTTTTGATTAGTGATGGCATCAGCCGTTTTCTTCCTACCCTCTGCTGGGAAATTGGTGAACGAGTGCAGTCACCTCTCGCCAACGAACAAAGGAACGGCTTGCCTCCTGTTCGAACTCAACCGCCGTACGAGAAGGACATAATCCAGTGAAATTTTGGAAAGTGTAATATCAAACTGCTTCCTACTGTTATTTGCCGTGCAATAACTAACTGACATTAAAACATTTTATTTAACTCTCGAGTGAGTGTGTCTAGTGCTGTGTTCTGAAGCTGAGATCCTGGCATGGTGTGGAGAATCAGGTCAGTGCCTAGCTATTTAATCTGCCCTGCACATACCGAGCAAAGATCTTTTTTCATTAGGTATTTTCATTAGGTACAGCATTATAATACAAACTCAAATCTAAGGTCCTTCGAATATAATTTTCTAAATTTTACCAGCCCCTACGGTTCAGATCCCACACCCAGTGCTCTCCCAGTCTTGAGCCGGTTGACCCTATTCACCTCGATACGGTGAATAGTGAAGTCGAACGTATAGTGTCCCTACCCCCTTCCGCCGAACTTGACTACGTCAAGGCGGCCGAGGTCGCAGCGATCATTAAAGATCTCCGACCGAAAAAGTCCCCCGGCTCGGACGGCATCAGTAACAGAGTCCTTAAACGCTTCCCTGTTGCCCTCATTTACCTCCTCGTAAGCATCTTCAATGCAGCCATAGCCACTTGTACCTTCCCTGATGTCTGGAAGGAAGCCAATGTCATTGGCATCCACAAACCGGGCAAAAAGGCGAACGTACCCTCCTCCTACCGCCCTATCAGTCTCCTCAGTTCCCTGGGGAAGATTTACGAACGACTCCTTCTGAGTCGTCTCTGGTCCCATGTAAATGAGCACAAGCTCTTACCCGATGAGCAGTTCGGCTTTCGAGCTCGCCACTCCTGTCCCCAACAAGTGCTCCGCATCACGGAACACATCCTGTCCATGTGGCACCATACTTGGCCAGCCAGTACGGGAGCTGTCTTCCTCGACGTAGCGAAAGCGTTCGACAAAGTCTGGCACAACGGCTTGATTTACAAGCTTTCCACTCTCGGTGTGCCAGATAGACTCGTGCTCATCCTACGAGACTACTTGTCGAATCGCAGTTTTCGCTACCGAGTGGAGGGCACTCTCTCCGCCCCCCGACCCGTCCGAGCCGGAGTCCCCCAAGGGTCCGTGCTCGCCCCCCTCCTTTTTACGCTGTATACTAGCGATATCCCCCGATACCCGCAAGTCGAACTTGCCCTCTTCGCGGACGACACAGCACTGTACACATCCAATCTGAACTCAGACCGGATAAGTACAAGGCTGCAAGCCGCTCTAGACACCCTAGGTGCCTGGTTTAGAAAATGGCGCATAGAAGTTAATCCGACGAAAAGTGCAGCAGTGTACTTTTCGCGGAGGTACTCTAAGCCCCCCACCCTCACCCTTTTCGGCGAACCCATTCCCTGGGTTAAGTCCGCCAAATACTTAGGGGTGATCTTAGATCGCCGCCTAACGTTCAAACCCCACATTCGCGCTGTAACAAACCGTGCTAAGTTTATACTTAGCCGGCTAAACAGCCTCCTTAGAGCGAAGAGTAAAATGTCCCTTAGAAATAAGGTGACACTTTACAAATCGGTCATCCGCCCCGTCATGACGTACTCGTCCCAGGTGTTTGGTCACTCGACCAACACCGGTCCCCTCCAAATTGTCCAAAATAAATTCTTGCGCAAAATCACGGGATCTCCGTGGTACATGCGCAACAATGACCTTCACCGAGATCTCAATCTCGAGTCCATCGCCCATTTCATAAATACTGCCTCCCGGCGTTATTATGATACGGCCTCAAACCACCCCAACCCTCTCATTTCTAACATACCCGATTATCCCATAGAGGAACCTCCCACGAGTTCTCTCCTCCGTAGGCCGAGACACGTTCTCGGCGACCCCGTTGACCCAATCACCGCCGCTAACCCGGAGGTGACGGCAACCAATTCGCTTCCGCACACTAATCAATCTTCCAAAAACCGACCCCGCCGGATGCGGGGTCGAAGAAATCCCCGCTTCCGCCCATAGGTGCATTCGTGCACCTAGGCGAAACCCTCCTTGCCCTCTTGTAGCATCTGGCAACAGCCCAAGCCGAGGTTCGCACCTAAGTGGTGGCCCTTGTGCGTGTTGCCCCATCATAACTTTACCGGTGCGGCGCCCTCTGCGCCCACCATAGTCCGGTAACGCTGTCATGGCCATCTGAGGTCAACAGCATTATAGTCCATTCGAAAAAAAAAAAAAAAAAAAAAAGAACCACTAATAAAAGAAACTTTATTTTTTCATGCTTGAGAAAACCTGAAAATTTCAATTTTATTTCAAGTATCTTTGTTCCTATTATTGAATTCCTTATTAATTAACAAAGAAATTAACAGTAATAACTGAAGATATAATCAAGTATCTAGCAACTAATATTTAAAATTGAAACAGTTGCGATAATGCAAACTGTTATAAACAATCTAGAGGAAGCTTACGGCCCCCTTGGTACACTAGTGCCAGCACCTATTTATATAAAAACAAAAACATTTTTAAAATATCTTTCGTGCAATTTGTTAATTTAATCTTTTATAAAATACAATCTAACATGGCAAGATTTTTTTTTTAAAGTTGGCTAAAAAGCGCATAAAATAAAAGGCAGCAGTAGAGCCGTTCACTACTAAGGTTGAGATGATCTAAATTTCACAGGCTAATGAGAATGCTCATAATCTCGTCTGTACCTACCCTTAAATTGTTAAATACTTACCTACCTGCAGTAAACAAGTTAGTTCGTTCAATAACAAACTATATCTGCTAGATAAACTAATATTGCGTAACAATTTCCATTTTATTGTAGCTTGTAGCCATGAATGGAGTTGACGACTTTGAATTTTGTCTTGGAATTGGTACTAGAGACTGGTGAACAGAACTCAATAAGTAGATAAGATAAGTGGAATAAGATATAATAAGAAATTGGCATTGGAGGGAACCCAGTCAAAGAAAATATAAGATCACTTTATTCATACACATTTACAATTAGTTTTACATCACTACATACGAGTAGTATAAAACAAAGTTGCTTTCTCTGTCCCTATGTCCCCTATGTACCTATGCTTAAATCTTTAAAACTACGCAACGGATTTTGATGCGGTTTTTTAAATAGATGTAGTGATTCAAGAGGAAGGTATAATAAAATACGTATAATAAAAATTGTGCGAAGCCGGGGCGGGTCGCTAGTAAGTAATATATATTAAAAAAGTTAAGAAGATAAAATAAAAATTTCAAAAATTATGTTCGTACTTATTTTTTATTTAATTCTTCCAATTACCAAAAGCTCTGTTTAGCTTGGGGCTAGATGATGTTGTGTGAGTTTTCGACCATTTTATGTAAAGGGTTAAGCAGTAAAGCTGTTGTGTTTAATTTCATTTGCGTGGCATATTTAATGGCTTAGAGATAATAATATTTATTTTTAAATATGAAGTTGAATAATAAAGATAAAATTAATTAGCAACCAATCGTCGCGGAAGCCAGACCTCTACCTCCGTCCCACGATTGCAATTCGACTGTACAATTAGATAAACAATCACAATTACAGGTGCTTACCAATCTTCGTATTGATCGTGCCCTATGAATTAAATAGGCGTCTTCCTATTCGATCCTGTATTTTTTTATAATTAATAATACCGTAGGTACTAATTAATATCCTATTCATGTGTAAGTAAGGGGCGAACCTAACCCCAAAATACGTAGGTAAATAGAGTTTGGGTTAATGGGTATCAGGTGACTTAGCTGCATATAACTGCATAACCCAAAATGTTTTATGATATACCTATTTTGCAGATCGAACGATAGGAACAAAAATGTAGGTATATAGAAATTATGAAATAAATAAAACAATCAACAATACACAAAACATAACATTATTTTTATTAATAAACATTATGTTATTTATTTCATTTTAAGATCATTAACATACATTATAGCTACTTTTCAACCCGTAAGTCAGTTCCTATGGAATAAAAAGAGCATTGTAACTTTCCATAGAAAAAACACCTGCAAAGGCTACACTAGTATATAAATAAATTCAATAGACACTAGTATATAATTAATCATAAAAAGTAACCAGGTAGTGCTTTTCGGAATAAACCGTTACTTAGAGGTACCTACGCCAACTAAACAACGGTAGCTACGGTAACTGCCTTTGGCGAAACTTGCACAATTGTAGATAAAACGTGCTCGGACATTAGATATCGGCTACAGTTCTTACTACGTGACTAAATACCTAAATCATTAGGTAATAGACTAACAGAAGCCATAAATCAGTTAGGAGATCTAAAGGAACCGCTCTAATATGTCTACAGATTCTGGAAAGTAAGTTTATAACGCTCGATTCTTCTGGATATAACAAAAATTATTCATCAATCATTTATTAATTATATAATTTATTGATTTAAAACTTTATTGCACACTATCTAAAATATCAAAATTATGCAAATGGTAAGTTTATTATAAAACTTTTAAAATTATTATGGTTAGCTCTAAAGTCACATAAAACGGAATATTTATCATGGTTTGAGTTGTTTTGAGTGTTTCAGCACAGTTTCATGATCACGGAAAGACTCAATCCTTCCGTGATCATGGTAAATTTCCCCTTTTAAATGACTTTGGTGAGTATATTGCCGATGTCGTCGTCCTAGTACCTACTCACAATCTCAAAAATAATTGGGGAACTCTGTGCATTCCGATAATATTTTGGTTTTAGTTATTTAGAAAGAATATCAATATATCCCACAAATTCTTGGATTCTAGCATTCCATTATCCTATTTTTTTAAACATGAAAGTTGATAGAAAGAAAAAGCTTATGCTTTATTCCAGGCCTAGAACTACGTATAATCAAAATTTCAACTCTATCCGTTCAGTAGTTTAACAAACATCCATCTATCCAAACTTTCTCATTTATGATATTAGTGTGATATGTCGAAGTTTCAAAAAAACGTGTCTATTTCTTTAGTTTTCGGTTTTATGCCGTTTGGCTGCTTCGTCTGGACTTTCTTTACTTCTTTACTCTTCTTTACTCTTTCGCCTGAAACACAGGACTACCTAGTTCAGGCTAAATTGTTATACTAGCCATATTTAGATAATAAGTGTTCCTCTTGTTTTATATTTAGTTCTAAAAATATTTGAATAACTTTTTTTATTAACTAATATGTATGGATGTTTCTGCCTCTTTCCCGCTACAAGCTATTAAAAGCTGCTGAACGGATGTAGCTGAAATTTTGACGTAATTCTAGCCCTGGAATAATACATAGGCTACTTTTCAACCCATAAATCATTTTCAATGGGATATATAGATAGCCTTGATATGTTTCCATAGAAACAATAGTCTCCCATAATAGCAAAAGCTCCAGAAGTTATATTTTGTCGACGTTTGACAGAAAATAAATAAAAACAAATAATTTAACTAAGACCCACAAAATAATAAACGACACAGATAAAATCTAAGGCTTAACAACTTAATTGTATTTCTTCATTCACATCTGTTTCGAAAACCTTAAGTAGGAGCATAAAATTTGCAAAAATTTTTAATTGCGCAAGACACGTTGCTCCACTTTTAATGTAGGTATGACTTATCCGTGTTATCAAACAGGTGCCGATACGGACTATCACGAATACATGGTTTATTGATTCGGGCCAACAAGCCACTAACCTGTTTTTTATAAATAGGTAAGGTATGCATTATCAGTTAACTTATTGATGTTGAATAAAGTATCAGAAAATAAAAATAAAATGTTTGAAAAACTTTAGAAACAGAGACCACTATTCATGGGTGGTGTGTTTTTTAAAGATTATCGGACAATGACGTTTCATCCGTCATTTTGACAGTAGTTTTCAAACATTATACGTCAAAATTTACCAAAGAAGCTGCATTGATGATCATGTCCAATTATCTTTTAACACGAAAATAATTTAACTACAAGATTCAAAAGATTAATCATCTAAAAGAGAGGATTGTTAGTTTGTATTAGTTTTATTTTAATTATTGCACCTGCACCGCCATTCTCTGATATTCTATTCTAATCTTCGGTTGTTTGGAAGAAATTTTTGAAGAAATGTCTTTCTTCGTTCTTAAACAAATAATTATCTAAGAGTCAGCAGTCTACAGACCGGAAGCTAGATCAAGGCCAGCTGATCGGTCCGAATTTCCAACCGCCCAGCAGAACTTTTGATTTTGAGTTAGGTAGCAGTCACTCGCAAGATTTCGGTTCATGGTCAAAATACCCTTTCTTTTTTTCTCATGTCCAAAACTGCCAATTTAAATTTTTAATTAGTCATTCATGTTTCTAAACTCACCTAAATTATAAACCGCAAACCAATGATCAGACTTATGCGATGTTTCACACAAATATTTTATGTCCTGGCCAATGATTATTATTATTATTATAAAATATAATTACAAATTTATAACAGCTGGAGGTTTCGAATCTGGAATTTTACTATACGCATATTTTCCAAGTGTGACATCTTTGGTTTTTATTGAGCAAAAACATAATCCAGCTACATAGGTTCTAGATATGTGCATTTCTGTCAGTATTGTTTCCTATGGCTGTGTTGTGTAGGGTTTTCTATATATCTTATGTCTATATGTTTAATTGCAGATCCTAAAAAATACCCAATTCTCGGGGTAAGTATTAATTTCGGTGGATTGTGAATTTGTGACTGTGTGAATCCCGGTAAATGATTTTAATCGTGTCGTCAGCGTAATATTAAATTAATTTATAACGACTTAATTAGAATTTATTATATTTTGTTTTATAGATATTTTATAATCAATAAAAAATGCTTAGCTATTGAGAGTACAAACTCGTGATTTATTATCATTCTGTAATTATAGCTTATCGATAACAACTAAGCTTTCATTCTTGATTCTATGAACAATGAGTTCAAGGACTGATTTGAATACAAAAGGTAACCAAAGCAAAGTGTATTGATTACTAGCTGCGCTCCGTGGCTTTGCCCGCGTGAAATTTTTCTCGTAAATTGATGAACAATAAGGGATAACGAAGGTAATAGTTTGAGAATAAGACGTTTGATTCACGTTTTGGAAAGTATTTTGTTATTTTGTTATTTAGTTCGTTTTTTGTTTGTTAGAATGAGGTAATAATGTAATATTTTGTTATAGTGTTTCATAAAGGTTTATTTTTACCATGTTTTGAGAATGTGCGAACTAGGGAATATTTTTTTCTCAAACAAAAGAATTTATTTTGCGGGGTTAGTATTATAAAAATAATAAAAACATTGTTCACTTTGTAGCTTTTTTTATACGGAGCTTTGAGTGCATCGTACTTTTCATCGTAATAAAGTTAAGTATTTAAATATAGATAAACGTAAACTTAACAAACATTCACACAGACTTGCACTTTTCTTCTATTAGAAGTACTGATCAGATATTTCTATTTCAGTTTGTTAAAAACTGTGCATTAAAGATCTAGCACACAAAAAGACAAACATTAAAAAAACTAGGAACTAAATTATCAATTTATTAACAAAGTAGGAACTAAATTATCAATTTAACTAAGCAAATAATTCAATATTGTAAACACTAATAAATATTCACTTGTATGAATAAATGAATAATTATCAATTAGTGAACGGCAAATGTTTCGTGAGAACTTATCACAATTACATATTTATTTCGCTCAAAAACAAATGAATACTAGTTCTGAATTTAAATAAAGTGACTTCTAGACTTCGTAAACCAACTAATCAGCAAAAAGCAAGGTCCCGAATTCCACTAAATAAATCGCTTCGCCATTATAATAGTATCGTGTCAAAATGACAGTGTAAAACTCTTTTTGGTATTCTACTAGCACAAACTTTTTGAGATTCATTCTTAACGGTGACGATAACGTTTATGAGTATGCAAAAACTTCATTTTAGCCATCTTGATAGGATGACGCTGTTGAGACCTTTGTTTTGAAGTTAGTTGAATTCAGCCCCTGAATTCAAAAAAGGAGGATTTTTCAGTCCTGCAGTTTTTTATTGAGTTTCTTACCTCAGATCTTTTTTCTAGCTGAACCTTTTTTGATCCTGGTGAGGGTCGAGCGGTTGGAGTCGCGTCACAATGATTTTAAATCATTTGTGTGCGTATTCGAACTGAGAAGATATCGACCTTTGCCAAGGAAGAATTCTGGCCGAAGAATGTGCTGTTCCGGCGTTTTCGCGGACGATTACCGGCCGCAGCACATATCGCGTGTCACACACACGTCGCCGACACTACGTGCTAGTTAATAATTTTGTATTGAGTATGTATGTTAGACTAAGGTATATATTTTATATGGGCCATAGTTTTAAGTATTTTACATCCTGTACTTGACTAGTGTTGCCTGAAATAAATGATTTATATATTTGAAGGGTGGTGGTTTTCATTTCATATCGTGGTCGAATTTATATAGGAGTCGTATAAGTTTTGACCTACATAGTATAAAACAAAGTCTCTTTCTCTGTCCCTATGTCCCTATGCATGCATCCCTTTAATACTACGCAACGGATTTTGGTGCGGTTTTTTTTAATAGATAGATTAATTCAAGAGGAAGATTTATACGTATAATAAAACTGTGTGAAGCCGGGGTACCGCTAGTGCGTAATAAATTGACATCGACTAGACATTGATGATGTTGTAACATTTGCTTCAAGAATTAAAAGACGGTTTCTTTTAAACATGCCAAGTTATTTGAGTTACGTGTGTCGATCATTACTCATTAAGGAACCGTAAATTCACTTTCCACTAGTTGTTAGTGATAAAAAATTACATGAAATTATAAAAAACTCGTAGTAAGTCTTCCGCTCGCGGCTTTGCTTGCGTAGACTATACGATTCAAACTCAAATTCAAACTCAAATTGCTTAATTTCCTTTAGACCTTACAAGACTCTTGGACAAGTCATAAAATTCATAATATAAATAAATAAAACTAGTAAATAAAGTGTCCTTGTTCTTCAATATAATAGAACTGCAAATCTGTTTAAGTTTCAAGCAAATTGGGCCACTCTGGGAAAAAAACCTCCATAAAGTCAACGCTTTAAAAGTTTACCTTCTTCATATCTTTTTGAAAATTTCCGAAACTCATTCTTTAATTTATGGTATTTACTGAACATTTCAAGTCATTAGCATCATGCATTAAAAAGTTATTAAAACCAAAAACTTTTCAATTCTCCCTTTTCACCTCCTTAGGGTTGGAATTTCCAAAAATCCTGTCTTAACGGATGTCTGTGCATTAAATAGCACCTACCCTCCAAATTCCATCTTCTCGCATTAGTGGTTTGGGCTTCTGCAATACCCCTAGCACTAACTTAAAAAGGAGATAGTATGGTGGGAACCATTTTACTGCCCTAAATAATATTTAGGGCACTGTGTATCTACCTACCCAATACTTATAACTGTGTATCACTCACTATAAAGTTGCCTGGGAGAAATCGCTCTCAGCAATAAGACCATCTTTTGTACTATGGTTATTTTTAATTAGATAAAAGCTTTTTTAAATGTATTTTTCAGTACAATAGAGTCTTCATTCATTCATTTAGGGTGGTATTAAGCCTCAATTGCATATAAGTTTTTTAGGGTGGTAAAATGACTTCAAAGTTTTTAATGAAATTCACTGATTCTCCAAATTGCCCAGAATGTAACATGGTAGAAGACATACACCATGTTTTGACGGAGTGTGCCCGGAACGAGGCACAACGACAAGACATCAGATGTTTATATGATTTTAGCGTAGGTATCTGTAATAGCATTTTGTCTTCCCCGTACTCCGAGGAAGCCAAAATGCTAGTTAAGCTTTATCTGCGAATTGTTTAGGTAAGTATAAGTAAGAAGTGTAAATATTAATATTTTTGTTGTGTTTGTGTTTTTTGCCATGTTTTTATTATGTAATGATCTCATATGGGAGTGACATAGTCACTATGTGACAAAACTCCAATTAAATAAATAAAGATAAAAAAAAAAAAAATGACTTCAAAGCAGTGTTTTTGCAACGACCTCTATTATGATAATAAGACTGACATCAAATAAGAGTAATCGAATGAAATAATCATTATCTGAAAGATCTCTGCAAGAAATGACTTTAATTTCATCTTTCTCAACAGATCGTGACTTTGTCGACTTTAATGTTTTTATAGCTGGCTAGCGTTGCTGAAATATACCTAAGGCCAAAATTGTTAATGGAAGCCTACTTAGAAAAATTATATGTTCCTAAATGACCAACTGGGGCCAAACAGACAGGCGTCAGGAATCGACTTTGTTTTATACAATGTAGAGATTTGTTTATTCACCCACAAAGCAGAACCCTCAAATGGAGCATAAAAATTACATCAAGATTGTAGTCTAGATCCTAGTCTACATAGCATGATCTAAAAATAAACGAAAACATAAATATTTAATCTATAAATAAACATGATAATATGTTAAGCATAACTTTCACTTAATATAATTAGTGTGATGCATTTAATAAAATTAATTGCAAGCATTAAAAATAATCAACAAAGTAGACGAATAAATTGAATCAAATCAAATTCTCACAGCTACGAGCAAATCGATGGAAAACTTATATTGCGGAGGAGTGAAGGTAGCCATTAACATTGGCTTGTTCCGTCTAATCTAAATAACATAAAAATAATTATTTATTTAATACAACTGAATGCATACGAGACGTGCACATCCGCTTGGTCAATATGATTAGCATTTATGTAAATGGCTGCTACATTAGTTGCAATGTTTGAAATTACGAAAATATTCAATCATTCTTCCCACGTCTATTTAAGTAGGTACCTGCCTAATAAATAAAATAAAAATATACTATAGTACTATATACTATAGTATACTATAGTCGCTGACTAGTTAGGCAGGTTAGATGTAAACGGCTTTGTATAGAAGTCAATTAATAAATCCTTACTAATATTCGAAACGCGAAAGTTTCTTTGTATGGATGGATGTTTGTTCCTTTTTCACGTAAAAACTACTGAACGAATCGGGATGATTTTTTTAAAAAACGTAGTTCTAGCCCTGGAATAACACATAGGCTACTTTCATCTTATTTATCAGTTCCCATGAGAGATAAAAATCCTTGAAATGTTTCCATAAAAAAAACGCGTGCGAAGCTTCGGGCATTATACTAATAATCCTATAATCTTTTAAAACTATCAAGGTTACTAGCAGTATTGTCATTTATAACTGTATTTAATATTAACCATAATTTGGGTTGTTTTGAGTTTTCCAATATTTCGGCACAATTTTATAAACCATGGTCACGACAGAAATGAAATAATTCTGGACAATCCAAACATCATCATCTAGCCCCAAGCTAAGCAGAGCTTGTGTTATGGGTCGGTACTTGATGACTGATATAACTAAATACAATATAAAACATACATAGATATATATTTTAATTATACATACCTACCCAGAACACCAGACGAATCTACAGATAGCACAAACATTTATTTTGTAATTTTTCGTTTTTCATTCAAAATCAAATTGATGTTAAAAGTGATTAAATCTGCAACCTGTCTACAACCTCCTCACAGAGAGCCGTTTCCGATCCATTCCACATCTTTAGAATTCGTCGTACTATGGTTGTACTATTCGTATTTTCTTAGACGTTACGACGACGGCTGATGTAAAGAGCTAGTAAACTATGTCTAGACTTCAATTTCACGGGTATTTCAACCACTGGTAAGCTTTAGGGTGTCACGTGATCAGGGGCCCTATTCAACTAAACTGATTTCATCATCATCATCATCAATCTAATATAAGGCCACAGCTGGACATATACCTCCCTTAAATAAGCGCTATAGGGCCCTGTATTCAGCTCAAAGCATCCCACATCTGCCAGCAGTCTTTCGCAGATCGTCATCCTACCAGGCCGGAGGGCGTTCTACACTACGTTTGCGAAGTCGCGGTTTTCAACAAGAATACATTTTCCAACGGTTGTCGGTTCTTCGCGAGATATGGCCGTCCCACTGCCACTTCAGCTTGCTAATTCTTGATGGCAACTAACAACAAATCATGGGAAATGGCAACAGTAACAACAAAACAACATTTATAAACTAAGCGACAATAGTTACTAATACCGCTTAAGAGCGATATCTACCAGACAAATTAGAATGAATTTGAACATTGGATAGTACAAGGAGATCTGGGATTCATACTACTTTAGATGAAAGAAACTACATATTTATGAAAGCTCATTAAAAGAATGAAAAATCTGCCTGAAAATAGCACCTCACGCAATAATATTATGTAGTTTTTTCTAACATATAGTAAGATTCTACATAACAATTCTGCGACGTACTGCCATAGGAGCGATTGGTTAGCAGAATCGGACCCCGGATCACAGATCACTCTAATTTCACAGGTTAGGTTCATCATCATCATCATCATCATCAACCTATATTAGTCCACTGCTGGACATAGGCCTCCCCCAATGAGCGCCATAGCGCCCTGTCTTCAGCTTGACGCATCCAGCATCTGCCAGCAGTCTTTCGCAGATCGTCATCCCACCTGGCCGGAGGGCGTCCTACGCTACGTTTACCGAGTCGCGGTCTCCACTCAAGAACACGTTTACCCCAACGGTTGTCAGTTCTTCGCGAGATATGGCCGGCCCATTGCCACTTCAGCTTGCTAATTCTTTGAGCTATGTCGATAACTTTGGTTCTCTGTCGGATGTATTCGTTACGAATTCTTTCCTTCAGAGAGACTCCGAGCATAGCTCTTTCCATAGCTCGCTGGGCGACTTTGAACTGGTGGACCAGCCCTACCGTGAGTGTCCACGTCTCAGCTCCGTAGGTCATTACGGGTAGGACGCACTGATTGAAAACTTTCGTTTTCAAACATTGCGGTATGGATGAAGAGAAGACTTGACGTAGTTTCCCAAATGCTGCCCAGCCTAGCTGGATCCTCCTCTTGGCCTCCTTCTCAAAATTGTTTTTACCTAGCTGTACAATCTGCCCAAGGTAAGTATACTCGGAAACAATTTCAAGAAGGTGACCATCTACGACGATCGGTCCCGGAACAATGTGGCCATTGATCATGACTTTGGTTTTATCCAAATTCATGCCAAGACCGATACATCGCGAGGCTGAAGCTAGGCCGTCCAGCATGTGGGTCAGCTCCTCTAGCGACTCCGCCATTACGACTATGTCATCAGCGAATCGCAGGTGTGAGATGTAATCGCCGTTTATGTTAATGCCCTTACCTTTCCAGTCCAGCGTCTTAAACATATCTTCCAATGCGCTCGTGAACAGTTTCGGGGATATGACATCCCCCTGTCTCACTCCTCTGCGCAATTGGATAGGTTTAGACTGCTGGTCCTGTACTTGGACACTCATAGTGGCAGCTTCATAGAGACACCTCAGCACTTCGATGTAACGATAGTCTACTTGGCATCGCTGTAAGGATTCCAGAACAGCCCAGGTTTCAACAGAGTCAAAGGCTTTCTCATAGTCCACAAAAGCGAGACACAGGGGCTGATTATACTCTTCGGACTTCTGTATAATCTGCCTCACTGTGTGTATGTGGTCTATGGTGCCATATCCTCCGCGGAACCCGGCCTGTTCTGGTGGCTGGAACTCGTCAAGTCTCCTGGCGAGACGATTCGTGATCACTCGTGAGAACAGCTTATAGATGTGGCTCAGGAGTGTGATGGGTCTGTAATTTTTAAGGAGAGTTTTATCACCCTTCTTAAAAAAGAGCACCACCAAACTCCCGCTCCACGCCTTAGGAGTTCTCCCACTGTGGAGGACGGTATTGAAGAGGTGTTGTAGCTCCTGTATAACGGAGGCTCCTCCTGCCTTCAGAAGCTCTGAAGTTATACCGTCCTCACCGGGGGCTTTTCCATTTTTAAGCTGCCTCAAAGCTAACACGATTTCGTCTTGACTGATGTCTGGCAGTTCGTCGGTGTAGTGGCGTGTCAGGGTGGCTCTAGAATCAAGGTCGTCTCGTCGGGAACGAGGGGCATGTGCAGTATACAGACGGCCATAAAAATCCTCTATCTCGGCTGAAA
This sequence comes from Eupithecia centaureata, assembly GCA_944547425.1. Taxonomy (NCBI): domain Eukaryota; kingdom Metazoa; phylum Arthropoda; class Insecta; order Lepidoptera; family Geometridae; genus Eupithecia; species Eupithecia centaureata. The sequence goes on along the minus strand of OX155682.1, from coordinate 11,473,143 downwards.
TCTCCGGTTTCGACAGTACGGTCCTCCCATCGTTAGCATTCGTTAACAGGTTAGGTTACCAAACATCATTGTGCCTCCATTCATGCCTATGTTGCAAGACATTGACAGATTAGGAAACATATTCGATAGGTGACAGCCAGGTGACAAGTCAATTTGTTTTTTAATAAGCCCCTGTAGAGGTACGATTCGGTCAGCGCTTGGACGTGACTAAATATGTAGTTGATTGGGTGTGACGATTTTGAACATTATATGCAGTCGTACGACATAGTTGATGACTACAAAATATCACTACATAGTATAAAATAAAATCGCTTTCTCTGTCCCTATGTCCCCATGTCCTTATGTCCCTATGTCCCTTTGAATGCTTAAATCTTTAAAAGTACGCAACGGATTTTGATGCGGTTTTTTTTTAATAGATAGAGTGATTCAAGAGGAAGGTATACGTACATAATAAAATCCTGCGAAGCCGGGGCGGGTCGCTAGTTATATGATAAGTAATAGTAGTAATATGTAAAAACTACAAAATATTTAAAGTTATAGCTTTATACTTAAACGCAACTAGTACAGCTCTGCTTAGATCAATCATAACTTACTTCCATCAATTAAGGCGTGTAAAATAAATAAATGATTTTACTATTATTATTAGCTAGAGGCTCGATGACGCTGCGTAATTAGTCCAGATTTTTTAATGCATTATTTAGCTAGCTGTGCCTTGCAGCTTCATCCGTGTGAAAAATTATGAAATTTATGAAAAGTAGAACCCAGAACTTACGTCTGTACAAAATTTCAGCCCGATTCGTTCAATTTTGGCGTCAAAAGATGCATGCATCAAAATTTTCGCATTTATTATGTTATGTGATTTGGCTTGCACACAATGCAAAGCATGAAACAAATTTTGTATTCATTGTTAGAGTGTATACTTTTTAAATCTTGTATTGTAATAAAACGTAACGTTTTTGGGTTATGTATTTCCGATTTTAGAATAAAGAACTGCCCATCTATCTACTCTCCTTTTCTATTATTTTTACTCTACAGAGTAGAGATGTAGTAAGTTAATTCATAAGAAAATATATTATACATGTAGGCTTTTTGTAGTTACATAAATATGTATGTGCTAAGCAACATAACACTTGTTTGAAGTCAGATAAGATACATATCTCCTAAACTGGGAAATTTTAAGACAAGGCCATGGGTTTTTGTACACGCTCTGATTGAATTATGATAAACAGCGTTTTTGTTAGGTCATGGGTAAATTATGCCTTTTATATTAGTAAAAACATAGTTCTGTAATTTTTTAATGTTTTTAAAAATGGTTACAAGGTATGTAGGTGGTACCTACCAGGTAACTTTAACTTTAACAAAGATAAATATGCTTTTTGTAAATCTATCTAGCATTGCTGCCAGCATTCCGGGCACTCTTCCGTTCTGGTGACGGCTTAGATTTTACAACTTGTATTTTAAAATACAAGTTGTACTTAGTGAATTACTTAGTTGTTTTGTAAATCTAGATAATCTTACTATTAAAATAAATGGGAAAGTATGTGTGTTGGCAACGCTCACTAGATATAGGATATTAGATATTTAGTGTTGTTAGAATCTTGTATATACTTAGGATAGTTAAGGTTAGAATTTTGTGTAGAATTAAGTGAAACTGTTGTAAATAAACGTAAAATAGGTATTAAAGGATTGGAAACACAAGTTCTAGTCGGTAGACAGATAATTAGGCCTAGAGAAACTATCCTAAGTTAAGAAAATTGTATATAAAAATGATTGTAACTTTTGTAGTAATAAAGATAGGAAAATGGGCGTTACATCGCCATAAAGGTTACATAATTGCACACATTTTGGTATATAAAACATGTAAATAAGTTGACAAATAAAAGAGATATAAGCCGATAAACCCCCAAAGCATAGAGAAAAATAGGAACAAAATGTATGCGAAATAGAGCCGTCCTCTACACGGTAAAGCTTGGGGGTGGATAAGCTAGTAGAGTGCGTGCTGCGTCACGCTGCAAGAAAGTCGTCAAGAATAAATAAATAGAAGAAAGAAGAAGTCTTTCACTCCTCAAGAAACCCCCCTCAAAGGAAGCAGAAGCGGACCTGAACAGAATCCCCTCCAGCCGGCGTCTTCTGGGAATCGGCGGGCTACCCAGCCCAGTACATCGTTGGCAAACCTACCCAGGGGCACCAACATTTTTTGGTCCTTCGAGCGCCGGATAAGAAGAAGATGCCAGGCAACAGGTCCAGATCACCGCGCTCCCGCTCCGGAAGAGGGGAGGGAAGCTCCGACGAGGCAGAGACGACGGACTGGTCGCTGGAGACCCCAGCGACGAGCACGACGACAAGCGAGGGGACGGAACCCCCCGCTACCCCCGCGGCTCCCGCGAACTCTGCGCCCGGCACGTCTCTGGGCCAGACGACTCGCGGGTTGGCGGACGCGAACCCTGCGCCCGGCATACCGCCGGGACAGAAGACTCGCGCCGCATCGACACCCGCCGCTCGGGATGCAGCCGTCAACAGGAAGACAAGAAGCGCCGCCGCCGCCGCCGTCGCCGCCGCCGAGACATCCGCAAGATCGACGCCGTCAACGAGTACACTGCGGGCCGCGCCGCCCGCACGACCCGCGACCCCCGCGCACCCCGCGCCCGCGCCCGCGCCGCCCGCGCCCGCGCCGCCCGCGCTCGCGCACCCCGCGCCGCCCGCGCCCGCGCACCCCGCGCGCTCCGCGCGCCCCGCGCACGCACCGAACGACGCCGCCGCCACGACTGTTCGCGCGCCCGCTGTGCGCAACACGACCGTGGCGCCGGTCGTATTCGCGACGCCCGCCGCGCCGCGCCCCACCGATACGAGGTCGCAGTCGAGAAGAACAGAAAGGATGGCATTCATCGAACTACAGCGGAGAAAATTGGAAGAAGCTCAACTGGCAACAGCGCTGGCGCAGTCTGAATGTGAGATGGCACTGGAGTGCGCATCGGAAGAAGAGGACTTCGACAAGTCCACCCAGGTCGAGCGCTGGTTGAATGAAACGACAATGATTGAAGCACCGCGCCCGCCCATGGAAGAAGAGATCCAGCCACCACCGGAACCGCAGAGATACCTGCCGCAGCAGCAACCCGAGAAGGAAGAGAGTGTCCTGAACCACATCAGGGCGCTGGCCGACGCCATCACGCTACGACAAGGTGACACCCCTCGTAACTTTTGGCCTCTTCCAGATTTTGACGGCACTGCGGAGGAGTGGCTGCCCTTCATGAAGACATACAACGAGAGCGCAGCAGCACACACCGATGTGCAGAATACGGCGCGCCTTAGGAAGGCGCTGAAAGGAGTCGCCAGGGAAGCGGTCCGGAGTCTTCTCTACGTAGCAGACGATCCAGGTCTCATCATGAAGACGCTCGAGAGAAGATTCGGCCGCCCAGACGACATCGTGGAAATGGAGCTGCAGAAGCTGAAGGCGCACCCGAAACCTGGCGACAACCCAAGAGACGTGGTCATCCTCGCCAGCCGCCTGAGCAATGCGGTCGCCACGATACAGGCGCTCAAGAAGCCGTTCCTGCTGCACTCTCCGGAAGTGGGTAAGACAGTGATTGAAAAGTTTTCCCAATTGATGAAATACAGGTGGTACGATTTCAGCGCTACCACACCTGAGGAGGAGCCAATCCTGAAGAAGCTGGAAAGGTTCCTGAACAGAGAGGCTGACATCTGTGGGTCTGCAGCATTACCCGAGAAGCCCCAGAGGAAGGGGAAGCAGATCGTCCACGCCAGCCAAGAAGAGGAAGAACATGAAGAGCAAGCTGCCAGCACCACCGCGCCGGGCTGCCGCGTGTGCAACGGGGCACACTACAGCAAAGACTGCGAGAAACTCAAGAAAGCGACAGTCGACGCGCGCTGGGAGATAGCAAAAGATAAGAAGTTATGTTTCAAGTGCCTAAAAGGTAAGCACACTGGATTTATTTGTAAAGCGCGACCGTGTCCGAAGTGCAGACGGCCACATCATGTGCTGCTTCATAAAGAGAGGCCAGCCGCGCCGCAGCACGTGCAACAGAAAGAAGAGGCCACAGTGAAGACGGAGCCCGCAGGACCGAAGGACGTAGTGACCAACGTCTACGCAGCGACCGCCGGAACGAAAGCCTACCTGAAGATGGTGCCGGTGGAAGTGTACGGACCAGAAGGATCGACCCGAGTCCTCGCTCTCCTGGACGAAGGGTCAACAGTGACTCTCCTGGAAGCAAGAATAGCTGAGAAAATTGGTGCTACAGGAAAGGAAGAGAAACTGGTCCTGCAGACGGTTGGAGGTAAGGTCACTAAGTGTGATTCACAGAGAATGGACCTGCGGCTGAAAGGGACTCACAGAAGAGACAAGCACGTACTGCGCGGCGCACGCACGGTGGAAGATTTGAAGTTATCTGCGCAGCACATCGATGAAGATGCCCTGGAAAACTGCAGCCACTTGAAAGAAATTAAGGAGGAGCTGCTCTACAGCAGCGAACGCCCAGCTCTACTCATCGGTCAAGACAACTGGGACCTCATCGTGTCAAGAAAGATATTGAAGGGTAAGGCTAACGAACCTGTCGCTTCTCTCACCAGCTTAGGATGGGTGCTCCATGGAAGAGCCACCGCAGCAGCCGAGGCGGTAAACTTCCTCTACCATTGCCGGCTCGCCGAAGAAGAGAAGATGGACGAGATGATGAAGCGACACTTCGATCTGGAAGCAATTGGAATACAGCCGCAACGCCCGAGCAACGACGCCGATGGGAGAGCTTTGGAGGTGCTGAAGAAAACGACAAAGAGACTACCGGAAGGACGCTTCGAGTCTGGACTCTTATGGAAAAGTGATGGTGAGTCGTTGCCGCATAATTATAAACAGGCCTACAACCGACTGGTGGGCATCGAGAAGAAACTCAAAAAGGACGCAACACTCAAAGTAGAGTACCAGAAGCAGATTAAGAACCTGCTAGACAGCGGATACGCAGAAGAAGCTCCGGTCACCTCCACTCCGAACAGAACATTCTACTTGCCGCACTTCGCAGTAGTACACCCAGTGAAGAAAAAGGTACGTCTTGTGTTCGACGCTGCAGCCAAGTTCGAGGGGAAGAGTTTAAACGACGCGCTGCTGCCAGGACCCGATCTACTCCAATCCCTCTTCGGAGTCCTACTAAGGTTTCGAGAGGGACCGGTCGCAGTCGTCGCAGACATCAAGGAAATGTTCCTACAAATAAGAATACGCAAGGAAGATCGAGACAGTCTACGGTTTCTGTGGCGAGATGACACTGCAGCGCAGCCGAAAGAGTTTCGGATGAAGTCAGTAATATTCGGCGCTGCATCATCACCTTCTACGGCGATCTTCGTGAAGAACAAGAATGCGGAGGAACATGCGGAAACCTTTCCCGAAGCCGCTCGAGCAATCCAGCGGCACCATTATATGGATGATTACTTACAGAGTTTCAACAGCGTCGAAGAAGCAGCGAAGATAGCGGAACAAGTGTCAAGAATCCACAAGGCAGCAGGGTTCGAGCTGCGACAATGGGCCAGCAATCGGGAGGAGATGCTGATGAAGATCGAACACACCGCAGTGAATGAAAAATCGCTTGGAGAAGAGAAAACGCTGGGCATGCGATGGCTGGTCGACGAAGACGCCTTGGCCTACAACGTCGGGCTGAGGACTACGCCGCCGGAAGTGACAGATGGAAGCCGCTTCCCCACCAAGAGAGAAGTAACCGCCGCGGTCATGTCCACCTTTGACCCTATGGGACTCATCGCGCCGGTACTGTTACAGGGCAAAAGACTGGTGCAGGAACTGTGGCGAGCCGGCGTCCAATGGGATGAAGAAGTCAGCGACCAGCACAACACCGCCTGGCGCGAGTACCTGGAGAAGATAGAAGCACTGCGCGAGCTGAAGATACCAAGATGCTTGGCGCCGGACGGAACGAGGACTGGCGAGCTCCACACATTCGTCGACGCGAGCGAGACAGCATACGCAGCCGCCGTGTACTGGAAGACAACGACGGCCGAAGGAACCCGCGTCACCCTCATGGCAGGAAAAGCAAGAGTGGCGCCAGTCAAGATAACATCGATCCCGCGAATGGAAGTCCAGGCTGCACTTCTGGGAGCTCGACTAGCAGACAGCATCTGCAGGGAGACAGAATTTGAGGTAACATCTAAAACTTATTGGTCGGACTCCACGACGGTGCTGCAGTGGTTGAAGGCGGATCCACGGCGCTTCAAGACATTCGTCGCGCACCGACTGGCAGGAATTGAAGAACTTCTAAGCCAAGCGAATGGAGGTGGGTACCTACAAAGGAGAATCCAGCTGACGACGCCACAAGGGATGGGCCTGCGAACTTTGGAAGTACATCGAGATGGTTCGTCGGGCCAGCATTCCTCTACCAACCCGAAACAGAATGGCCAGAGAAGAAATTGAAATACAAAGAAGAACCCTGCGAAGAGATGAAAAAGGATACATGCTGCGCAACGAGTACAGCCCCTCAACCGAGCCTGCCAAATCCCTGTAGGTTCAGTAGTTGGACGAAATTGCTTCGTGCTACCGCTAGAATATTTATGTTTATAGATTTGTGCCGCCGCAAGATCTCTAAGCCACGCACGAAGGAGAAGACCGCAGCATTGCTACCCCTCGATGAGGGCCACCTGCGAAGGGCTCAGCGAGCTCTAGTCCAGCAAAGCCAGCTAGAAGCCTTCGCAAATGAGATCAACAATCTGAAGAAAGGAAAGCCCTTGGAGAAATCCAGCAGATTGCAAAGAATTGATGTGAAACTCGACGGGGACGACGTTCTGCGACTCAACGTAAGAACGTCCAAGCTAATCGTAGACGAACCCCAGCCACCGATTCTTGACGGTAAGAACAGACTAACTTCTCTCATCATTGAACACTACCATCGGAAGCTGCACCATGGAAACAGCACCACGGTAATCAATGAACTTCGACAAAGATTTTGGATCATATCTCTTAGAGATGCAGTAAGGAAGATCGTGCGACAATGTCAGTTGTGCGTCGTGAAGCGAGCCAAGCCAGAGATCCCGCCGCAAGGAGACCTCCCAGCAGAACGACTGGCACACCATCAGCCACCATTCACCTGCACTGGAGTCGACTACTTTGGCCCCATGCAGGTGACCATCGGACGCCGACACGAGAAGCGCTGGGGAGCGCTCTTCACTTGCCTGACGACGCGGGCGGTACACTTGGAGCTGGTGAACTCGCTGAGCACAAATGCAATGATCATGGCGCTGAGGAGAATGGCCGCACGGCGCGGCAGTCCACGAATCCTGTTCAGCGACAACGGGACCAACTTTGTCGGAGCCAACCGGGAACTACGAGAAGAAGTAAAGAAAATCAGCCCCAACGAGTACATTGAAGCGGCGGAAAAAGAAGGGATGATCTGGAAATTCATTCCTCCTGGTGCACCCCACATGGGGGGAGCATGGGAACGCTTGGTGAGATCCGTGAAGACCGCGCTCATTGCAGTCCTGGGAGAAAGAAGTCCTCCAGAAGAAGTCCTGCACACCTACCTCACAGAAGTGGAGCACACGATCAACTCTCGGCCGCTTACTCATCTCAGCGCCGACCCGAGCGACGAAGAAAGCCTCACGCCTAATCACTTTTTAATTGGCAGATCCTGTGGGGCGGCCGTGCTGGGGGCGTTCGATGACCGAACGCTCGTTGGCACGCCGAATTGGAAAACCGCTCAGCGCCTGGCAGACCACTTCTGGGCGCGCTGGCTGAGGGAGTACGTACCCACTCTCATGCCGAGGGCCGTGAGAACAAGACAACGAGGGGCAGAACTACGGCAAGGCGACGTCGTCATCATCGCCGACGCCACCTTCCCGCGCAACACATGGCCGCGCGGAGTCATCGAGAAGATCTACCCAGGACCGGACGGCAGAGTGAGGATCGTCGACGTGAGGACCAGAGGCGGCATCATCAGGCGTCCCGTATCAAGACTGATAGTTATAGCGTTGTCCCCAAGAGATGGAGTGCCAGGAACACCGGGCACTCGGGGGGAGACTGTTGGCAACGCTCACTAGATATAGGATATTAGATATTTAGTGTTGTTAGAATCTTGTATATACTTAGGATAGTTAAGGTTAGAATTTTGTGTAGAATTAAGTTAAACTGTTGTAAATAAACGTAAAATAGGTATTAAAGGATTGGAAACACAAGTTCTAGTCGGTAGACAGATAATTAGGCCTAGAGAAACTATCCTAAGTTAAGAAAATTGTATATAAAAATGATTGTAACTTTTGTAGTAATAAAGATAGGAAAATGGGCGTTACATCGCCATAAAGGTTACATAATTGCACACATTTTGGTATATAAAACATGTAAATAAGTTGACAAATAAAAGAGATATAAGCCGATAAACCCCCAAAGCATAGAGAAAAATAGGAACAAAATGTATGCGAAATAGAGCCGTCCTCTACACGGTAAAGCTTGGGGGTGGATAAGCTAGTAGAGTGCGTGCTGCATCACGCTGCAAGAAAGTCGTCAAGAATAAATAAATAGAAGAAAGAAGAAGTCTTTCACTCCTCAAGAAACCCCCCTCAAAGGAAGCAGAAGCGGACCTGAACAGAATCCCCTCCAGCCGGCGTCTTCTGGGAATCGGCGGGCTACCCAGCCCAGTACATCGTTGGCAAACCTACCCAGGGGCACCAACAATGTGTGAATGTTTGTTATAAGTAATCTCAAAAATAAGTTAAATAGGGTGCTAAAGTTTGTATGGAAAATTATTTTTCCATGTATTGATTTACTCAAAACTCGGTATAAATAAAGTCTGAAATAAATAATTAAACAAGTGTTTTTTTTATTTTTACAAAACAACCCCTAGGGGTTATATAATCAATTTCTGAAATTTGTATGAAAAAAACTCGCGCTCGGTTCGCGGGCGAAGCCGCGGGGCGTATCTAGTATATTATACAGGGTTATAGGTCTTTAATGATTAACCTCGAAAAGGCGACTTGGGTAGATCAAGACTAACAACTTTTGTTCTACGATTTTTTCTAATTCAATGATTTTTTTCCTATACAAAAAAAAATATTATTAGCAAATTTCCAGTTCTAATCTTCATAGCTCTATCTAGGCGTCGCAGATCGAGACATGTCGGTTTGGTACATGACCTATATGTCGTATACATAATTTAGTAGGGAAAGAAAGGGGTTGCGGTAAGGCGAGCGGGCGTTGAAAGAAATGCCCGCAAAAACTAAAAAAAATTAAAACTGGAGATGTATTACGTTTTTGCAAAAGTCATAGAACAAAAGTTGGTAGTCTTGATTCACCCAAGTCGCATTTAAGAGGTTAATCATTAGATACCTATAACCCTGTATACCTAGACCCGCTTACTGCTACAATGTTTAATACTTAATATGTACTTGATCGACGATTTTTAGTTAGTGAAAATTAATAATAGCATCCAGATGCTGGATGCGGCAAGCACCAATTTTCAATTTAAATCTACCAAGAATTCTTCATTTTATACTGTGAATTGGAAACTAACAGCGTTGAGGAGACGTCTATAATCAAAAAATTGTTCAATTTTCCCTCTTGACGTGAAATTGTCAAATAGGAAAAAAGATGTAAGCCCTTTTTTATCTGAGTTGCGTCTGAGTGATCGGCGGGGCGGCGGCGGTTAGTTTATTTTAAAACGGAAAGAACATTCTATGTAATTTCCAAAATGTCAGATTTAAATTGAAAGATACGGCAACAAAGGCCTTCGTAGAATTGAATACCTACGTCCCGATACACTTTTTATGAGTTCACCTTGCCATTACGTAATTGCGCCAATCACTCAATTTATATGCAACTTAAGTTTGACGTCACTTTACGTAAGTTATAGGCATATTTCAGTCGGTAATAAAAGATTTAGATACTAAAAGTTATAAATGATTCATATTTTTCGTCAAACATTTCTTCCTTGATTTTACTATTTCGGTACAAAAAAGTTAAAGGGCATTAACATATTTATGTCTTCGAAGAAGTTGTTTAGCTGGAAAGTATCATTGCAGTTAGACACCCATGCATTTTAACTTTAAAAAATAAACCAGCGAGGGAATAGAACCCATAACCTCCTGCGTCGCAGGCGGACTTTCGTCGGCTGCTGCAAAAAGGTTGTCAAAAATACTCACTCATTATTTGTAGATAAGCAAAGCAAGTGCATAGCCAGGTGTTTGTAACATTCTTATCACATTTGGGCGCATACGATCATGAATTTGAATACAATGTACGTCCGGACGAACCTGCTTGTTTTGGAGATAACATCAACATTTCTATTAACAAACAATACACGCTAATGTGCGAATAAAGAGTGTGGAGCGTTTTGTCAGTCCGTGGGAAATTTATGAGCAACAGTGTGATATACGAACGAAGTTAGGGTTGTAAAATTTTGTACAAAGCTGAATAAATAGGATAAATCTCTAATTGTAAAAAACTATTTCTGTTTTTTATTTGTTTATTTAGAACACAGAAACATAATAAAGCTAATAAAATACATGGAACACTGGAAATCGCATAAGTTTAAAACTGTGTTCGAACTCAGGATAAGATTAAATTAAAGTTCAGAAACGAAAACTAGAGCTATTGAGCTAACTGTAGACTGACTCAAACTATCAAGAGCTAACTCAACTAGTAAGCATGTCTTAGGGACCCTTCCGACTGGTACGATATGGATCAGATGAGCTACCTACCTTCCTCTATATTATTGTTTACATAAAAGATCATATTTCTATGGGATGTGGTAAAGGGCTTCTATCGTAACTACGCAAATCCCATATAAAAAAAATGTTTCGATACAATCGGTCAATGGGACTCAGGGCTCTCTGGTCACATGTAGAAAACTTTGAGTTTGAAAAAGACTTTTTTAAAGAAGTGCTCTTTGTTGAATGCACTGTGCATTCATTCTACATTCTTGAGTGTTGCTTTTTGACAAAGTTCTTTGCGTCAAGGTTTAGTTAAAGAATAAGTTTGGAAAGGTGTTTTCTTTGTTTTTATGCTATGGGTGATGTTATCGCTAAGCGATAAAACCCTTAGGTAATAAATTTCCAAAAAAGAAGTTATCACAGAACATCTGAGCGAATTTGACAGCCCTAGTTACGGTCCATATCGCACAAACGCAGGGTAATGTCGCGCGCACGAATTCGCCTACATTCTTGAGTGTTGTAATGCACATTATGTAGGGTCGGGTCACCAAAACAACATTAACATAGATTGATACGACTGCTCTGATTTTTATGAACGAAATTGCAAGACCTTATAGCCTTGATCAGTTAATTGTATGTGTTTTACATTAAATACTGTTAATGTTATTTTGTAACTTTCCTTGTGATGTTTATGTGTGATCCAATGATCAAGAAGTGATGAAAAAGACTATCAATATATCTCATAATGTAATTTTAAGTCAGTTGTAATTATCAAAAACATAAAGTAGTTATACTTAGGTCGAAGGCACAGCGTGTGCCATAAACAACTCACAATATATGAGACGTGAGGGGCACGACCGGCCCTGGGCGTGACGTCGTAATTAGTTGACGAGCGGGCGTGTTCCGACCTGGCACTAAGTCGTACACTCGCATTCATTCTATTTACAACATTCTTTAGCGTGTAAAGCGATTAATGTGAACTTTAAGCACCCCACAGCCGCGATTTTGAAGCGCGTCTTGTCGCGCGACACAAATTTGTTGCGATATTTGTTTGCAGTAGGTACCTACTTTTTGCACTAAGACGCATTCGATCTTTTACACTACAGCTACAGCTGTTTTATCAACGCGATAGAGGATTTCTGATCGTCCTTTGATTTTGCGATATTGTACACGGAACATTTTCTATTTATATACATATATACATTTTGTAGGACGCATGCTGCGTATTGCGATTTGTGTGGAGGTCTCTATCGACGCGTAGCCGCAGACGGTGTTAGCCTAAAAATTGCGCTTACAAGACACATCTGTATGAAATGACATGTATCGCGCTTACAAAATCGCAACAAATCACGCGATACAAGACGCGCTTCAAAATCGCGGTTGTGGGGTAGAGACTTTATGCACTTAATACTGTTTATGTGAATCAGAGACACATAGTTCTTGCAATAGTCTAGTCAGGTCCTGAGGTATGTTCGCAAAAAAAGTCGACTTTGGCGGGACTTGAACACGCTGAAGTCATTTTAGAAGACTTGACTTCGTGGCGCAGTTAGGAGCGCATCTTGCGCGGGATCAAGACCCGCCGAGCGACGTCCAAAATCTTTGCGATATTACTTAATTTCTTAAAATAAAATCCAGGGTAAGACGGCTTACGCACTATATTTACATAATCTTTAAATACTGGTTGTTTAGGTAGAGACATAAAACTAAAAATTAATAAAATAGATAGTTTGGTCCTTATTCAAAAACCGAATCTAAAACTATTTGAATAAAACCTCTACAGAACAAATTTTTGAAAACTTTCGAAGGAAGTCTTGCACAAGGAGGTTTTAAGTTTCATTGAGTTTAAAACTGAAGTTTAAAACCAAAGACACTTCCGTTCCCGCGCTTTCCAGCACTTATTTCTGCTCACAGTATTGATTGATACTATAAATAATAATCAAAGTGTTCTATAAAAGGTAACAGTTATGTCTGAAACTACTTTTACTTACAATAAACATTTTCATTGCCCATGACGCACTTATAGTAGCAATGACATGCGGCTTCGTGTCGTATTATCACGGCTGGGCAGTTGTACTGTGGTTGTACTGTACGTAAAAAAACAAACTTCTACATAACAAACTCCAATGATCAACGCTTCGTATCTAATTTTATGGGATGGAACAAAATATCGTGTTTATTTCATACTAGTATGTACGAGTACCTTCGCACGCACTGTTTCTATGGAAACGTTTCAAGGCTGTTTATATCCTATCAATATCAGTTCCCTGATTTATGGCATAAAAAGTAGCCTTAATAATAGCTTCTTTCCGGCCCTTTGTGGGGGCACGGAGGGGGGCCTCGAGGCTGGGCCTCTTTACCCCGGCTTCAACTCGAGGGGTGACGACCCCTCGGTCCTTGGGTTAAGCAAATGCCGTAGCCTTAAAAGTAGTAAGTATATATGTGTTATTCCAGGGCTAGAACAACGTCAATTCAAAATTTCAGCCCGTACACATAATACTTTCATACAAACTTTCGTGTTTATAAAAATAATAAGAATAATATTCCCACAACATATTTCTAAAAGGTTAAGATTAGGTTTTAAATTATATCTGTAATCGTAATTTATCAATTCCAAAATTGGACATGAATGATAGCGTGTACGCATGTTTCTAAACTATTTGATTTTCTGTGACAAGTCCTAGACACGTCAACGTCACATCCTGTTCCAGTGAGAAAAAAAGCACATGTCGTTTCGATGTAGTATTTCGTATAATCTGAGATCTATGAACTTATTTGTCATATTTTATGATTTATTGGTTTATGTAATAAATTTATAATACTTACCTATAAAACATACCTATGACAATTTTTACCTTCGTCATCATCATCATTGGCCTGTATCTACAGCTGAACATGGGCTTCCCCTATTTTTTACGTAAATTAAGTAAAATCTGAAAGTCTACATAGGACCCAACTTTATGACAACAGCAAGCGACGTTCGCGTGCAGCAGATTGAGGGTTCGATTCCCGCCGTGGCACAAATATTTGTTCTGGGGTTCTGGGTGTTAGGTAAATATGTTTAGTAAAATATCTATCAAAGTAAGCATAACGGTCATCTCCCCATAACAAAAGCTCTGCTTATCTTGGAGCAACATATCTTGATTTTCCAACATTATTAGGTATAAACTAGTAGCTCCAGTAACTGTTTTTTGTAAGAAATATTGAGTCATCACATCAGTCATTCCACGAAAACAAGAGGACGAAACTTACTCATATCAAAACATTTTGATTCATATTTTGAAAGGTCTGATGTCAATAAACTTTAAAGTCCACCGAACCTGGGAGGAAAATACCTAAATCTTGAATCATTCGAGAGTAAGGGCGTAGTTTTGCAACGCCAAGCTGTTTAATATTGTAGTTTAGAATCAGAAAATCAACAAAATTATTCAATTGCATTAGATTTAATCGTCTAGGAGTTATTAGACCAAGTGGCACCTTTAAAGATCTACATAAAGGCACTTGTCAATGAAAATAGTTTTGCTTCAGCTTTTGCATGCACGGTTAGTGTTTTTTCTCCAATTTACAACTTATTGCCCCGAGCGTAGATAAACTCGTGTCATGGGTACTGGATAACCGATTTATTTAGTTAATACTTATGATCACTAGGTGCGTCCCGCGGCTTTGCCCGCCTGTAAATTTTTAGTCAAATGGAAACAATATGTATATCTAAGACTAAGAATAATGCGTCCTGTAAGTTATTGTTTTTTCCTCTTTTTTTGTTTTATTATTTTTGCAATTGTACCCAAATTAATCTATTATCCAAATTATTATATACTACTAAACGGATCCTCAGCTTCACCCGTGTTTAACTTTATGAACATTAGCATATGTTTTATTTCAGGTCTGAAACTATGTCTATTCAAAATTTTAACCCGACCCGTACAGCAGTTTTGCCGTGACGAAAACACATATCCATCCATCCAAATTTTTGCATTTATAATATACTTTAGTGTGATTCTATTTTTTCTTTCACATTAATATTTCTTCAGTATTTAGAAATAAGTTATGTACTTACTTTAGTTTTAAAATGTTTTTTATTTCGCTTCAGCTGGTTTTTGTATATCGAATTAAACATTACTCAATGTAGGTACCACCCAACAGACAAAAAATCACACGTTTTTAAAGTGGACAGGTGACTATAGAAAGCAAACGGTGCAAGGCTAACTGGAGGTTAACCGGATGCTAAATATTTTAATGGACATATAATAATCAACATGCCTAAGTAATGTATTAAACATGTTGATAAGGCTGTTTCAAAATTTTACTTACGGATATAGTGCAATAACTTAAGACTTCATTATGAATATTTTACATTATTATTTACCTATATTATACGATCCTATATATTTTAACACATGTATGGTACATAGACTCTCACCTATTTTCCAAAGGGGTAGGCAAAGACAACGGATTTCCTTGTATCTATTTATAGATTTCCACGTAAATATTGTGTAGGTATTTAAGTAGGTACATTTTTCTAGTAAAATAAATAAATTATTAACTTAGATAAGTATACAATAAATGGTTTCTCAGTATTAAGTATTTTCTATGTATAATATAATAACTTAAATATCGTAGAATAGCTTATGACCGCCTTGTAATTTATTTTCGTAGAGCTTTGACTCTATGGTACAAATAAAGCCGCTCTGCTTAGCTTGAGGCTACACAACGCTGTGTTGATTGTCCAGCATCAAACTAAAAGTGATTCTGATGCTATTCATATTGCATCAAGTTATGTAATAGACTGAAAATCTTGATTGCAAGCACTGAAATTTAGGCATGATTACTTCATTTAGGTTAGAAAACTCAAACGGAGTCAATTTATTATGACACAACAGAATGAAATGACAAAATACTGCTCACTTATCTTATGTTACGTTAAATTTTGTGAGTTCAGCCTATATTACGTGAAATTTATCACCGCCGCGCGCCGACGTAGTTATTTAAATTACCTCCTTTGCCACTCTCGATTGTAAAATAAACGTAGGTATGCTACATTTTCTTTTAAATTGGCTAGTTGCGTAAAACATTACATGCTAATTTCCATGTTTTTGCAACTCGATACCCTCGTTCGATTTTGCTGATAATTTGAGGGTAGTTTCTCAGCTGTGAGCTTTCGGGAAAACTAAAAATGGATCGCATTACAATCTTTTTTTCTATTGTTTTTATAATCATGCTAAGTTGTCAAAATAGACGTTCTATTAACATCTTATCTTCTTCGACGAACGATGTGGCGCAGTAGGCGAAGGTCTGCCTGCGACGCAGGAGGTTGCAGGTTCGATACTCGCCTTGGGTCAAATGTTTGTAAGATCTGCAAATAAAATATTCTAAATAAAAATATCAATCTATGAACCTAATATTAAGTATATAACTCAAACATCTTTTACCTACCCAAAAGACAAGGTCTGCTTAGCTTGCCTAGATGATGCTGTGTGAATTGTCCAGCATTACTAATTATTATTTTTCTGCTCCGCAGTGCCCTTGATTGTTTTGTGTGACTCCCACAAACCACTAGCGATCTAGCTGGATGTAGAAAACACTTTATGCCTTCTTGGTAGCCTGCAACATTTCTCTAAGTAGATACGTACTATAAAATATTCTGAAAAATAAGTTAAATAACCTTAATAGACTGAAAAAAGCCATAACCGCCAATAACAACAAATTTTGATTAGCATCGCATAACACTGAGTATTATTTAGATATATCAAAGAAACGTTTTTGTTTTATCGTGACCACAATCTCAATAAGCTAAGGAGTATAAATGTAAAAAGCTTTATTTGCTAAAGCTATTGGACTCAACCTTTATGTTAACAAGTCAAAGAAACAAAAATGGTAGAGCAGGGTTTCTATTTCCGTTTTGAAACCGAGAAGCATTGAGTTCATTGTGCAAACATTCATTTTTCAGTCTTTCGTTTGTAGTAATTCAAATATTAATACAAGCATAATCCTAATTACCACATAACTCTTTTCCTCTGACATCCATTGTCAGAGGCATTGTCTTTAAGCATAATAAAATATACATATTAATTTGAGCTACCTCTAGATTGTTTGCAACCGTCTGCAGTTAGCTTTAATTGTATATACTAGTTGTAATTTTTTCTATTCCTTGATTGTAATTTGTACTGTTTTACTATAAACAAGTCAAAGAACCGATAATCGTAGAGCAGGTTTTCTATTTCCGTTTTGAAACCGAGAAGTATTGAGATCATTGTGTAACCATTTATTTTTCAGTTTGTTGTTTGTAGTAAATCGAATAAAAAACAAAAATGATGCTAGCCTAATTACCACACAACTCTTTTCCTCTGACAATGGATCACGGTAACAGCCGAGGTCGATTGCGATGCATCGGTTGCACTGGCACACCCGAAAATTCAGCATTACGTTACAAAACCGAAACTAAACGGGAAATAATGTTAATATCACCAAGTTTCGTCAAATATCTGTCGCGTTTTTGTGTCGTTCAAAGCGTATCAAGGCCGGAGTAAAGCGGAATCAACCAAAAAAGTGTAGCAAGCATTGCGTAATGTTGCGAGAAAGCTGCGTGTGAGTTTGGGAAGCGATTCCGAGCCATTGGACGAGTGGAATTACTTCACCAGGGATGTAATTAGTGCGAAGTTCTATTGGCAGCTAATTATTTGTAAATCTTGGTGAGGTATTAGAGTCCCAGAGACTTTCTTAAGTAAATAACCAATTTTGTTTTTATAATTTTTAACCTGTTTTAAGTCAAGTAATCATTTATAAAGCGATACATTTTTCCATTAATTAATTTAAAGAAAAACGTCGTCGGTTCGAATTTCAAATTTAATCTTATAAAACTCTTTGTGTAGCTCTAAAGCTACCAATAATAGATTCCTACAAATAACAACACATTAAAAATAACAAGATACATGAGCAATAAATAGCACCTATTAAGTTACATTTACACCCAAGTTGATTATCACTAGGAATTATTCACACTCATAAAGAATAAATACACCTACAAAAAAATAATACATGCACACCAAATAACCATAAAAACATATGTACCTATGTTTAGAATAATAATTGTTTTTTATATATAAACACTGATTTAGTTTACGATATGTCCTGTTTTTATACTTTATGTTATATATATGTATAGCTAAAATTCAATATTGCTTTTTCTTTTGTCCGCCTCTAGTTCCAACCCTGGATTTAAGAAACAATACACCGGACGGTCGTTAAAGCATAATGCTCGTTCATGCTCTTACGGAAACGTCTTTTAATCGTGTGTGCGTTTACTTTTATGACAGCTGTCGACGGTAATACTTCCGAGGTATAAGAGGTGTTGGATGGAAGTAGAAATAATTGCAAGAACCAACAATTCACACATCACCATCCCATCTCTACAAGCTAAGAAGAGCTTGTGTTATGGCTTCTTGATAGCTGATATTTTTTTGCAAAAATTACAAAAAAATAATTATAATTTCTTGGAAATTACACAGAGAGCGAGGTTTTACGCACTTTAATTACATAAATATCTACTTATGTAGGTACGTAAAAGATTTTTCCCACGCTTTAATTTAGTGTTCTGTGTTTTCGATGGAAGAATCCCACCCACTCTCAAAACGACGTGGTGTCGAAAGTTTATTTGATTTTGAGTTACCATATTTTTCCAATATTATGCAGAGATATGTTGCTTAAGTTTGTTTATCTGACCAAACACCTATTTAATTTACTTAATGTTCACTTAATTTTATTCGATTTAACGTAACTAACCGAGATTTTATTCTCAAAAACTTCACGCAATATGCATTTTGAATGAGCTGTTAAGTAATTTATCTTTAAAATTCTTAATTGTGAAACAAAAAGTTGCGCTTCTCATGTTGGCAATATGATAGACTCTATGTATTATTGCGTTGTTCCCATCACGGTGCATCCGATCACGTCAAACAGTTTCATCCGATCACGCCATACAAATACTGCTTTACTTTTTAATTACGTTTGTAAACATAATTATTTGGTATATACCTATCGTACAAATGAAGCACTAATAGAATTGCAAAAATGATAAATTCCATTTTTAAACAGAAAATCAAATCTTTTTAAGAAGGCATATTACTCCTTATATGATTACATCAATGACGTTAATACTTGACCAGCTGTCGCTCAGTTCCACACCGACAATATTTAATTATTTATAAAACAAAAATTTACTAGACACCTAAGTTATACACGTGCTAGTGGTTTGTTTTTAATTTCTTCCACTAGTCAACAAAAGAAGCGAAGAGAAAATCAAGTAACACTATTTTCATAATTATGTATACCTAGTATAAATTTGACTTGACTAAGTGCTTATTTTGTAAACCCAAAGAAATAAAGTTATTAATTTACCTTTGTTAACTGCGTAACTGGTGTATTCCTCATTCAAACTCCATTGTCCATTCGTTTTACGATCCCACAGCAATATTGAACAGCTGGCAGGTAGCTAACCTAATTCTGTTAGTTTATAGGTAACGTTAATTTAAATTTATTCAAACAGGATCTATATTGATAGCGATACCGTTCCATAGCTCGAAGCATTATCTGAAATATCTTAAAGAGACTGTAAGGCATAGCTTTGTGTAGGAACTAAGTTGAGCTAGTACACTCCATTTTTTTACTTTTTAGATGATCGAACGTTAGGGGATTTTTATATTTACTAGTCTATTTATCAACTAGTCTCAAAATTGGGTGTTCGCGTTTTTCACATTTTACCCCCAAATAATATCAACCCACACAGCGTCATCTAGCCCTAAGCTAAGCAGACCTTGTCTTGTGGGTACTAGATGACTGATATACTTCAAACAATACATTACAATATAGTTTTTATTTTATTTTAGTTATATAGAATACCCCGGAACATATAAAAACACAAGTATTTACAGACCGTACAAACATTTATTTTATCCCTAGGCGGGAATCGCATCCGCAACCTCCTGAACTTTGCACACAACGCCACATCGGTCGTACTTTTGTTAAAGCCAACTTTATAAAATTACGATTATTCTATACCTAGTGATCTAGCTGTTCTTCATAGTTTAGGACATTCCATTTCAATTCCACTGACCTTACTTACGTACTAACTATTTACTTATTTAACTCGTTCACACAATATTCTGTTATATCACAGTGGTCAGTATTATGCCTTTCTGCTCGCAATTTTATTCTGTTGTTGCAGACAGCCTTGCTATGGAATTTTTGTATTTTACATTGGTCCTAGAGCATTGAATGTAAAAATAAATTAAAATACTAACCTACTAGCTGATGTATAAAATTAATTTTCAAAACGCGCGTGTCTGATGTTGCAGGCGTCCATAGGCTGCGGTTATTGTTTTCCATCAGGTGGGTCGAATGCTTGTTTGCCACCTTGGTTGTATAAAAAAAAATCTCGAGCTCGAGGCGCATCTCCAATAATCTCTATAAGAGGACAAATGGTCAAAGCTTGTCTTGAAGCATCCAGTTCAGATAGAAATATAGATCCGTAGTAATTTTACTATCGCGAAATTTGGTATGGATGTTTGTTGGTATGAATGTTTGTTCCTCTTTCACGCAAAAACTTCTTACTGAACGGATCGGGTTGTAATTTGGAATATAAGTAGTTCTATCCCTGGAATAACACAAAGGCTACTTTTCATCCCATAAATCAGTTCTCATGGGATAGAAAAAGCTTTGAGACGTTTCCATAGAAACAACGCGTCCGAAGCCGCGGGTAGATGCTAGTAAATAATATCAAAACATGTTAAAGAAAAGTGACACAAACGGCGGCCTTACCGCTTAGGTAAAAGCTTTGCCGAACAGTGCAATATGATAGGCTAAAATTTACGTTATTGTACATCTAAATCAAGGTAATTGCTGTTTTGTTTGGTCAAAAATAATGAATAGTTAGGTAAATAGTAATTAATTTTATAAGACCTTACTTAGGACTGTCGGCTAATTTCCTTTTCCTACCTTTATTTTCTGGGTTTACCTGCAAAAATACCGCACAAGTTTGCATTGAACCAGTTTAGGTTGTTGGCCTCAGAGGTAAAAATAGTCGCATAGTTTCTTGGAAAGTAGAATTTCCGATTTCTGAGTTACTATGTAATAGGTTTGTGTATAAACGGTTAAGGTGACTGGACCAGGGACGTTATACATACGTTTACATATAGTAAGACACATATGTTTCATATGTATACATTTATTAAGTCTGTCTATTTTAGGAAGAGATACGAAAACAGAGTTTGGTGGCCACCAAAGGCAACTTCGTATCTGTTCCTAAACTAGACAAAATGAAACTACTACAGATGCATTAAAAAAGATTATGACTATCAGGTTTCACAAACTGTACGTGTGAATTTTGGAAATTCCTTTGTTTTAACGGAATTATATGATAAAATAAGAGGGGCGCCACCTTGGGTTCTGATTGCGCCTTAACATTTATCAAATTATGCATTGATGAAGGTGTACCTATCTTGAAATAACACATAATGAGGCATTCATTATTCATATCTCCCATCATTTCATTTCCACGTGGTACAAAGATAATCTCATTTAAATATAAAATATTATGACAATGAGAAAGAGCTCTCACACAAATAATACAGCTTTGTTAGAACATTTAAAATAGATTGGTGCGATAAATTTCTAAACGAAACTTTTCGCGTGAAATACTTTCGGATGTAAATAACGTACATTGTCTGAGAGTTTTGGTAATTTCTAGTTAATAGTGAGAATAAACAGATCTGTTAGAGAAAAAGCGACGCGTGACCAAAGAGCTGGTGAGAATCTAACGCAGCGCATCAGCATTGCCATACAGCGTGGTATAATGCAGCCAGTGTCTTGGGGACGCTTCCGACTAGTATTGCTGTGGATCTGTTGAACGACCTGTATATTGTTCACAGCAGTCTTTAGATTGCTTCATTGTTTCCATTGTAAATACGAGTTCTATTTTGTTTATATTCTTTTATTAAGAATAAGGTGTGTTATAGTAAAGACTTCATTAGTAGATGTTCTTTTAGCAACTGCAAAAACAGATAATCAAATAAACTGCACTTACAAACCTAGGTCACCTATGCTTCACCCTAGGTTATGAAAGGTTAAAATAATCAGAGCCGTTTATACAAAACATATTTTTTGAGTAAATATTGATAAACATTATAAGAATGAAAGGTAAAATAAAATACAAAAAAAAATTCGAATTGAGAATTTTGGTGTTTGATGTCGTCGGTAGAAAACAACTTCACTTCTTGAGTAATTTCGGTATTCATAATAATTTTCAGGTTATTTTTTAGGGTTCCGTACGTACTAAAACTCCGGTTTCACCGGTCTGTGTGACAGATAGATAGATAGATAGATAATAACTTTATTGCACCATCAAAGTTGTGTGACTGTCTGTCACAAAGTGTATCTCACGAACCGTGCTAGTTAGAGAGTTGAAATTAACAGATGATGTCCCTATTTCTGTTGTCTCTATAGCTACGCATACTAAAGGAACAGAATAAAATAAGTATTTAAGAGGGCTCCCATACAGCAGACCTGTTTTTTTTTGCCGTTTTATTGGTACGGAACCTTTCGAATGCGTGTCTGACGTAATAAAGTCGACAAGCAAAAAAATACTTGACGAGTCATTGCATAAGAAAATCATAATACAAAATTATTAGCTGTGGACATAATGCACAGAAAATAAAATAAAACGCAATGTTGTGTAACTGATAGCTCTATGAAAGTCAATTTAATTTATTTGTAGGCTCCATACCTGCTCATAATCAATGATATTTTACCTCACAATAATTAAATAATATTCACTGCCTGTACATTTTTGCCTATTTCTTTTCTTATTTCTTTGTTTATTCCTTTACTAGTGACACGCCCGACTTCACACGGCTGTAATTATACGTCACGTAAACCTTCCTCTTAAATCACTCAATCTATAAAAAAGCATCAAAATCCGTTGCGTAGTTTTAAAGATTTAAGCGTAAAAAAGGGACATTGGTGATATAGGGACATACGGACAGAGAAAGCGACTTTGTTTTATACTATGTAGATGTATGTACCTATTGGAGCTAGATGGTGCTGTATGGATTGTCCAGAATTATTTATTTATTCATTATTTATGCGAAATCGCGACGCGTCGTTTCTATTGAAACGTTTCAAGGCTGTTTTTATCCCATAGGAACTGATTTACGGGATGTAAAGTAGCCTTTGTTTTTTCAAGGGCTAGAAAGACGTCTGTTAAAAATTTCAGACCGATCCGTTGAATAGTTTTTGCGTGAAAGAGTAAAAAACATAATTATAATATTACAGTAAGGACTAAGGACTATTGAGGCAATTTGTCACTGAAGTGTTTTCGGACAAAAAACGTTCTCACAGATATTAGTAGCACCATATAAATTATTTTGATATGATCAAATGGCTATAATATGTCAGTCTTGTATCCGCAATTTGTCTTTGTTATATATCAATTATCTCTTTCTATCGAATCATTGAGCTTGTAACTGCTAAGGTATTTTCAGATCCGGTTAAGTAATAGATTGTTTTTTCAACAGCTAATTTTAACAGAGTGGCTAGTATGAGTTAGCACCATACGAAAATAGATAATCGGTCGTAGAAAACCGCTAATTTGACAAAAATGAAAAATGAAAAAAATGAAAAACGTTTATTGCAGTACCTTATTTACAAAATATAAATGGATTTGGAAGCCTCCATTTAAGCAAACATATGCTTGTGTTTGGGGACTCCGCCCTTGCCGGTAATATACATTGGTAGGTACATATACTCTGCTTATTTAAATTATTAAAAACAAATAGTGAATTTAACTTAAATACAAACTAAAAGACTACAAAAGAAAAATTTATATAAAACAATTTATCACCACTAACATAACCAAATTATTCATCTATATTTGCATCATTTGTACTAAATCTTCTATTTCGTCATAATTTTTACTCATTAACCACTCGATAGTAAACTTTTTACAATAGAAATATGTGACCTCATAGATACCTAATTCTTTGTTTAGTTTATTGTAAATATGAGCTGATTGATTATTAAACTGTCGTTTAGAAAATGTAGTTTTTGATGATCTTACTGCTACGGGGTCTTTTCTTCTACGAGAATTTATATTTATTAATTTAGCGTCAAAAGTGAGCGACGCATGGGTTTTTAAAACCAGCTGGAGCACATATAGCTTCCTGACTGAGAGTAGACCAGATGTTAGGTAAAGGCTTTCAGTGGGAAATCTATACGGTTTAAAATACATAACTTTAAGTAGGGATCTTTGTGCACGCTCAAGTTCTAGAAATTTGATCTTAGTCGCTCCTCCCCAGACTGGTAAACAGTAACCTATTATTGATTGGGCTAAAGATTTATAAATACTTGTAAGTAGAGTCTGTGTTGTTACATGCCGTAGTGTTTTAAAGGTCCACATCAATTTTCTGATCCTGTTCATAACAAGTTCAATTTGCATATGCCATGAAAGTCTAAAATCAAGTATTATCCCCAGATACTTATAATATTTGACTCTACTTATTTCTATACAGGAGCAAGCAAGGTTTGAGTTAGAGCATGTGTGTATTTTAAGTTTAAAATCATTTGAGGGTTGAGAGGCGTTATTTATAGAGAAGCATATATAGTTTGTTTTTGATATATTGAGAGTTAAAAGATTAGAGTCAAGCCACACAGCTACCTTTATTAATCCATTTTCAGCACATTTACGAACGCAATTCCATGTCTTTCCAGAAAATATTAAAACAGTGTCGTCAGCATACGACAAGATTTTCCCCTGCTCTATGTTAAGATGACTTAAGTTATTAATATAAATAAGAAATAAGGTTGGGCCAAGTACACTGCCTTGGGGGACCCCAAACTCTACTTCTTTTTCTATACTCGTGTAGTTATTTATCTTAACTCTTTGTCTTCGATCCGATAAGTAGTCTTTAAACAGTAAGAGTGGTATGCCTCTTATGCCGATCATTTCTAACTTCTGCAAATGGATAGGTACAGACACTGTGTCGAAGGCTTTTTTCAGGTCCAAGAAGATGCCAAGACACTTATCTCTACAATCCAGCTTTTCAGTGACTGTAGAAGTAAGAGCCAGGACAAACTCGTACCTACTGGTATAATTCGATACTTTAAAAAACTGAAGCCAACTTTAAATTCCATACTTATTTTTAAATTCTTGAGCGTTTGGCCACTATTTCACTTACGTTAGTGAAGATGGGGCCTTAGATAGAGCACGCTTTCCCAGAAGTAACATATTCACTCTTGATTTGAAGACTCCGAGATCATACACGCACTGCCGGGAAAACAGACGTAGGAAGCTCATTCCACTCTCATTTATAATGTCTTTTAGGTTTTTCGGTACAAATACTAATTAAATCCTTCGGGAATAAAGTTTAACCATTTCAGAATTATTCTCCACTAGCCACCCGCCCCTGCTTCGCACGGTTTTATTATACGTATAAACCTTCCTCTTGAATCACTATCTATTTAAAAAAACCGCATCAAAATCCGTAGCGTAGTTTTAAAGATTTAAGCGTACAAAGGGACATAGGGACAGAAAAAGCGACTTTGTTTTATACTATGTAGTGACTAGCATCTACTCTTTATCTTCGTACGCGTTTTTTGTATAGAAACGTTACACGGCTTTTTATTAGTATCTCATAGGAACTGATTTATGTGAAAAATAGCCTATGTTTTATTACTGGGCTACGTTTATTCAGTTGTTGTTTCACGTTTATTTTATCCATAAAAATCCATACACAATATTCAGGCAAACAACACCTAAAGTGGCGCCCTCACTTATTTTATCATATACCGTGAAACAAAGGAATTTCCAAAATTCACACGTACAGTTTGTTAAACCTATCATTGATTTTTTTAAATCATCTGTAGTAGTTTTTTTTGTCTAGTTTAGGAAGAGATACGAAGTTGCCTTTGATGGCCACCAAACACTGTTTAATAAAGAAGTAATAATTAACGTCTTTGTTTTTATAAATATCATCTGTAGTAGTTTTATTTTGTCTAGTTTTGAAGAGAAACGAAGTTGCCTTTGGTGGCCACCAAACTTTATTTAAGTAAAGATTTACCATAAATATCTTTGATTCTATATTCAAATATTGTAAATCTAAAATGACGGGCCGCAACTAGTAGGACTGCTAAATGTACATGCTTTATATGTGCAATGACATACATACCGTATGTCATTGCACATATAAAGCTATTATCTAACGCTGATCAATGGTCCGATAACCGATAGAGGCGAGCGGGCAAGATCAGCAGACTTGAACTTGGAACTGGATTTGGCTCACATTACTGGTTCAGCCATTGTGTAACTTAAACTGAACGATGCATTTAGCAATATGTATCGAGATAATAGAAACTATTTAAAACTTGCAATTGAAACAATAGTTATCTGTGTTAACTGAGAATTATCTAAAATTTTATAAAATATAAAGCCTATATAAATAGACTATAAATTAAGATAATCTATATGAATTTCTTAGCATCTAATCTATCAATCTAAAAGTAGCTTAACTGATCTTTATCAATACTAGTCGGAAGCGTCCCCAAGACGCTGGGTAGAGGCAGATCATGCTTAGCTATGGCATAAGAATAGACAATAACAGAGTATTATTTATTCTTATGGCTATGGCTGGTCCGTGGGGTTTATATTATATAAATAATATTTTTTTGTATAAAAACTTTTGTAGGTATGTAACATATCATATTATTATGACTATTATATGCAACATATGATGTAATTTTGTTATATTTGAATTAATGAAATTGCTTTTAATAAACGTTTTAATTGCATTAAATAAATAATAAATATAATAGATACAGTTATGAGTATACCTACATTCTATCTGATTTTGGATTAAAGGCCAAAAAAAATTGAGAACCCTGAATACAAACTATATAATTACGTTCAACACGCTCTTGGCAAATTCCATTGTACAAAAGGCTCCAGAAATAAATTACTTATAGTACCTACCTAATTTACCTATACTTATACATAAAAAAGAGTTCGGTTGGTCCCACTATTTAAAGATCAAGAATGGCTGAATTGATTTTAATGATATTTGATTTGTTGGATTCGTCCCAGATAGCATTATAATTAAATAGTTAGGGGTTTTCGAAAAAAAAATATACTTACAACGCGATCGAAGTCGTGAGCAGAGCTAGTATTATAGAGACGGATGTAGTAGGTGTGTATAGTCAGAAACATTGTATAGAAACCTTTCAATCAATATAAGTAAGTTTGTTTGACGTCAAATATGATAAATGTCTCAATGACTATGATATATTTTGAGCAACGCTAACGCCCACCCTTTCCGTACCTACTAAGCCAGGTTTACATCAATAACCGATATACATTAACTATGCAATCAACGCACTAATTTATCAAAAGAAGGAAGTTGTTTTTATTACAATTAATCGTAGTAGGTAAGTAGGTACGTTTTTAAATTCTGTTCCGGGCAAGGTTTTAAATTTAAATACCATTTTTTTCAACATTATAAGATATAATTATGGAAAACGGATATAATAAACAACAGATATGACAATCACAGAATAACAATAAAATTAAAATAAACAAACAGTAGTTACTGTAGTTAGCTTTTAAGATTGAAACAATTAAGTAACAATTAATATTGTAATATAATATGTTCGTACTCATAATCTTGATACTGTACAAATCAATACCGTTTAACACTTTCGAAGCTAATACAAACCAAGATATTTAATTTTTAATTTAAAAAATTATCTGAGCGTCTGGTCGATGCGACGCGTGACCCGAGAGCTGGTGAATATCTGGCTCAGCGCATCAGCATTGCCATACAGCGTGGTAATGCAGCCAGTGTCTTGGGGACGCTTCCGACTGGTATTGACATGGATCAATTGAGCTACCTTTAGACTGTTTGCAACCGTCTGCAGTTAGCTCAATGTTTTCAATTGTAAATACTAGTTGTAATTTTTCTATTCCTTGCTTGTAATTTTCGTTGTTAATAAAGATTTTTAATTTAAGTATATTTTTAAGTAGCTTAGCAAAGAAGATTATTAAGTAGATAAGTTAAGTAATAGTATATAAGTAGTAATTAAGATTTTTTTTTAATTTAAAATTAAGATTATCTTAAACCAGGAATGTATTATCATATTGTTAATATCGATTTAGACTTAAGTGTCCTTGTAACAGTTTAAGTAAATAAATAAATAAAATAAATAAATTGTAATAACTGAAGCCTTGCAAACAGAGTAGAGGTAGCTGAAAAAAGTAAGTCAATCTGTGGCTAGTATGAAAACATGCCAGAATAAGTGAATAAATAATTTGGACAAATTCATACAGCATCATCTAGCCTCAAGCTAAGCAGAGCTTGTGTGATTACTAGCATGCTTAAGTAATACAATGCATCCCTACTAATGTTATAAATACGAAACTAACTGTCGACCTGATACACTTTTACACCGAAACTATTGAACTTATTTAAATTAAATTTGGCATATTGATAGTCTAGAATCCGACAAAGGACATAGCTACTTTTAAATAAAAAAGGGGATGAAAGTTTGTAAGTTTGGAAATATTAGTAAACTACTGTAAATAGCAAAATAATATTTTAATGTTCATTTGGAAAATAATTTAATGCTCTATGCCACGCGTACGAAGTCGTGTATATACCTAACACCTAGATCGACCGGAACAAGACGACTGCATGAATCGAACTCGCATCCTCCGACATCACAGGCAGACCTTCGCCCGCTACGCCACTGAGATCGTTAGCACGAGTAGGTATGTATGTATAAAGATGCACACTACCAAAACGGGAAAAACATCATACAAACCTACGTGTAAAAAAAACTACCGCTGACTTCTAAAAGTTTTAAGAGGTACCCAAAATGAAACAAATTAATATGATAAAAAAGTAGAATAGAATAGAATATACTTTATTGCACAAAATTTGTACATGGGCGAGCATAATGCTAGATAGCATTCTCTACCTGCTAACCTTTGGGTAGTGTGGACAGCAGTTTAGTAGGTAGTGCTTGGAAACAAAAACAGAGAAAGGAAAACATACTGAGTGATAACATATTATAATTATATTTAATATACTTTATTAACAACGAAAATTACAAGCAAAGAAATAGAAAAATTACAACTAGTATTTACAATTGAAACCATTGAGCTAACTGCAGACGGTTGCTTAATATACTAAAAAGTAATTTATTTAATATACTAACAGTATTTCAAAACCATATTCAATTCAAGTGCGTATGAATTGAAACGCGCTGTCAAACTGTTGAAGTTTCTCCTAGTATCCGATAGGGGCGCTGGCGCACAATTTTACACAACGTACAAAATTAAATGTCAAAAGTTGACCCTAGATTAACCTTTGTTAGATTATAGACAGCCTAGAACTATGGGTCCAGATATACTGTGATAAACACTGGTAGAAATTAGGGGCGTGCAAAATTCCTGTTGATATAAATGTAAAAATCCTTTTTATTTATATCAACAGGTGAGTTTTAGGTCAGGATCAGATATTTACTTCAATATATTCCGGGTCGTTATGTATAAAAGCATTAGGAAAAGAGAAATTAAAAGAAAATCATAACAAAAAAGCATTTTTGTTTTATTAGCGTTGAAGACATAAAGGGCAATTCGTAACAAAAAAGCACCCAGCGCTTACGCACTGAGTACCAGTTTAGATTGTTTGTTTGTTTTGTTTGTTTTTTCCTTGTAACCTAGGAGAGGCTTATTTGATATCGCTGTTTATTCAGCGGGTGCCTCCTCTGGGTTCCTTCGTTTTCTAAGCACAGCAGCGTGAATGGCCAGCGACCAACTGGGGTCGTCAGCAAGCATGCTGCCAAGGCCCAATAGGGCCACCGATAGCCGCATGTCGCCCTGCCTAGGCAGGTCAATTTCCGGCCCCGAACGCCGAACTAATACCCTGAGGAAGTGGTCATCTCTAAGTGGGTGTTGATGTCAAATGGCGTCCGAGACCGACATGACCGTGCCTAAACAAAGGGCTACGGCACCGGGTCAGGCAATGAAGGAAACCAGAGGAGGACCGATGGGATAGCGCGCGCTCTCGTTTCGGTGACGATCGACGCAAAACATCGTTTGCGCGATCTAGAACTCTTCCTTTTAAAAGCTTATAACTCCACAACGGCACAACGCACGAGGTTGATTTTTTTGCTGTAGTTTAAATGACACGTAAACTTTAAGTTTTTGCATTTAAATAATAAGCTTTGATTCAGAAAATACAAAAAAATTGAGGTTGAAAGTTCATTACGTCACGAAACAAACAAGAGCGGCGATTGGTTCATTTTGTATGACGACATTGACGACTCTTGATGACGTGAAAGGATATCCCTATCAGTATGAAATAATGGGACTATTCATGGGTTAAAAATATCTCTGTGATTATGGTTATAAGGTCGACGTTTCTCTGCGGCTGATAAGACCTTACTGTGAATATGGTCAATGAATATTATCACTGACGAGGCATGCAACGTGTTGTGTTTTTTCGGTTACAAGTTCTAATGAATATGGACGCTACAACATGAAATTATACAATTAGACAAAACTTAAAATAAAAATATTAAAACGAAGCAAAAAATACAAACTTAAAATATATGACTAATGCCAATGAGCCAAACACCTTCTAATATACTAAAACTTCCCGAGGTCTAGTCATAAGGAAACAATGCAATATAATTTTAGTGGCGCACGAGAGTCTCTGTCAAGATAAGGTCATGATAATCTCGTTCTTGTTAATCAATTGGTAACTTAAAACTGTTCTGAACTCACCTTGTTTCGGTTCACGGGTGGCCAGGGTCGACAATGGAGAGGGTCGGCATTGGAATGTCATGTCGTGAACTGCTTTTTTTTTTTGTGACGCGTGACCCGAGATCTGGTGAGTATCTGGCTCAGCGCATCAGCATTGCCATACAGCGTGGTAATGCATCCAGTTTATTGGGGACGCTTCCGACTGGTATTGACATGGATCAATTGAGCTACCTTTAGACTGTTTGCAACCGTCTGCAGTTAGTTCAATGGTTTCAATTATATACTAGTATAACAACTAGTATATACTAGTTGTAATTTTTTCTGTTCCTTGATTGTAATTTTCGTTGTTAATAAAGTACTGTTTAAGGGGGTTTCAACAGCATGGCTATGGTGCCATTTTAATAAGGTTTTAAGAAAATCTGGAGGTATTAAATGGATTTTCAAGCAAGTTATTTAGATATTAGATATTTTTGTTTCCTTCCCATATTAAGGGCTTTGCATTATTTAAAAAGTGAACCAACAAAAACAGTTTCACATCAGATAAAATAGTTTTCGAATGACTGAAAAACTATCCAATTAAAACAACAGGGCAGCAGTACAATTTTGATCAATTTGACGGATCAGCAATAAACGAAAACTTTCTTCGTTATGGTTTTCTGTCAACTCATACTAGCCACTCAAATTCCTTTACACCGGAAAATACTTAATATAGTTTTACGAATGTATTTCTTCACTACATAGTATAAAACAAAGTCGCTTTCTCTGTCCATATGTCCCTATATCCCTGTATGCTTAAATCTTTAAAACTACGCAACGGATTTTGCGGTTTTTTTATAGATAGAGAGATTCAAGAGGCAGGTTTATACGTATAATAAAACCTTGCGAAGCCGGGGCGGGTCGCTAGTAACATATATTATAAAAGCCATAAAAGATAATTATCCATAAAAGTGCCATAGCCAATTACAACTCTACATTCACAACATACCTACTCAGCAAATAAACTATGAAGTAAGTATTACTATATTTCCTAGCTAAATACAATGTAACATTACAACTTACAATCCGCGGCCCAGCGGGTATTCACAACCTGTGGCTTGCTGAAATTTTAAACTTTGTGTCACGAAAATTACAATCAAGGAATAGAAACAAATTAAAACTAGTATAAGTAATAATTAATTATACAATAAAAACAATTCAGCTAACTGCAGACGGTTGCAAACGGTCTAGAGGTAGCTCAACTGATCCGTATCAACACTAGTCGGAAGCGTCCCCAAGACACTGGCTTCATATCCACGCTGTATGACAATGCTGATGCTCTGGGCCAGACAAACACCAACTCTCGGGTCACGTCTAAAATCGACCAGACTCAGATAATTTTTAAATCAGAAAACAAGCTTTCGGCCCGCGGCTTCGCTTGCAATGCAATTTGTCCTGCTCTTCAATCTAACATAGCTATTTTTTTCACGTTTTCTTTAATTTATCATTCAAATATTAAACACTACATTACATTAAAAATCACTTCAGTTAGGTTTAACAACTCTTAATTTTTACGACTTATACCAGTGATTAAAAATGATATTACTCAACCTAAAACTAGATATTTCTATCCTAGATAAATGACCTGCGGCAAGAATGGAACCTCTTTTGTTCTAACCAATGTCAATGAGCCTTGAAAGAATTTTCGAAAGTTGTAGCCCAAAGGTTTAGTACCGCTGTCAAATTGAGATCAAATAGTTGTCTATTTGCCTTGAAATAACGCTACTTGTGGACATACCATGTCGTGGTCGATTTAACTGGGCGTAATAATAGTCGAAAGACTTGAAGGTATCATGCCTACTTTAGATTATCACGCAACGCAGCCTCCTTGACGCAGTGGGCGGTTACCGGGTCAACCGATAATGTTATACTAATTACCTGTGAATTTATTATTTATTTATTACAACAGTGGTCTAGTTTAGGTTGATGGTGATAGTATTTATTTAAGTAACATTCTTTAAAACTAAGAAAATTATAATCAAATAAAAATGAAAAAAATACTATTTATATATATATACTATACTATAAATATGTAGTAAAATATTTAATAGTACCTATAAAATATAATAAGTATATAAGTTATAGCAAAACTCTAGGTTTTGTGAAGGCACAATCTACAATATAGGTGTATCAACCCTCGTTGATACTAATAGATCAACGAGGGCTGATACACCTATAAATATCTATGTATATATTACAAAGTTTATTACCTCCTTACAGCAAATATGTAAGATAAGTCAGAGGTTTTGAAGAACACCTATTCACCCCCACTACCCCGCAAATGAAGAGGGTAGACGAAAAGGGATACAAGAGAACTTGCATTCGTTTTCCATTTCAAGTAAATAACTACATTCCTTTTATTTCACGTAAATTTTAACAAAAAAGTAACGACTATATCAAATCAAATCAATAGATACTGTTACCCCAATGATTCTGCCTTGTGCATAGATTATTTTAATAACGTATTTCTAGTTTTACAACATACACAAAAAATACACTCACACGCAACACAGGGGTAATACAATCGAGGCACACCCTGTTTAGATAACTGGTGGATCTAAAGATCGGTAGGTATTCATCGTAGCGATCATGCTGCTAATTAGTTCTGATGTAAGCTACCAATCATTTGGAAAATGATTATGAATTGATGTTACACTTATAAACAAACAATCGAAAAATGAAGGGAGCAAATTCTTTCAAATGATTTGATTCAGGCGCAAAGTGGAGGTACCGTAGCGTCACCACTTATTTTATGTTTTTTTTTTGCGCAAGGTGGCTAACGTAGCACTGCGGCCATAAGAGGCCTATTGTGATATTCACCCCTGAAGATGCGGCGTTCATAATTCGCCACTTACCCTTCCAGCTGCTAGGAACTGTAGGAATTTTTTCGGGGTGATTTCTCTTAGCTCCTCTGGGCTCAGTAGGTGTTTGCCCAGATGAATGCTACGTTTTTGCATTAGTGCTCCACACATACCTAGCAAATGAAGAGTCGTTTCCACCGCCTCCTCGCAGAATCTGCATGATTGTGAGTCGCTTAGCCCAAACTTGAACATGTGCTTATTAAGGCGACAGTGTCCAGTTAGGGCTCTTGTCATAATGCGAAGGTTATTTCTGCTTAACGCTAAGATTCGGTTGGTGTACCGTTTATCGAAGGCAGTCATCAGTGATTTCGAATGGCTCATACCTGAGGAATTCTTCCAGAGCTTGGTCGATTCCTCGTAGCAGAGATTCAGGAGGGTTCTCTGAGCCAGGCTCTTAGGTATGCCACAGAACGGTTCTGGGCCCATCTGAGTCCCCTTGGCCCCTCATCATGTGTTTGAACGTTTGAATTTTGGAAATTCCTTTGTTTAACATAATATTATATGATGAAATAAGTGCTGCCGTTGGTAAGTTCTGTAGCTGTCAGTTGCAACTGCTAGAGCCTCTATATCAACTCCGTGGCTAGAGCAGTCAGAATTTTATTTTAATCAGTGGCAGCTAGGGGAAACCGTCTCGAAAAAGGTAGCGATCGCATAGCGACCGAAATCACATTCACATCTCAGTCACATTTAGTCTCTACTATTGGAACCATCATTTTTATCGGAATTGTTACGAAAACAACTGTCAACTTTACAATTAATGCGAATTTCTTTGCGTGTAAATTTGACAGCCCGATAAGTATTTTAAACCTATCTTCTAAAACGTTATGTAAAGGATTTTGAAGAGTTATTGAGTTTAATTTTTTAATGGCTTTAGCGTATCTAGCATTGATGGTTCCAATAGTAGAGCAAATATCGATAAATGTAATCGATAACTTTGCGACCGATTTCGGTCGCTATGCGATCTTTGTCGGGACTGCATCCCCAGGGGCTTTGCGACGCGGACGTGAGGTGAAAACTACGTAAGAACAGTAGATAGCTCGAAAAGTCAGTGTTTTGTTATAAATCAGCTTGACAACTGCTTGACTGAGCGAAGATGTTTAAAAACGCCTTCATTTTAGTAAAATGATAAACAAAAGGGCATTTTACAAACAAAAGCTTTATTACATAATAGGAAACAAGATTTGCTTGTTGACGCTTAGTATTGGAAATTTGCATTGCGATAAAACCGTTCTGTGCTTAGAAACCTTTTGAAACGCAATGAGCCATTCTTTCATATAAGTGGGTAAGTAGAGTAAGAGTGTAGGTTCCAGGAAAAACGCACTTATATACTAGATAACCCGTTCACGATTTCATTCATGTGAGCTTTAGTAATACCCTATTGACCGCATTTTAAGTACCCGATAATACGAATTTCCGGAATTCCTTTCTTACCGGTTTCCTACGTCCTAAAGGAACCATGCAAATTTCAGCTTCGTAGCTCTTGTAGTTTATTTATTTATTTATTTATTTACTTTACACTTTACACACTGCCTTAATTAACAAGATAAATTTATAATACTTATGCACTAACATGGTACTTAATGGTACAACAAAGGGTGTGTTTATTACAACACAGTTCTATATAAATGCAACTTTTTTAAAAATGTTAAGTTTTTAAGATAACAAAATTATACAGAATTAAACAATGTCATTTTGTTACTTTTTTTATGTTACATAGATCTTTTGTCGGTTTTCTATTTAATAAGTATAGAGGGGAGGCTTATGTTCAGCAGTGGACTAATATGGGCTAGTGATAAGGATGATGATGATGAAGTATAGCTTTGACTGAAATGTATGATTTATATAGTGCACCCATCCACGGAAATCTTTACTAAAAGTGAAAGATTTACACGTATTAAAGAAAAACCAGCCAAAGTATGATTTACAATAGGATCTAAAATCCAGTAAGTGGCATGACCTCTGCTACCTTACCAAACTACAATTATTACGTACATAACTATTAATTACAAATTGTTTTCGTGGGCTGTTTATATTCTTATTCACCATTACGATATATTGTTAACCGAAGGCCAAAATCATGGTCAAAATAATACAATTTATGATGTACGAGTATGTATTGCGTTGCAGCAAAAACTTTTCAATCTGAACTCCTCTAAATATTTGTGAACCTAACTGTTAAAGAATTTGCTTGACTATGTTAAGTAAAGTAATATTTTATTGCATCATTCGCCATCGTCGGTGGGACTAGGCCTTTAGCCCTAGAGTTTATTTCATGTACGAACGATTTTGTGACGATACCACTGTCATAGTAAAGCGTTGCGGAGCAGAATTCCGTTGCTGGAAAATCATAACCAAATACGTTTTATTAAAATAAACGTTGTAAACCAACCTGTACCAGATCTATGTTTTAAAGTACTTCTGAGTCTAGAAAAGTTTCAAACCATATGATAGTTAAGAAGACAAAACATGTGAGAACATGGAGAGAAAATGTAAGTAGTGTAATTACATACCCTTGAAATAAGTACCTACTTATAATGTAAGTTATTTGAGTTTGTTTTGTTAAACGGGCTTATTGACGGAACCCGCCAATCGATCATGAGAGGTGTGAGGTAGAAATGTAGAGGCACCATGATTCTCAGTAATTGCGTATAAACTGATTTTTTTTTGACAATCTAAACACCATCATAGCCCCAAGCTATGCAGAGCTTGTATTATGAATTATGACTCATATACATCGAATATTTGCAGACCGTAAAAACTTTTATTCCAAGGCGGGAATCGAAACTGTAACCTCCTACTTCGCAGGCGAACCTTTGTCCGCCGCGCAATATTGGTTGTCAATTAATTACTGCCTTGATGTCGGTTACTATTTGAAACCTGTTTCAGTAGCTAATTATGAAACTGGTTTACGATCCCATTTAATGCAACACCGGTATAAATTCGGGCTTTACCTTTTCCTATCGCTGACATCAGATGATTGGTTCTAAACTGTGATCAAAACTGAAAACCAGCGAAAAGTACCTGACAAAGGTACCCCGGTAACGTCTATAATGTCCAAAGCCGAGTTCTATTCGCATATTCGATATTTAATTTTATAAACAACCAACAACAAATTAGAAAAAATAAAAATAAAATAAACAACCCTGCAGCAAACGCGTCACTTGAACACACTTGACAATTTTGACACATGTAGCTTGATAAATTATTCCAGTTTTGAAGCAAACATACGACGCATAGTGGTTGAACTTATAAGTAATTTATAAGTATTATTAACTTTATTAACAACGAAAATTACAAGCAAAGGAATAGAAAAATTACAACTAGTACTTACAATTGAAACCATTGAGCTAACTGCAGACGGTTGCAAACAGTCTAAAGGTAGCTCAATTGATCCATGTCAATACCAGTCGGAAGCGTCCCCAAGACACTGGCTGATTTATAAGTAAGAATAAATGAACTTACAAACATCGTACTTGATTATTGAGTGTTGATTAGATCTTTACTAATTAGGAAGGTGAAAGTTTCTGTGGATGTTTGTTACTCTTTCACGCAAAAACTACTGAACGGATCGAGCTGAAATATTGAATAGACGTAGTTCTAGCCCTGGAATAACACGTGCATAGCCTACTTTTCATACCATTAAACAGTTCCCATGCGATAGACATAGCCTTGAGGCGTTTCCATAGAAGTAACTCGTACGAAGCAGCTGTCAGATACTAGTCTTGAGAATATAACAAAAAATATAGAATATCCCCGATTTTTGTCCACCCTGGTCACAATAGCTTATTACGTCGCTTCCTCGGTTGCTTAACGGCGGAACAGGCGCATGCGATCGCGTGCTGTGTGCGCGATGTAAGCCGAAGATACCAAAACTGTATCGAGACGAGTTAGCTTGTTTTAAGCTATTACTTGGTTATTAGCTTTTGCTCCCTGCCGGTAGTCAATATTCCTATCCCAATTATTATATCGGCGATGGAAATTCCAATTATTTTGGCGTATAGGACAAAATTGTGATGTAGAATTATTATTGCCCTAATCAGCTCTCCGAGATCTATCGAATAATCAAAGTTTCGAAGTTCCATTGTTTATGACCTTTACGCCCATGCATTTTATGGTTACTTTTGGTTAGAAAAAAAACACGTGTAATGAAAAGTTTTTGTAGTCACACCAAATTAAATATAATCTATCTCTGTGCCCAATTTCATCCATATTCGTTCAGTAGTTTTTGCGTGAAAGAGTGCCAAATCCACCCATCCATACTTACATACTTTTGCGTGAATAATTTAGTAGGATACGCTAAAGTATTTGACATGTTTAGGGCCTCAATCTTAAGCATATAGCTGCGAAAAACTTAGGACGGATTTGCATGTTGTTGCCCCGATGGCATTTTGGCCAACTGCGTACCCATTCGTCTTTCGCTGCTGCTCTGGTGGTTTACTCTTAAATTTTGGAAATTGGAAATT
This sequence comes from Eupithecia centaureata, assembly GCA_944547425.1. Lineage (NCBI taxonomy): Eukaryota > Metazoa > Arthropoda > Insecta > Lepidoptera > Geometridae > Eupithecia > Eupithecia centaureata. The sequence goes on along the minus strand of OX155682.1, from coordinate 11,435,338 downwards.
CTGAATATTTTTCATCCAAACTAGATATTATGAAAGTTTATTTTGTACACTTGACCTTTTGTTAGTTGTTAATATTAATTCTATTAAATTTATATTAATTAAAAATTAAACTAATTGGAACAAAGTTAATTGGAGGTATTTTGGAATACGATCAGGGCTATACTTAAATGGGTACGTATTGCTTATCAATATTAATGTATACAATCTCAATCAATACCGACTGGTATTGATATGGATCACTTGAGCTACCTTTAGACTATTTGCAACTGCCTACAGTCAGCTCAATGGTTTCAATTGTTTATACTAGTTTACATTTTTTCTATTCCTTGATTGTAATTTTCGTTGTTAATTAAGATCTCAATCATCAAGTTAATTATTATCTAAATTGAATCATAAGAAACAAGCGCATTGCCAAACGTCTATCTCAAATCAAAAAAAGCCGTGCGATCGATAATCGACCAATGTAGATCATACAAAAAAGTATTGATAAGTAAGTATTGAGAAATCCATTCAGAGCCCTTGCTCCTATTATACAGTGTCACCAACTTTACTGTCCAAAGTTGCGCAACCGATTCCTGCTCCAGTTAAGGCACTCTTAGTCGAAAGCCCGGCTTTTATAATCAAAAAACATACTTGACAACATTCACTTAGTTACAATAACGTAATACTGATATAATTATTGTTAACTATCTGTGAACGAGTATTACTTGCAAGGAAATGCAAACTCATATTGTACAACTTTTTAAGCCATTGGTTCCTACGAGTTTTAATTTGATTTACATGTTAACCCTACTTTACGCAAAAACTATGTAAAGTGAGAGTTTGAAATAAATTTACAATAACGCGTATTTTTAATGCATGAGACGAATGTACTCTCAATGTATGTAGAGTGTACAAAAATGTGACGAATTTTCTTTGTGGCAAATTTACAACAAACCAATACTTGTCGGCGATGATGTCTTTAATAAAATTTTCACTCAAAATATAGAGTGTAAAATTTTAAACCCTGCACAGGTTGATAAACTACTAAAACATTTGTTCTTCCGTGAAAGAATGCCATCTATTGAGGTATCAGGTAAATAGAGATTTTATCTATGGAAAACTCTTAATACCTCTTTTCTTAATTCTTAGTATTTTATTGCTTACATGTGTACTATCGGAACGTAGCTGCGTAGTCACGCTAGAATCTTTGTGTACTATTAGGTTAATTGAAAAGTCGTCTTCATTAGAAAGTCTTATGTTTTTGTTTTAATTTTGAGTATTAATAAAATTGCTATACAATCCACACAGCACCACTAGCCCCAAGCTAAACAGAGCTTGTGTTATGGGTACCAAAACTAAGACAATACAACACATTAAGTACATTGATATTTTTTATTATGCATAGAAACACACCCAGAACCCCGGAACAAAATATATTTGTAGATCACACAAACATTCGTCCCAAGGCGGGAATCGAACCCGCAACCTCCTCCGTCCCCGCAGACCTTCGCCCACCACGCCACGTCGGTCGTCAACTGAGACTAAACTAGTATAAGTTTATTCTACCACCCAATTTAAGCTATAACTTTATAAGTATGTACCATATTTTATATACCATGTACATGTACCTCTATATAGAGGTACATGTCTCTTGGAATTTATCTATCTATCTACATGACATGCATCTGTGTACTGATTAATAAGGAAGCAATATTTCACAATGCTTATAAAAAGTAAATATTACTGATTGATCGCTCATATTGCACGGGTAATCAGGCGAGAAATTGCAGTTTTTATTACCTACGCCATAAATTATAGTCACACATTGTATAACATACAATTGCATTTCCTATTGCAACATTGCTACTAACTAGCTAATCTCTATGATAAAAAATAGTTCATCATAAGCTTTGAATACTGTATTTAACACACTCATATTATAAAAGGTGGGTGTTTTTATGTAAAATAAAAAAATATCTATATCTATGTAATGTCTTGTATTAAGTATATCAGTCATCTAGCACCAGTAACACAAGCTTTGCTTAGCTTGGGGCTAGATGATGCTGTGTGAACTGTCCGGAATTACTTATAAATTATTTATTTTATTTATTTAAATGCAAAAGTTTTGATGGTCTGTAACATTTTTTTTATAATTTGTAAAATTCCACGTCATAAAAATATAAATTAATATAAAATTAGTATAAAATATAATTAATTTAATTTCGTTATAATTTAAAAACTCGTCGGAAGTGCAGAACGTCTTCTCTACAAGCCAGTTTTTTAGTCTTATTTTAAAACTTTTGAGAATCGGTGCGTCCCTACTCCCTAACCTTGACCGGGAGCTTGAGCTTTTTTAATGGTTTGTTACCTCTTCACGCCAAAAGTACTGAACAGATCCTGCTCAAATATATTTGGAATAGACGTAGTTCTAATCCTGGAATACAACATTAATCGACGACCTCAGTGGCGCGGTGGGCGAAGGAAATTTGTGTACGATCTATGTAATGTATTGTATTAAGTATATCAGTCATCTAGTACCCATAATACAAGCTCTGCTTAGCTTGGGCCTAGATGATGTTGTGTGGACTGTCTGGAATAATTTAATTTATTATAGATACATAATACACAGTAAATAAAAAAAAAAAAAAAAAAAAAAACAATCTTCACGCGGGTGACGTCGTGGGGTGCTGCTAGTTATATTAAATATAATTACCTTGGGGCTAGATAGATATAGGCTGGATTGTCTAGTATTATTTACAATAGTGGTTTCGGGGGCTACTGAAACCAGCTTTCGACAGTTTTCAATATTTTAATTTAAATAACAATAAATAAATAATAATTCCGGACAGTCCACACAACATCATCTAGCCCCAAGCTAAGCAGAGCTTGTGTTATGGGTACTAGATGACTGATATACTTAATACAATACATTACATAGACAGATTTTTTTTTATTATACATAGAAAACACCCAGACCAACGGAAAAAATTTCTGCAGATCGTACACAAATTTGTTTCGAGGCGGGAATCGAACCCGCAACCTCCAGCGTCGCAGGCGGACCTTCACCCACCGCGCCACATCGGTCGTCATTTAGTCTGATCTTTATATAGACATCGATATAAGAGTATATTTTTAATACTTACGTAAAACGCAAAAAAAAAGAAATCAGTTCAAAAAGATAGTGATACATAGACAGGAAATCCTGTATCATCAAATTGTTAGACATCTTAATTAAGTATCTATGAGTAGTAAATAGTAAGTACTGTTTTAAAATTATGTATAATCAGTTATCTAATACTCATATTATTACAACCTCTTCTTAATTTGGGGCTAGATGATTATGTATCAATTCCATCAATTACTATATATCTAGAGTTATAGAAACTCTAGATAGTCATCAGTTAATATTAGAGATGACTTTTGAAGAACAACTTTCGTAAACGCGATTCGGCAAACGTAGTGAAGGACGGTATATTCGCGTCTCGTGTCCTGTCATTTTGGAGTAAACAACTAGATCACTCGCATTTCCGCCCTCCGACCAGAAGGGATGACCTACGATTCCATAAGACAGACTCTAAGCAAATTCTAGTTTCGTTAAACCGAAGACAGGACACTATGACGGTCATTACGGGAACCTTATGTAAAGCTTTGGACTAATATAGAATGATGCTATTAAACCTTTTTCTAATAGAGTCTTAATATCTTTAACGTAATCATCATATTTATCAAAATGCTAATGAGGAGGTCTTCATCATCATCGTCAGACTTTATTCCACTGCTGGATATAGGCCTCCCCTAATGAGCGCCATAGCACCCTGTCGTCAGCTTGCTGCATTCAGCATCTGCCAGCAGTCAGTTTCGCTGATCGTCATCCCACCTGCCCGGAGGCCGTCCTACACTACGTTTACCAAGTCGTAGTCTCCAGTCAAGAACACCCCAATGGTTGTCGGGTCTTCAAATAAGCAGGTACTTATTTCAATTTATAATCGTAGAGAGTTCTAAGAAACTCTCGTTAAGAGAGTCTAGATAATCGTTAGTGTTCGGCCATAACCCTCAGGCTATCGTTACACGTAGGTACCTATTCAATAATTTTTCGTCGCGGATACAGATAAGGAAATAAAGCGTGGCCAGTGAACATTACTTTTCAATTTAAAGGCTAGCTAATAACTACAATTTGAAAATTAATTTATCGCTCCAAAAGCTATTGTATGATAATTTATGTCTTGATCAAGGTTTTCTAATGACTGGTTTCACCCTGGTTTTGACTATGTGTTATTTTTAGAACTACGTAATCATGATATCCCTTATTCGTAAACTTAGGATACCTATATCTAGTCAGAAAACTCGTCCGCGAACGACTTCAGGGTACAACTCTAATCCAAAAACGTTCGGTTTTAGGTTCCGATGAGTTCCCTACTGTAAAAGTATAGTGGTCAACTCTTAACCCCTGAGCTTAACCCCCTATTTAATAGAAGTTCAAGAGACATTGAGATAATTCTTAGATGCAAGCTTTTAGATAGTTTTAGTGAGAACAAAATGTGGTTTTCTTGAGAAGGGATATGTCTAACAGTGGACTACTTTCAGTTAAGATGATAAAAAGTAAATACATAGACTCATTCTGTGATTGATAGAACAGTTGAGCAAGACGAGGTATTTCCATCGTTTTTTTTTCATGCTACATTAATTTATCCAGGGTTACTCCTTGTTACAAATTTTTGCCCCCCCCCCCCCCCCCATTTGGCTCATAATGAAAATTTCAGTTAAGAACCAACCGGTTAATATCTATTACACTTAGATATTTCCCAAATAGTTAATGATAGGAGCTCCCGGTTACTTAATCAACCACTGTTTGTATAGTCACTTATTTTCATTATAAAACGATTATATTTGATTGTACACTATTTTGTTTGATAATACGTTCTTACTTAACCAAATAACAAGTTAAATGTGCTGCAAATGAAGTTACAACATGTACCTTCAAAGCATAGTAATAAAATTGTAGAGCAGGGTCTTAGTTAACAATTGCAAGGTTATGGGTTTGAATCCTGTTAAAACTAATAGATCACTTCCCAGTTTATTTGACTTAATTGAATTAGCATTATTAAATAATTGAATTATCATTATGAAAAATTTTAAAAAGCTTATTACGGTTGTTATCTTAGCGTCTAATCGATGCGACGCGTGACTCTAGAGCTGGTGAGTATCTGGCGCAGCGCATCAGCATTATCATGCAGCTTGGATACGCAGACAGCGTCTTAGGGACATTTTTTTTAGAATCTTTAACAATTAATGCGCAACCCCAATATAAAACGAAATACGTGATGCCACGCGCAAAAGCTAGCTGATAGGTAATAAAATTATGAATCAAAGCAACATATATTATTTCATAACAATAATTCACAGTTTCTTGCGTAAGTAAAGAAGTGTATATAGTATTTGGATTTATTAACACCTGTTTATTATGATTGCATTTCTAATTGTATTGTTTGTCTTTCATTCAATCAGCTGCTTATTTCCTTATTAGAAGTTTTATTTCGTTGTTTTATTAGAAACTAGCTGGTGCCCGCGACTTCGTCTGCGCATGATTAGTATTTGGAGTACTCGCGATTTTACTTGCGTAATTCCCTTTCCGGGATTTTCGGGATAAAATAAAGCCTATGTGTTATTCCAGCTTATAATCTATCTCTGTGCCAAATTTCATCCAGATCTGTTCAGCAGTTTTTGCGTGAAAGAGTAACAAACATCCATCCATCTATCCATTCATACTTACAAACTTTCGCGTTTATCAGTTCAATTCAGTTTGGTTCCCCTGGGCTATACGGGTTTTCAAAAATTTCTCACAGCATCTGAACGACGCGCGCGCGTCGTTCAAATGCTGTGAGAAATTTTTGAAAACCCGTATAGCCCAGGGGAACCAAACTGAATTCCGGGATAAAATGTATCCCATGTCCAATCGTCCCGAGTTCCATTCGAATTCATTCACTTCCGTCGTGATGCGTGGTTAAAGAATTCTTCTTTCACTCTCTCTCCCAGGGGAACCTTACCGAATTCCGGGATAAAAAGTATCCCATGTCCTTCCTTGTAGTATGAACTCAAATCGTCCCGAGTTTCAATCCAACTCATTCAGCAGTTTCGGCGTGATGCGCGGTAAAGGAATTTTACTTTCATACCCTCTCCCATGAGAACCTTACTGAATTCCGGGATAAAAAGTATCCTATGTCCTTCCTCGTAGTATGACCTATAATTATGCCGAGTTTCATTTCAATCCATCAAGTAGTTTCGGCGTGATGCGCGTTTACGATACAGACAGACAGACAGACAGACAGACAGACAGACAGACAGACAGACATGAATGAAAAAAATTACAGTTTTGGCTTGAGTATCGATAATTGATTGCCCTCCAAAAAAATTTTTCAAAATATCTTCAATGTACAGAATTGGACCTGTTACAGTTTTATTATAAGTATAGATATAGATTGCGTTAAAATCATTATGTTTTTGTCGGGTATGTTTTTTACTCTATCAGGATGGATAGAAGAGGCATTTGAATCATTTCTTTTTCTGTTAAGTTGGCAGCTATGGGTTTGAAAATTAGGAAACCAAAAAGTAGGTAGAGAGTCTTTCCATGACTTTCATATTGTCGGCCGGCTCTTTCAGCTGTAGATCGATGACGTAACCACAACGGCACAGCCTGTACGATAACTATCGCGCACCGTCGATAGCAAAAGTATCTCGACCCTGGCTCTCCCCCCCACTGTAGGGGGGCCTCCACCACCAGCTCCCTTCACCTTCGCGGCACAAGCCGACACCACGACCAATGACCGGCCGCTTCGCACCGGCGAAAGGTTTTATATACAAGTGGAATTCGCACTGCCAAATCGCTATAACTCAAAATATAGGGTAGTCGGGCGGACCACTTGTTTGCGCTACCCGACGCGCTAAGACACCGTGACTCGGGCATATAAAAACAGTGCCATAGATGCAAAGGACCTTTGTCGACTAAGACTTGGACAAGATGGGGTTCAGTGGAAAATATTGTTTTTTGACTTTGTTATTGTGCCTTGTGACTGAACATGCGTTCGGTGTCAGAGTGGTGATGCCCAAAAGGAAGAAAGGTAAATATAGGATAATTAATTTCACAGCAATATTCAATGTTGAAAGTTTCCAGGAATACAGATAAAAAAAAATTGCTCCTATTTGATCTAAAGAAACGCTTATTAAAATATTATTTATTTTAATTTAAAACGCATTAAATATTTACAACGACTTTTTTCAATTCAGAGATAGAATTCCAAAGGATTGTAATGAATACGCGAATATATATAGCGCGACCACAACAGCGAATACTTTCGCAATGTTTTGATCCATTCGTAGCAAAGATCACGTGATTTGAATCACTTCTATGTATTAAGTGCAATGAAACTTTATGCAACTATGTGTCAGATTATTCTTTTTTTGTCGGTGTGTGTGAAAGAATCTATAATATTTTCCAGTTTTTCAATTACATTTACATTTTAAAGAAAGAAAGAAAGATTAATATATTTTTTCGATGTAAAATAACAACACAATTAAAAACTTAAAATACAAAAAGCGTAAAAGGTTACGGTCTTTAATTTCCTGCATGGTCCGTGAACCCTCTAATTGTTAAATTTAATAAAAAATATATAATTAAATTCCTAACATCATTTTATCATTCTCTGTTTTTGAGTTTACTAAAAAAGTAACATTACGTTAGGATTCCCCAACTAAGGTCAGAAAAACCAGCACATTTGAATATGTCATAGGCTCATAATGGCTATTATGACAGATCTATCCATATTCATTTGATTATAGAAAATATCCATCACTTTATTCCATTTCAAATGTAGGACATACATTACTTAAAAAATATTCTTTTACCAATAATATATACACTAAAATAAATTTAAAAAGCGACTAAAGAATATATACACTAAAAGAAATTCTTGTCTATAAAGTTATATGTACGTTAATAAGTTCATCAGCCATATATAATAACTCAATATCGTAAAATACTGACCTACTAAATCACCTTAAAATTAATTGACTATTTAATAGCAGCTTATGGCTAACAAACCGTCAAAGTTTATTCACCGCAAAATAAAACCCGTTGCTCGACCGAAATTATTAATGAATAATTCTGCATTGTCTGTATCACCTTGAATTTTTTTTTGTTTATTTTATCTGGTTTATTCCACTTTTGTTGAATATCTTTATCCTACTAATATTATAAACGAGAAAGATTGTAAGTATGGATGGATAGATGTTGTTACTGTTTCACGCAAAAACTACTGAACGGAAATTGATAAAGTTTAGCACAGAGATAGATTATAGTCTGGAATAACACATATATATACTGAATATATACGCTATATTTTATCCCGGAATTCCCACGGGAACGGAAATAACGCGGGCGAAACCGCTAGGCGTTTAATTCTAATAATGTGAGTTTCGCTTTCTTAGAATAAAAACTTTTTGGACCAGTAACCTCTTACTTTGAAACCCCTGAAGCGAGACCAGTCTACATCACAATAGGTACCCCCGATAGCTTTTTACAAGAACGTGATTCGATTAGAGTACTTGTTTCCGGTTTTAGAAATGAAGTTTAACATTTTGTAGAGTTTTTCTCTTGAAACAATATAGAATGCCCATTTTATTTTTTAATTGGAAATGGATCAACTATCCCAAGAAGAACGCTTCATTATCCTCACTAGTTCCTATTATAAACTTGTAATATGTATGTTTATTCATATTAATAAATAACTGAAACTGAAACGCGATAGTTTGTTTTGTATGAATACATGTATCGATGTTTGTTACTCTTTCACGCAAAAATTACAAGATGGACCAAGCTACTTTTCATCCCTAATTTTTGGGATAAAAAGTAGTCCATTGTTTATTCCCAGGGGATAGAAATAGCATTGAAACGTTTACATAGAAATAAATGGTATGAAGCCACGGGCAGACTAGTATAATATATAGTACTTACAATCAGTTTCATTCGAGCGGAAATGTCCCAGAACTACTAAAGTTCCTATAAAATATTCGGTACTTTATTCACGAATTAAAAGTAACTGATTTTGAGAAAACCAGCATGAAATGACAGGATGTGGATATTTAAAATCACTTACATAGAAATCAGCCATATAAGTTCATGCAAAAAGTCGGAAATCCAGTGAATGCTAACGGTAGTTTTTTGAAGTTGTTCGAATAGATCGACTCATTCATTCATTAGTGTTAGTAGTAACCTACTTTGTACCTAAGTTAGTACCTACCTATGTCGTAATTGGAACAGAATGGAATGCTGCTTTAGGACTCATGAAGCAACCTTTATACGACTTCATTAAAAATATTTACTTATAAATGAGTCTTTCCGATTTATCGATTATTCAAATTTTATGATCGCGCCATCGACGTTCAACCCAGGCTTTTAAAATTTTAAGTTAAGATATCTACAGGAAATCATAGCTATATAAAATCTGAAAAAGAGTAAAATTGTATGATTACCCCATTATGATTTAATGAAGCGATTTGCCTCGATTTTGAGCATCCGAGAATAAATACAATAATTAGATAGGTAATTAGATTTAATAGATGAAACTTCTAGCGCGCTAGGATACTCACCAGCTCTCGGGTCACGCGTCGCATCGATCAGACGCTCAGATAGTTTTTAAAAACCCGGAGAGCCGTAGTTATAAAAGTACCTGCATCGAACAAAAACAATTTAAAACTTGGCAGATGGGCATCGAATCTCAGCGCGTCACATGGCATGTCGATTCGTGCTAATTCCCGATTGGACGATTAGTCTGTTATCCGGTAGAAGCAGACTCTAATTATTTGGAAAACGTGGAAAATCGAACGAAGCACGCGACCACTCTCGCCTTAACTTTCCAAGACTGATGAGAATAATGTTTCAAACTATTCGATATTTTATGAGCTTAATCATGAAACTGTATTCATGAATAGACAGATTTTGCTTAGAATAAGTCGATAATAAAACATGCGAAGTTTTCAAGTATTTAGACATTTACGTCTTTTAAGACGCGCGATAATTGACTTAGTTTTGTCATTATCATAAAGAAGTTCAAGTCAAGATATATGTTTATCCGTCTCTCCCAGAAATGGCTTATTTAATTTGTCTAATCAATAGTCTAATGAACATTCTACTAGCATCCAGATAAGGCTCAATATCCGAGTAGAGCTTATCTGAATGGAAGGAAATCGCAAGAGAGATTCGTCGGGTGTTAAGAACCGTCCCTTATTTATTGCCGGACATGGCTCACGTGCCACCAACTGATTTAGAAACTAGATAAATGGTTGCCTCGTGTATTAAAAATAAATGCAGTTTTTCCAACGCAGATGTCGTCGGAGCAGATGTACTTATTGGGCAGGCTACAGCGATACTACTTATAAATAAATTATGCTAGACAATTCACACACGATCATCTAGAATCAAGCGAATCAAGCTTGTTTATTATTATATCCAGGAGTGGCCCACTGCATGGCCAAGGCCTTCGTCACCTCCTTCCATTAATTTGGGCTCTTAGCGAGGAGGGCCCTCTCTTTGTAAACTGTTTACCAAAGAGTACACCCTTGCCTAGACCTCCCAAGTCCCAGATGGCCGAATCGGCTCGATAGGTTACATGAACTGATATTTTCAATATATGTACATAGATGACAGCCAGAACCCTCAGAACAATTTAAAACCTATCTACAATGTCCTGAAATTGGAGGTGTAATCCCTTTGGCAGAGATTTCTTCTAGTCAACCATGTTATATGGAGTCTTAAATTCAAGGCTACCTAACAGTTGGCTAGTTGTACCTAGCTGTGTTGTAGTTGAGCAAGGCAAGTTCCAATGAGTGGTTGTTCACTACCCCTTGAACTAGTTACAATTTGCACACACTGGTACATTATAGTGAACACATGGCTTGTGTTCATTGAGACCATCTTAGTAGAGTGATTGAATGGAATCTCTTAGCGCCATTCCTTTTTTCTAGCTTACACTATGGCATTGCTTGGAGTGGGTTGAAATTGCATTGAAATGTAGGGCTCTATCAATTCAGTTGAGACTTAAATTGACAGGTTACCGTCTATAGCCATGTCAATTATAAACTCCTCTAAGCTCTTGTCATTGTGTCATATTATTCTTCAAAACCTTTGGCTGAAATTCTGCTTGAAGGATCTTTATCATTATTATTCAATATTTTATTGCCGTTGTATATTTGCCCCGTTTCGCAACAGTACCACTAGTTAAACAGTAGTCGAAATGCGAGACGCACATCCAGTGTCTGAAGCGCGTCTCGTCCGTTGATATACTTTTACTATGTATGTAATAAGCTGACCTTTATTTATAAAAAGACCATCAAAGATTATTCAACCGGATTTCTATCACATCAATGCTTCACAATTAAATCAGCATTACATTTTACGTCACAGTTACGATGGTCACGCAGTAACCAAAAAGTATCACTTGAAAAATGTCTTTATATCAAGTTTAGAAAGCTCAAATGGTGTGGTTTTGGAGTGTGAAATTGAATGCTAAGTGTATTTTGCGGTCTGCGATGAACTTTTTGTACGTTTTAGTAAATGACTTGGCTTTGTGGAATGTAGAGCACTACATTACATTCAAACCGTTGTTGCTTAGCTAACAAAATGTACTAAGTAGAAAAAGGGATTTTAATATGACTAATTATATCAACCATCAATTCTTCGACAATAGAATAAATACATTTGGTTTTTATTTTATTATAAATTTAAATGGGACCACATGAGAAACATCGACAAAAAAAAGATAAATACGGTTGAAATTAGTAATAAAGGACGTGCGGGCCAAAGATATAATAGAAATACTGATAGACTTAGAACTCTCACTTCGACTCGCGCGGTCCAAAATAATGAGGGTCGAAACGAGAATGACCCAATTTTGACCTATGTAAGGAAGAACACATACCTACGACCTTTTGTCTCTAAACATAATATTCAAATGGTAAAAAGACACAATCCCGTTCTTAACACTATTAGCATAACCATTACTTGTAATAATTGAACCTCTATGGTTAGCGGTATTTAAAAGAATAACAGTATACTCGTAATTATTGATTTAGTTTCGAATCGATCGAGCAGAGAATTATAAAACCAGTTTACAAGTCATATCAATCATTATTGATTGGCTTTTTATGAGCTTAGATAGCTTAAATAATTAACAAGACAGCATTATCCTTTTTAATTCAAATAGATCATTTACATTTGAAAGTTGCTCGAAGAATTTGCATCTTATGCAATGGTTGTGGCCTAAAACGAGGCTATAAATTATATAGGTAATAAAGTAAATAGCTTATCTCAAGCTATCTTTTAACTGTCACTCACAGGGATGCAGTTGGTAAAAGCGTGACTTTTACTGATTCGTAAGTATGTCCAAATACATGTAAAAACTCCTTTAATGGAGTGTTGAAGAAATTCGGAGAAAGACTAAATATCAACGTGTTAGCGGTAAGCTTCAAGGAAAATAAACAACTAGTATATGCCCGCGACTTTGCACGTTTTGTGTCTATGGAAACGTTTCATGGCTATTTCCAACCCATAGGAACTGAGCCTAGTTAAATTCCAGGAAAATAACTACGTCAAAATTTCAGCCCGGTCTTTTGAGTTGTTTTTGCGTGAAAGAGTAACAGCCATGCATACAAACTTACGCTTTTATTATATTAGTAAGAAAGAAGGAAGCTCACATTAATTGTGTGATAATGTACTAATAATAAAATTGTAGTAGTTTGTAAGAGTTAGTATTAAGTATAATCACTACATAGCAAAGTCGCTTTCTCTGTCCCCATGTCCTTGTGTATGCTTATAAAATCTTTAAAACTACGCAACGGATTCTGATAGTGTTTTTTTTTTAATAGATAGAGTGATTCAAGAGGAAGCTTTAAACGTATAATAAAACAGTGCGAAGCCGGGGCGGGTCACTTGTAGTTATTATAAATTAAATAACTTAGACATTTTTGCTCAACACCATCTGGCTTCCAAGTCAGTAGAGTTTGTATAATGGGTATTCAATTACTTTGATAGGGGATCATCAGAAATCTACGAACTGTCGAATCCAAGAAGAAACCACTATACCAATACTAAACTCCGTTGAGCACTGGAGAAGACACGATATTTTCTAAACTCACGAAATACCACCCGGATATTTAACCACTTCAACAAAAATGTATAATAATCAGGAACCAGCTTTTCAAAACTACATTCAAATTAAAACAGATAAGTTCTTTACGTAACTAGCCAGCAATCAAAAAACATTGTGCAACTAAAAAGTGAAAATACTTCTCTTTAGCTTGAAAAGCATTTCCTGGCATAAAACTGTTTGCTAATACCTGTTTTCTAGGCTATAAACTAACTACTCAAAACAAAATCAATGCTGAAGAACTACTTGGTGGAAACATTTCTCATTATATTCCTAGAGAAAGATTTATTTCTTGAATAATATTTTACTAAGTTCATAGCAAATTGATTTTATTGCATTATAATACATTATGCTTCTGTTCAAAGTATAATTAACGGGTTTTCTACGTTATTCCTACTTCTTTGAATAAACATGACAGAAAATAACTAGAATTTATTTGATAACTTGTTTCGAAATCGAAATTGGACTGCTTGGTAAGCCTTTGGATTTAGAGGGTGAAAATAGGCCTGTGGGTGGTACCCATTTGCGTGTTATAGTATGTGCAAAAGCAATGATACTATTTGGAATTCAAATCATTATCAAAATAGGCAGTTCACACAAATTCAAAACAGTTAAGTTTTTATTGGTTCTAAAACTTTCTAATATCATTATTCTAAGCACAGTCTTGTCTTTTTTTCTCAGAAAACCAAATTCAACTGATAAAGAGCGCTCCTTTGCTTGTTGTCTGTGTAAGAATTCTAATTGAGTCAGACAATTTGACGTGTTTTAAGAAACTTTAGACCGACTTCGATTCCTCGCTCTCTGTTCACGACCGTTACCATGGAAACGATAAAGTTTCTTAAAACACGTCAAATTGTCTAATTATTGGTATATTATAATATACCAATAATTTGCTGTTTACGATATACAAAGATGTTTTACGTAGTAATGCTAGATTTTAGACGTTATACAATATCATCAACGTACCTATATAATTTTGAGATTTTTGTTGTTTTTTAAAAACCTCTTCGAAAAAAATTAAATGAGTCCACCAAGGAATGTGTAATAGTACCCATTGAAACAAAAGATGAATTTTCCTAATTGGCTCAGGGGTACTGTTTTTGGTAACCTTGTGTAGCTCCTACACCGGCGCCGAGCCGCCCGTTTTTGCATTATGTTAGAGTCTATGGTTGTTTGAACAACTTGTAACTGTGTGAAAGGATAAATATTATTCTACCCATCATGGCAACACTAAAACGCAAACCAACAAAAAAGAAGAAGATAAAAATTGTCTTTGGGTCAGTGCAAAAGCTTGGCGCGTACTGTTTTGTTTGTGTTTTGTGATTAGAAGCATTGTTTTATGGAATATCTAGTGAAGTTGGTGTTATAATTTAGGTGAGACTATTTTCTTGCTATTCTTTTATATTTCCATGAGAATATAGCTAGTTTTCTAGTAAAAATACGCTTCTGAAAAGCTCGCGGTAAAATTTCGTTTTTGTGTTGTTGTTTGTAGATAATAGTTTGCATAAATAATAAATAAATGTAAATAATTCATCAAAATTATCAAGGAACTAATACCATTTACAGAATTTGGATAGAAAATGTAGTTAGTTAGTTTTTTATTTGCATTTATCGGAAGTGTGACGTAATTTTTCAAAAAAGCGGTGCCGGCCGGGGGTGTGAAACTAAACACGCCCCCATGTATGACGTCATTTTTGACGTTGTGCAAAGAGCTAAAAACTACTATTTTTAGATATAACTAGGAATATGCAGTGACTAACAGGTAAATTATAGAAACTTATAAAAACTATATGACATGAGTAGACATTACTAAATTGGTTATTGATCAACACCGCTACGAATGAATACGTTATGCATTGAACCGTTAAGCGAAGCATTATGTGAAATAATTAAAATATAAGTGCTGCAAATCATGTAGAAAATATATTTGTAGCGAGTAGGTATTTATCTACAGAATGCAATTTGATAAAAGTTTGCAGTCCAGTGTCTAAAGTGGGTGAAAGACGTGCGATCTTAAAGAACGTTTTTTTAAAAATCGCGTACTTACCTAGTTACTTGCTCGACGTCAATGACACACGTGAAAATTTCTTCTGTCACCAATACATCATACACATCGCAATACACACTCTGTATTGCAATGTCGTCGACAGAACAAGTTTCAAGTTCTTTAGGAACTATCTCGTGTTACATTTTAAAACTAAAAGAAGTCGATAAGTGTGTGTAAAGAAAGGCTCGTGGCTCTCGTGGAAGCGGGTTACGAGCAAAATCTCAAACTTGTCGGATCGCCAACGAACTTACTCAGCGGTTTTAAAGTACGCGTACGGTGATCAACCACTAACGAAAAAGGTCATCAAGCCCGCGAACAAGTTCGCGAATTTACTCGCATGTCTATCACCCACTTTATGAGTCCAACTCAACAAGACTCACTTTTTGAGTTACACTCTTGGACTGAAAATCAATGCAGATCAATTATCGCTCCTCCTGCGTCGTAGCTAGATCACTGTGCCACGGTGGTCGTCGTAAGATTGACAAGGCGAATGACCATCATCGGTGCATCTGCACCCAATTTACGACGCAACGTTAGCATATTAAATATTTCAGAAAGGTTGTTGACCAAAACGAAAGTTAATCGTCGTGAAATTGCTATCAACAAAAACACGAATACATTTGAAAATTATCGATTTTATTAATCAATTAATAGTTACTTTTTGCCTTTAAATTTGTTAATAAAAGAAGGCAATCATTTCAGGCTTCAAACAACAGCCCGTGAAGGCATTATGATTAGAAGCTGAATCAAACTTTCTAATAGACCCATTCATTATTTCAAAACAAACAATGTGTCTAAATCTTGTAAGTGGTAGTAATTAACTGAACGATGAATGGACAATGGATCTACAGCCACTGTACATGTGCACTGCCCTGATAACCAGCGTTATGTAACAGAAACAACTAAATGATGAGTATTCATTCGAAATTGTGCCTGTTCTGGATAATGTACTTACATGTACATGTACCCTTTCGTCTTCTAGAGTATTTCTTTCCCTTTTTATTTATTTATTCACTAGATATGCCAATAGCTTCAGCCGCGTACTTTTTTTTTTGCTTGAGTGTATGGTGTAAGTAGCCCATCGACGATGAACTAGCCCGAGTTTTCATATATAGATTTAGTAATACGCAAGAACCTAAAATTACATACCTATGATTCTAAAATTATATTTATGATGAGAGTTTAGATTAGCTTTTTTGACCATTTTAGCTTATTTTTAAATGAACAATCATATAAAAACAAGCCAAAATGGTGAAAAGTAATAAAAATCAATAGAGAGAAAACAATTACATTCTTACTAAACTCTTAAGCGCTTCACACACAGCAGCTATAATGTATATTAATGTACATTACATCCCGGGATGTTTAGCTTTAAATTATCTTAATGTATCACACACAACAGGTAATGTAATGTATCTTTCCCTTCATTTCATTGGCATACGTCCCGATTGACACACTCTCCAGCTGCTAAAGTGTTATAAAGTGTGTTCTTATTTTTAATGTTATAATACTACGGACCCGTCGAGTTACTTACTATTAGATCTACTAGATAGTTCATCAGAAGATAATTCGGATTGTGATTTTAACGCGCGTATTGCCACATGTGCCAAAAACAGAACGATGTGGATTGAAGATCACATAAAGTATAAGGAAATTTCCGGAGAGTTTAAAATATTTGATGAATTATCTGACGGAAAATTTTGTGATGAGCTTCTTTTAACTCATTGTCTTTGTAATCACGCGAATCCACTTTCCATAAGCATGGATACCTACGCACGCTTTCTATTAAATGTTCCGTGATTTTACGACACGTCCGCTCTTCGAAGGCTCTGGATGGGAACAGGCAACTGTCAACAGACTGATTGACTGAAACAGACTGTACTGTGTGTGTCTCTGTCTATCACAGAAACTTTTTGAACATCGGCCTTTTCGAAGAGAGAAATACGGAAATGTATTGAGATGTATCGAAATATAAATGTATTTTTTTGTATCGCTCTGTATTTTAAGATTCGAAGATGTAAAAATATACATTATAGCTGTCGTGTGTGGTCTCCTGACGATTTCTATGGAAAGATGTAATGAGATGTATCGTGCTATAATGTACATCTTTACATTATAGCTGCTGTGTGTGAAGCCCTTTACTAACTGGAAAAGGATGCGATCATTTCCAGTCAGTTTCAATCTTTTCCTATTCAGAGGCACCCTATATTCCTATACCAAACTTCATAACATGTTTAATAATAATTATTGAACATGTTATGAAGTGTGGTTATGAATATTATCGTCTATGGCCACTAGACTCAAATCTCCCAATACTATTTTCGCTGTAGATGTGTAGTCAGGAAGGGCAACTAGCGCAGCAGTGGGAAAATATGAGGTCCTAAAAATGTCTATTCTCTGACCTAATAAGATAACAAAGGTTACAAATGGCAAAGTTCTGAGAAGGTTACTGTAATTTGCATGATCATGTAGATTTACGAGCGTGTATTACTACACATTATGACCTTTTTTGTCCCCATGTGCATTATGTGTCTACAACTGATGTGAACTTACGATCTCCTAAGTAAAGGGTACTACAGACAAGATTTTATATCAAACATTTTGAACATACATTAAGAGGCCTTATCTGTGAATGAGCTATGCGAAAATTATGTTTCGTAGAGTTCATAGTTCATTATTTAAAACAATATTTTACATATCGGGTCGTAACATGAATTAGATACAAGTCATTACATAAGTAAGTATAAATAATCATAATAAATAAGATTGGACAATCCACACATTTATTTATTTTTCCGCCCTCTGAAAAGAGGTTTGTTCGGATTTCAAAAAAGATCTCATTGATAAAAAAATCACGCATATTGATTTTGATGTTCCAAATTCAAATACCTATGAGAGTAATCAGTTTTGTATTCAAAACATGTTTTAAAATATTGACCAAGGACATTAAGTGGTCTCATTTGATTTGTTTAACTTTAGTTAAACCCCTTTCAGCCCATAGGACTATATCCACTTGCTTTCAGTTAGGGCACAGAATAACTACATATACTTCCTACACATTTAGTGTTAAAAACTTTTTATACGTTCTGCGGCCATTGCGTAACAAACTAACACAAACTAAATGATTTGACTTAGGCATTCCAATACCTTTCAGTGAGGTAGTGTGCAGGATTCTTAGCTGTTGAACTATGTTGCAAAGACTTTGAGGGATTGCTTTTCATTCATCGATCAAGTTTTTGTCGGTTGTGTTTTGGATCAAAGATATTAATTCGTAGTGATGTAATGTTTGCTAGCAGCATTCAACCTGCTTATAATGATGGATAGTAACATAAACGGTTTATAATATTAATGTGTATTTAATATTACACAATCATTTAAGTTTATGATTCATAAATGTTTTGATATGAGGATTTATAAAGGGATGTTTCGTTTGTCTAGCAACTTAATAGTAGTAGTAAAGATATTTCATCTCCTTTAGAATTTTCTTAAGAGTTACTCATGTTACTTAATACATTTTGATAGCCTACTTATATTTTAATACTTCAGACAGTCGTGACATCATAAGACTGGGATGGCGATGTCGTTGATTTGCAGTGCTTCCACTGAAATTCAGTTCTGCGTTGCGTGGAAACACCAGTGTTTATTATTCACAATGATGAGTAGAGGTCATATTTACCCTGAGCTCTGCAACGTACGAAAAATGAGGGTGGTTCCAAATGTCTCGCGTGAGACGTGCTCATTCCCAACGTCCCACGAAAAACATTTCCAAAATGTCATAACAACGCACTTTAGGCATCAAAGACGACTAAAGTCATCTTGAAAAAAATATTTGAAATTGAAAAACTTTACGACCTTGGTAATAGTCAGATATAAGGTAGTGCTTTTACATCACAGCCTAATTCACCAGAAGTATGTTCATCTGTCGTCTCAGTTACCAGTTTACCTCCAATGTATAATTTGTGACTTTCTCTCCTCCGGCGGCAAGTCCAGTCATTCTCAGATTTCCCTTAGCTATTGACGCTCCATTGAGCTGATTATTTATATTAGTCGACTAATGCCAGACAATTTACTTGGTGATTAGCACCGTATCAGGTTTTGATACGAGTATGCGTTTCGCTTAGGATAAGTCGTTGCTCAAGTTTATACCACGAAACTTGCGTCTCCCAGAGAGACGCGGCTTGCTCTTTGGTTTACATGTATTCGTGTTTTACTCATAAATAAATCATAATGATTTTCGCTACTCATAAAAATAACGCTAGACAAATAAGCAAAAAGTCCAGAATTTGTTTTACGAAGAATAAATGCTTTCCAATATACCGTAAAGCGGGATTTATAGAGACTCCAGGATCAGAAATGGACGAAATACTGGAACAAGACATTACCTGGCTGGTAGCAATGGAAGTATCCATAGCTCGTGACTGTTCATCCCCTGTGTGAGTAGATGTGACCTCTACAAAGGATGTTTTGCCCCAATATTACGTCTATTTCTATTCACCCTCGAGTCTCTTCATTCATGCTGTTTACTGTAGTTTCAAACGACATATTGAAATAGAAAGTGATAGGCCTAGTTCCGCTTAATCCAGAAGATAAATATTTGTTTATAATTGATGGCACGTCTGCGACGAGGTCAAGAGCATTGACCGAGTCGACTACCACTTAAATGTCAGTGCTCTATGGAGTAACGAGTAAAAATAACTTAAGATTCGTAAAATCGAATTAACTTTTACATTGAAACCATAAAAATCATAGTATTTGTTAAAATTGTGATTCTCAATAGTAATAGCTGTCTGTGATAGCTTATTGAAAGAATAATTCAATTCAAAACATGATTAAACTACCAAATAAGGTACATAAGTATTTCTACTTATATCTATCCAGGTTCAAAATCTAGAGTAAAAAAGGTCTTATAACTAAAAGTATTTTCAATCGATTAGCTCACAATCTCAACAATAATTGCCGACATTTCTCGCATATCATTGTCATGTTCTAATTACTTGACAATAAAACCTAGTGCTTTATCGATGACTGAATTTGGCAAAACAACATACAAGCAAAAACATTGTTCAAAAACTTGTATCTAGTGCATTCTGTTGCGCAACTGGTAAAGCGTAAACGGCAATAAATTCAATTCAGAAATGTGATTTGGTATTTATTGGTCCGATCTTGTTTTACAAAATCTAGAACAACGGCAGCTCGGTTCCCAGGCTACGAATCTGGAAGATATTGCAACATCGCAGTCTAATGCGCGTTTAGTTCTAGGCATATTGTCGTGTTGTCCATAAATAGAGCAACGAAACAGCTACGCAATTGAGTCATCGCCAAGCTCATTATCATTATTATGGCGTTCAGGATCTAGTCAGCCGCCAGATAGAATATTAACATGCATTTATGGTATTAGCACTTTCACTGTTTTGTGAAACTTTGGTTGCTAATATTATGCTTTATACAAGTTTAAATGTTGCAATAAAAAACCATCTAAAATCGATTTTATCGCCATTTTACTCTCGTTTATAATTCAAAGAGGTGATAACTTAAAAAAACACTATTTTCAAATGAAAACGGTGATATTGCACTTTTTGCACTGATTACTGCACACATTATATCTGAACACTAAAAAGTTTGGCTGAACTGAAAAAAAGACTAACCTAAACCTAAAGAAAAACCAAACCAACCTTGACAGAGTGAGCATATGTTTGACAGATCCAAAATCCTTACCCGCTGCTTTTTTGGTTTGATGCTCAAAAACAAGCAACGTCATACAACAAGAAGATTGATGCCTGCTTCTACAGAACCAAATAAATAAAATAAATAATGCTGTATAATCCACATAGGAAGTGCACAAAGACCCTTCGTTCATATTTGTAAGGAACGTAGTTATGATATTTGCTCGCTTTGTTGAATTTTTCCATTTACAACTAATCTAGTCAAAAATACCTGACCACCAAAAAGTGACATCTTCCCTATCCTAATGTTACTGTCTATGCGTCACACTGGCGTCACTCCAAAGCCACAGTGTTACATTACAGCAACTTTTTATAGGCACATTCACACCGGTCCGATGAGTAGATTTTGAAACCGAAACGAGTCCGATTAACTTTATACAATTACTTGAAACTCTTGAAAGTACACTTTTTGTGAAAGTGATTTTATTCAGTGCTAACTCTTTCAACTTGTTTCACAATTTCACGCGTGTTTCACAATCCGCAGCGAGACCCTCGTTTCATTACATCAACGCTAATTAAGAACCTTTTACAACTTTTTGACGCACTGATTCATTTTATAATAATGCATTATGATACTTTAAAATCTCCGTTTACTGAAATTTAGAATTAAGTCAGTCTTAATCAAAATACAAACGTCAAATAAAAAATATAACATTTCACCAATTTAATTTTAATTTAATGCCAGAGGGGCTGATGAATACACCGTAGTTCCTACCATAGACCTTCTAGCCCTTTGTCAAGTTCCTCCCTATGTAATGTAAGCGCCACCGTTGTCCAAGATTGCAAATTAAGCGGTCGAAGTCAATGAAAGCCTCCTAGAAGGACGAAAGTGTCTGATTGACTGGTCACGTCAGTTTTTATATTCCACGAAAGGAGAAGTCTAACCGACCGGTATTGCTCCACGAAAGTAGTTTTCATCACTCATCTATAAATCCCAATATCGAATGCGACTTGACGTAAATCAATCATCTATCAACTTTCATAGGTTGAATACGTACACCCTTCCTGTGGAAGCAGATATATCTAGTTTGCGTAAAAAGCCTGGACGGCTTATTGAGTAGGTAGGTGACTTTTACTTTCGCCAAAGTGGTGTAGAGGAGTGCATTGACTGAACGGGTTTCGCACTGGACCACTGGTGACAAGGTTGAGAAATAGTGGACTGGTTTTGCACACTTGTTATGAGATTGCTGATTATTTGTATTGAATATGAAAGTAAGAACGACATCGCTTTACGAGCAAAAGGTTCAAAGCATCGGCATAATTCTATCGCAATAAGGCAGTTCGTCTATAGTTTAGACCAAAAAAACTCTACAAACGATCATACTAAAGATTCTATAGTATGATCGTTTGTAGAGTTGTTTTACTTTTAAAAGTCTTTCGTTAGGTGTGAGATATTAGTATTCTTCCAAAACAAAGTTCGTTGTTAACCCGCTTATATTCATAGAGTGCTAGTACAGTTATCGAACAAGTCTCGAAAAAGTCCGTAAAGCGTAAAGCGACGAAGCCACAGAAATACAACATCGTCATAACAAAGTGCTTTTATTTACTGTCAATGTTTGGCTTTATGTAATCCATTTTATAAGTAGAACAGTTTGCGGTTATAAATCCGAAAAATGTATAAAAAGACTACATTTAGCATTAGATAGCATGAAATGCGCTTAGAACAGATTAATATAATTTGTGTTACAACACCGGCTATCAAATTCCAGCAAGTAGAAGGCGGCCGGGAAACCGCAAAAACTCAATTTAGACTGTTCAATGTACTTTGACCAAAACCTAATTTCCGGACCATTAATGGTACACCTCAACACACAAGGCCAAACGGCGTGAATGTGCCAGTACAAGCCGAGTTCACGACAATTGCATTCAATATAAATCAACACAAGTGAATTTAGCAACACGGCCTTTAATATAAAGTTGCTATTGCCACGCCCGTCACGCTGATCTACGCCTGCTGTATGACAATTTTAAAAGCGGATCTAATCGATTTAAAATCTCAAACAAACGTAGACGGATATTGGCAACGCCCTTGTCATAGTAATCTCGATCAACGCTTCGACAGCTATTCAGTAGATGAACTTTGTAACACTTATCTATCAAGAGTCGTTACGTTCAAACTTATTGAAAAGACTTGACCTCATATTTAGTAGAGCATACCAGACTCTTACCTCAATCAACCTAGAGAAAGAATGAGGACTTTTAAAATTTTTAAAATCATATCACCAAGATAAACTCTAAGCTAAACAAGTTAGATCGAAACTAAATAATAAATTAAATCAATAACTTTTCTCATAAAGGTTAGTGGGATATGCAAAAAGGTTAAGTTTAGAAGATTTTGATAGATACCTAGACCCTAATATAAGCCTACTTTGGGAGAGACTGGTGCCTGAAAAGGACTTAGAAACCTGTACAAAATCCCAGACTCATACATTGCTTTACTTTTTACGCTATCGTAAACTAATGCACGATTCGTAGTAAGGACTCTGTAGCTGAAAGGCTTTTCAAGGTTGATCGTGACGAAATAAGGATAAATAAAACAAAGGTTTGCAACTAATTGGAAACCCGGAGTTTGGTCGTAATTATAATGATTCATTATGGAAACGGAAAGGGCCGCAGCGTGCTACTTTACTGCCCACAAGACAAATAAATAATGTAATACAAAAACGACATTTTGATTTAGACATGGTCTTTGTTTGAATTGCTGCGTTGACTGCAATTCGTGTTTTTGTCCTGCATAGATTTGAATGAATTATGGCTTAGATATTTGCCGCTGACTTGGCAACAGCCATCTGTTCTTAATGTTAGATTCTTAGATTAGTTACTTGTGCTTCGTAGCGGTGACTTTGCATTGCATAGATTTCACTGGAGGTTAATGCTTAGGTAGGCTAAATCAGCAAATAACACAAATTACTTGCTGATTTTATAATAAGTTTCTACTTGTATTTGCGTTTGATATAACTTGTTTGAATATAAAAGTGGATCTTTTCACGGTACAGAATTTAGAAACTAAACATAACTGGAATCGTCGCTTGTAAACAGCCTGGTATTTCTACAATATATTATGGCATTTCAGTTCAACATTGCGTTCCATTCCAACAATTAACCGATCCTCTCTGTTATCTGCACCATTATTTATTTATGGATTATTTGTGCAATTCATTTGACAGTAATTGTCCTTCGTAAAAGAGCCTGACAAAATATTATGGCATCTCAGTTCAACATTACGTTCAATTCCATTTTGATTGCTCTTTAATATCTAGAACTCATTGAATAGTTAGGTACATTTTTGCAAACATACAATAAATATCGTGCCTTATAATGCCACTTTTGGTAAATTGTCAAATAATAGATCTCAGCCGAAAACATTAGAGCTAACGACATTTCCAATCCCAATCTTTATTAATGCAACTTTTACCTATGACTCTGTGAATCCAACTGTGTTGTAGTATTCTAAAAGACTCGCGCCAAAAGATCATCCTCGAGATGATGTTAACCTGTCAAACAACAATGTGACAGGTCGCATAACTTTCTGTTGTTGCACAAAATAATAACACCGGTTATTCAACAAGAAAGGAAAACGGCTTCACTTATAGCGGACACCTGTCAAAGTTATAAAACTGCACTAACACTAAAACTGTAGAACCACGTTTGTGTATACAATGTTTGATTATAAAAAAAGTTATACAACTTTTTAACTTTCGCTATTTGTTAACATAATAAAAAATATTATCGGGATAAATAATAGTTATTATATTAGTTGTAGTAAATAAATGAACGCAGTTTTAAATATTTTTTGATCGATCAAGTCATTTATGAATATAATATACCTACTAATATGTTAAAACATGACATTATTACTATTATATATTATTCGTTTGTTTCATGCGAGTAAATACAACTACCCCGTAAATCTTCGTTTTAACAATACAAACTCACATTTATATCTTGTTTAAATAGAAAATAATAAAAAACATAACGAATAATTGTAAAGAATTAGGTGGTTCTACAAGAAAATAATAACTGTTTACATATCCGCAATGACCGGGACGTCATTGCATAGATACACAGCTGTTTCGGTTGCTAGTGTTGCTACCTAGAAAATGCAGTCTGTTGATATAATCTAGCATGATTCATTACTTTAATATACATTGCAACGCCAGATGAATGTTAGGAATGGCTAAATTGCAGCATTGTTATAACACTTCAGCAATCACGAGTTACTTACGGCTTTGTAAGCTTGTGTTTTCAGTGGATAACAAGAACGAGAGCGTATATTGACCGGTTTTAAAAGAAAACTCCTAAAGATAGGAATTAAGCGTGTTAAATAAAGATATCCCCACTGGATGATGCCGGGATTTTTGTAAAAACAAACGTGTCATTGTCGTCAACTGGAGGACAATTGAACTGTTTTTTTCCAAGCTGAGTAAAACTTGTGTTATAGGTGCTAGATAACAATTAAACTCAATACAACAACATAAAAAATATATTTTAAATATATTTTTAGAGCAGAGCCTGTAACAATAAACTCTTCGTTAAACATTGTACAAACTAAACACAATGCTCAAAATATGTAAAATCTTTTCAGATTATATACAAAGTAATGGTCGTAGTGAGGCATAGACTAATTAAGCAGCCGTAGACTAATTAACGTTGCATTACCCGCTTCCCCTTTCCTCCACAAACACACCCTGATATTAACTTCACGCCGCCGATTACTTAATATACGTAGGAAGTGCTATTCTAGTGCTTACTGGATATGATTGCATGTTATATTGTTATCTTCTTGTAAGATTTCTTACAATTCATCTGTTAAAATTCAAACACTGTAAATGAAAACATCTTGACAGATGTTAAAAGGTATGAAGTTTCAATAAGTAAGTTCTTTATTAACAAAGAAATACAATTAAAACTATTGCACTACCTGCAGACGGTTGCAAAAAGTCTAGAGGTAGCTCAACTGATCCATATCAACACTAGTCGAAAGAGTCCCAAAGAAACTGCCTGCCACGCTGTATGACAATGCTGATGCGTTGCGCCAAATGCTCACCAGCTCACGCGTCGCATCGACCAGACGATCAAAATTTTTCGCAATTAGTTACAATTTTAGTTCGATCTATAAATATAAGTATGAACAACATGTTAAAAAACCTGTTTTAAATAACGGTTTTCCTGCTAAAATTGATAAGAAGCCGGCTCAAAGTATACGGGTAATAAACTAAGATAAGAATTAATTCGTTAATTTCGATACCAGTTTGCTAAAAAGCACGCCAAATAAAGTCTAAAGGCGAAATGAATCGAGTAATTGGCGTTAGTAACGAGTTAATCCAGCGATACTAAAACACTGGACTAAAAACTGGTTATTATTTATTAATGTTGATTAGTTAGTCGCTGGAAAGTGTATTTTACTCTTAATATAAGGTTGGTACCATATACGGAGCTAGTATCTGCTCTATATGCGTAGACACGTAGCGCGGTGATTTTTAGAAATTACTCTCAATGTGGTATGGCCATTGAACTTATTATTAAATTTGTTCTATAAATAAAAAAAAAAAAATACTGGGCTATTTAGGAATTATTTACACCGCATCCTCTAGCAGCGGTTTTGTAATGGGTAATGCAAAACACTACATAGACAGAGATTTTTTATTATAGTAAAAACCCAGCTTCTTTAACTTACCCTATTATTATTTGTTGTTATATCGGCAGTAAAAATGAACACTAAGTAAAAATTTCAAATGTCTACCTTTTCAATTTCGAAAAATGCAGCGATTTTAACTATGGGCCGAGCCAAAAAGCCGAAAAAGTAATGTTTTACATGTTTACTTAAAATTTTAGTATCTGTTTTTGTGGCATACGAAACTTTAAAACGATCTCTGAGTGTGTGAGTAAAAATTGAAACTGACTACCTATACCTACAGTTCATACGAATGACCCGGTGACAGATGGACAGACGGACGAAAGCGGAGGCTCAGTAGTATGATCCCATGATACCTTTGGGTATGAAACCCTAAAAGAAATATTTCTTTACGCTAGCATTAAAACTGTGCAGTTTGATGGCCTGATTACAGAAACTATAATATTGGTAAAGTAAATTATGTAAAATCGGTGACCGGTAGTGTTTATGGCTCATTAGAATGTAACCAACTCATTTTAAATAATTCTGACTCATTTAAAAGATAGTCGTAAAGAATTTAAGAAACTTGCAGGCGTTGGGTATTTCCGGTGCATTTTATGCATTTTTGTATAATTTGAGGATAGGTTCAACGATTTTATAAACCGACGTTGCATGATTAATAAGTTACACACCTAGTTTTATAAATAACTAATCCAGAAAAATACACTCTGCATCACCTAGCTAATCAGAGCTTGTGTCTCGGATACAAGATAAATAATAAACATAGGTACTAATAAAATGTCTATTGTTATTTGTTTTGTGTGGATTGTCTGGAATTATTTATTTTTCTATTTATTATATATTGTTTTGACCAGAAAATATTTAAAAAAAAATTACCTTTGAATTAAAATATAAAATTTAATGTGAGTGGACGCGTAAACATAAATATAGAGTTAGTCTCTAATAATTTTATTCAAGAAATATTTATTTAAAAAAAACATAACTAATTTTACATCTTTCTTCAGAATCACCCCTTTTTGGCTAACTATACATTTAAAGTGGCACCCTGTATAATACATATATTAAAATAGGTGTGTATCAAGTTGTTTTCCTAACAAAACATAGACTTCCGACAACGTTGTTACGTGGATCCGCTCAATCGAACACATTATGGCTATATCGTATTATGACACAATAACCCGTAGACGGGTTGTGGGAAATTAAATTACGTGTAACAGTACCGTTGTACTGGCAATCTGTCCTATTTATCTTATTTACTTGTAGTTAGAGGATGTCCGGGACAATTCTGCTATACTTTGTATCAAAATGTATCCGCTTAGAAGAATATGATTTTCATGTATCATGTGTTGTGTGCTATACCAAAAGTGGGTGATTCTGGAACTTAAGTGGATCATCTTTTTTTCTAAGATATTTTGAATTTCGAATATTTCTGTAATAATTTAAAAAAAAATTCTATAGGTTCGTGTTCTTACTCTTACGTTACTGTTTTGAATTCAAAGAATGTACCTACATATTTTATAATAATTTCAGGTCAAAACAAACACTAAATTATTTCGACAGAAGCGGACGTAAAAATATACGAGTTATAAGCTAGTACATCTACATATTCATGCTCTAGACTTAAGTGATACTACTATCGTTTTATTAGTCTCTCCATCCATGATTTAATTTATTTATTTATAGATAATTAGTGCAGTATAATTTATCTATCGGCCATGCATTACATATTTTAAGATCCGGATGCCATTGAGGTTGCAAATATATGAATGATATTCCGTTTCTTTTACAGAAATAATATTTCTTCATTTCTTCATTTATATGAATAAATTATATATTCATTTTACCTTCCTTTTTCTGGTAACTAGGAAGGTCATGCATTACGTAGTTTTACTGGAGTATGTGCGTCTTGGGCAGCCGAAGCTTTAAAGATCAAATCTAGGACGCAGCGGGAGAAGGTCTACCTTTGACGGGTTCGATTCCCTCCTTGGGACAAAGATTTTATAGATGTGCTGTGCTTCAGTACCGGAGTTTTTTTAAAACTTATATTAAAAAATATCAATGTAAATAATGAAAAACGTATATCAATTACGTATAAGCTCAGCCTCTTAGCTTGGGACTAGATGAACAATGTAAATTGTCGAACATTTTTTGTGGATATTTTTGTCTGAAAATATCTTTATCCGATATCATAAGCTTAAACCACTGAAAAAAATCGAAGTGAGTTACCATATTGTATCATTTTCCGTAGCGGTCTTTTGCATCGACTTATGAAAAAGTGCGCTTTGAATTGAGTTTAGTAGTATTAAAGGACGAAAGCAAATTTTGAAAATAGGCCGAGCTTATTAGGGTCGAATATGGCATAAATCAGATAGATCTTGGTTAAAACACT
Organism: Eupithecia centaureata; assembly: GCA_944547425.1. NCBI lineage: Eukaryota > Metazoa > Arthropoda > Insecta > Lepidoptera > Geometridae > Eupithecia > Eupithecia centaureata. The sequence goes on along the minus strand of OX155682.1, from coordinate 11,406,366 downwards.
TTTTTCAATGCCCACTGTCAAATCAACGTTACATAAGTTAATTAGAGAAAATCAGGTAATATACCTCAGTTCAGTTGTAAATATCAAATTACACAGTGAGCTGTTTTATTACAAGTCAATTATGAAACCGGAATGACCATGTAAGACTAATTATGACGAACAGAATGATGCTTCCGAAATTATACATTCATACAACCAAATCAACGGTGAAAGTGGCTAAAGGGTGCGTTTAGATTGATTGAACACTTCATTTTATCAATAGATATAAGGAAATAATGTATACAACCAATAGAACATAATGGTTGACCGTCCGCCTGTGACGCTAGAAGTTGCAGGATCGATTACCGCCACGGGATAAATGTTTGTCTGACTGATCCACATATTATATCATTTATTCCGAAAATTCTGTATAGTTACTTCGATATATCTCGAAGCAAAAGCAATCTATAGTCTTTATCGCAACCATTTAAAAAAATCAACAAAATATTTACTCATTGACTTAGACATAAGAACAGATCTTAAATAATAAACTAAAACAAATAAAGCAAGCGAAAGTGAAATTCTATAGACAAGTGAAATCTAAACGCAATAGGAAACTAAAACGAGTCATATCTTGCTGGTCACGTATCTCAGTGAACTTCACACCGCGCGTGTGAACGTTTTATGGAACGTGTGAAGATTTTATTGACCATGTGTGAAGATTTTATTGAACATGTAGAGTACGCTATGTGGGTAATTCTAATGGGATCATTATAGGCAATTGTGGAATTCGTGAGTATTGTTAGACTTTTTGTGTCTCTTTTCGGAAGTTTCAATTTCTCTCGGGTGTTTCACAGACACACCTGGGCCGTTATCCCACTAAGCGAATCGCTTTACCAAAACAATAGTAATTTCTTAGAGTGACGCTTTTAATTCTTTTACACAGGAAGATAATTCTTATAAAAATATATATTTATCTACCTATGTATTTTATTAAGTATATCAGTCATATAACACACAAGCTCTGCATAACTTGGATCTAATCATAGAAGAAGGAATAATATTATTCCTAATTCTGTGGATCTAATTGTCTAGCATAATTCATTATTGATAAATAGTTATTATTAATGTAATGTGAATCTATATTAGTTTCTCCGGATCGGAAGTAAACCACGCCTCCTTTAGCAACAAGTCATTAGTAAGATGCTATCGTGACTGTTTTAAAGTATTCATAACCATTTTGTAACCTCCATTCATAAGACGAGGTACTTAGACACATCAATCAAGCCAAGCGTTCAATTTGAGCTGCTTTTTTGCCAATTAATGTTTTGCAATAGTTGCGTCTACCAAACGTGCTAATCGGTTGCAGCTACCTACACGTACAGGTAATGACAAAAATTAAAACATTGTAAATTATCTACATGTCGTGTACTTTTCGTGTAAACAAGAGTACAAGAGTCCAAAAATTATTTGGCCGCATAACGGTATCCCACATGAATTATATATTTTATAATGATACAACGATCTTTTATCCATCATTTTATCTATCCATTCATCTTTTATGAACTTGCTGTATATACCTATCGAACAACCTAAGATTAATGAAGAATTGTCTTTTTAATTCCTTAAAAGCTGTGTTTTTACATAATATATTAAAGAAACTAAACAATACCCCAAAGATTATTTGATTTCGACGGGTTTTGAACCACCAGTTCAAAAATCTTTAAGACTTCCTACTTTCTTATATTTGATTGCAACTGATAGTATTCAGATCTGTTGTACTTGACTGTACTGACATTCAGCCCGTAGTTGGTGTCCGTCAAGTTAGCAGCCACACCATGGAATTTTAAGATTTTATATATGCCAATTAACTGTGCCGTCAATGCTGTATCCGGTGCCGCAAAGCATATAAATAGTGCTCCAGTACTTTAGGAGATATTGAGGGATTTCACTGTGGCTGCTATCTTGACGTCAAGCTGGCAGCCCCGCTGATTGTGAAGAAACCAAAGCTAGATTTGAATTGTGAACTATGCCAAATAACTGTTCCCATGTATATCTAGTTGTGCTATAAAGCTCAGAAATAGAGACCCTGTGGTTTATAAGATATTAGGCTCTAAACATCTACATACATTGGAGAGTACAGATGAGTACAAAAGTATTTAGTTACGATTGCAACTAGACTCGCTAGATGGCGTCTTTGTTAGACATTGCTTGTTTATGTACATCACTGACGATGTACATGTGACTCGTTAGATAGCTGATGAAACGTAGATATTTTTAAAAACATTTGCCGAAGAATTGCCATAATATTTTTTTAGATATCCCTTAGAGAAAAATAAACTTTCTAATTTTTTTTTTATTTCCTAACTTTCACTTTTCTACTACGGTCTATTCAATTAACTTATGCACTATTTTAATCATTGACGTCCTAAAGCATCTTATTACACATGTAAAAATGCAATAATAATAATAATAAGATACACAAAATAAACAAAAATAAATTTAGTAGCCTAAAAATCGGCACTTTTCAATAAAAAAATTAAAAGTCGAATATCTCGAAATGGGTTAAGTTTAGGGTAGGGGGTTTCATAGTGAAATAAGTCAGGAATGGTGGTTACTCCACGCTCTTAACGGATCTAGCACGATTTTTCCTGTAACCCTGTAGATACAGCCTGGTGACACACAGACGGACGGACAGACAGCGAAGTCTTAGAAAAAGGGTTTTGATATTCGGCGAATAAACGGTAGTTATGTACATGTTTTTTTCTTATAATAGCAGTAAAACTAAACTTAATTCTATACTTAGTTGCTTATTTTTGGCAAAATCATAATAAAAAACACTAACTAAGATCCATTGAAAGCAACAATAAAAGTGTAAGAATAACCATAAAAACACAAAAATATTATTTATTAAAAACATCCTTCATCACAAGTTGATTCTCTCGGAGTTATAATCACCCCCTTTCGGCTGAGGACATAATATATAATAATGTAACATGACACTAAGTATAAAATGTTTTAGATGAATGTACAGACTCTACATACCTATTTATTTCAGCAAAGGTGTTTTTACCTATATTTGTTTTTTTTTTGTGTAGGTAGACCTTGCTGGCCACACTGGTCATGCTTTCTGATTGTTTACTTTACATTCCAGTGTCTATGGTGGCTTAGCTACAGTTTTTCATAAGAAGAAATTATCAATCAATAAGAATTAAATACAAATAAGATTTGTATGTTTGTCCTTAGTATATTATCGTCTTTTGTGGCTTCAGCAGTACTTGCTCGTCCAGAAATAATAATAAACGACTATTATTATTTCTAGGCGAGTAAATGCTTTAGCTGCAATAAACGCCATCTAGCGATTGATTGCAATCGTATCACTTTTGTATTATGTATTTTAATCTTAACACTTTTGTACTCATCTGTTTTCTCAAATGTATGTAGATGTTTAGAGCCTAATATCTTTTAAACCACAGGGTCTCTATTTCTGAGCTTTACAGCACAACTAGAAATACATGGGAACAGTTATTTGGCATAGTTCACAATTCAAATCTAGCTTTGGTTTCTTCACAATCAGCGGGGCTGCCAGCTTGACGTCAAGATAGCAGCCACAGTGAAATCCCTCAATATCTCCTAAAGTACTGGAGCACTATTTATATGCTTTGCGGCACCGGATACAGCATTGACGGCACAGTTAATTGGCATATTTATAATCTTAAAATTCCATGGTGTGGCTGCTAACTTGACGGACACCGTAGTTGAAGTTCCTATAAAAATACTCTGGTGATTGAAGTACTGAATTGGCAGCTATCACTCTTCAATAAGCTTGTGTCGAAGTGTTACAAAATAATAACAGACTATTTGACAGTGACATCTCTTTTAGACAGCCTATTTCCGAAAGAGTCGTTTTTAATAAACGACTTGGCATGAAAAACAACGTTATAAGCCACTAATTTCTAATAATCTATATCCTAAGTTTATTTGAATGAATATTTTTTAAAAATGTCCATAAAATATTTATAAACAATTATGAATCCATTATTTGTAACTCGATTAGAAACACAACAATTAATCAAACCGGCCGCGTGCGAGTTGAACTAGCGCACGAAGAGTTCCGGCAAAACGGCAAAAAAAAAACATAATATTATCTGTTGTAAGGGAGCCCCCTTAAATATTTATTAGATTCTGTTTTGTTTCTGTTGTTATAGCGACAACAGAAATACATCACCTGTGCTAATTTCAATTGTCTATCTATCACGGTTCATGAGATATTTACAGCCTGGTGACAGACGGACAACGTCTTAGTATTAGGGTTCCGTTTTACCATTTGGTTACGGAACCCTAACAAGCATAATATTAATTTGTAATCTGTCGTGTTGTACAAATAAATCCCACACACGTTGCTGACTATACGAAGAGTAATTAATAAAACTTATAATTTAAACAAAAGTTATACCGCGAAATTACCTAATTTGAATGTTTGCGTTGCATGACATTGGCTTAAGACAGAAATATAACTCCAGAGAATTCTGAGACAATTTTGCTAAATTTTATTTTTCATCAACATCCCACTGATGGACATAGCCTTCCCTGACAAGCGCTTTAGTGGTATTTTGCTGTTCAGGTTTTTTGAATGTATGTTTCACGAAGGTTTTTGTTCGACTTTTCTGTTACTACTTACTAGTTTTCTGATATTTTGTGCTGACGTTTTTCGTTTACCCAAAAAACAGATCAAAACTACGCAAAATAGAATATCTGTACCTACCTATCGATGTTATCTCGTTAAAATAATGGATCACTGTAGAAGCAACAAAAAACAGTCATGAAAACAGCTAGAAGAATAGTTAACTAGTTACTTATTAATTTCATGAACAAGTTCGCTCAACTTGGCCTTCAGCACTAAAATTATGGCCACTTTGTTTTTATATCATAACTACAAGATGTGAAAGTAACAAATTTTGTTATTGTATATTTGGTACATTTCAAGGTGGATTTTTCGTTGGACACGGCTAATTTAGTTGTCACAACTAGACTAGATTTAATGATCTAAGAAGAATGGGCGATACAAGTATAATTTGAGTCACGCAAGCAGAATGCAATATTAATAAGCGATATTTTTTTAACTGACAATTCGTTTGCCGGTTCTACAATGTTTTTATTTTACGATCTTTACTTATCCTTGTTATATTGAGAATATTCAATATCAATAAATGTTTAAATCAACTTGCATGGGGCTTACAGTATAAGCCCGATACCAATAGACAGCAGGGTATTTGGTGTATCGTTTGCCAAAATAAAATTAAGGGATCGTAATAAAATTATTCATGGGGCCAGCAGTTTTTGCAGTTGGGTAGTTGAAACACTCCCTCACCCACCAGTTTTTACATCCTTTTTAATAGAATAAGAAATCAGAACTCAACAACTTTAAGCCTAACATCTTACAAAACAAAAACTCTTAGACAAGACCAATTTTAAACTATAAGTACTGTGAAATAAAGTGTTATTGGTTTTCTCTTCATTTCTTTTTCTACTATTAGAAGAAATTAAAAAGCAACACTACAATAAAAACCCAACATTAAAATTTATTCCTTACTTTTACCGTTCTTTTACCTCATTAATTATCTGCCATTGTTTTTAATCAACACCATCACATTTCCGCTGACAAAGAGACCATGGTCACGCTCCATGATTAGCGTGACACTTGACAAGATTATGACAGTTTCCGATGTTGCCAGATCGGTTAGCCACGCATGGTGCCCGCTGATCTTTTTTTAATGGGACTTGCCTAACTGGGGCTCCTCTGTCTGTAGCAACTGCTTTAGATCTAGTGCTACAACTTGTGCGGTCTAGAATATAGTAATTGTTTTTTTAGAAAGCTGAACAAAGATGCAAGATAACACAAGCTGTACTTAGCTTGGGGCTGGATGATGCTGTGTAGATTGTGTAGCATTATCATATTATTTTAAATTATCATCATACATCTAATTAAGATGATTTTTAACAGGCTTACGTTTCTCTAGCTTATGAACCGGCTAATCTGTGTGCGATATAAAGTCCTGTAGAATTTAACGTAATTTATCGCTACACTGGAATGTAAATTGGTTTAACTATTTGCCTTGTGTCACAGAACTATTATTTCATTGCCTACAGCGTAATATTGAATACGATCGATTAGTTAGTCGATATGAAATTAATGTCACAATGTTACTCTATGCTAGTTTCGGTAAATTATAGAGCCTGCTCGATAATAAAATAATGACGGACCGTACCTAACTACATAATGGTACGGTGTATGAGTGAAGTAGGGGTACTTTACCATGCAATACTTGGCCGAGTGATTTTCTCCAAGAATTTATTCAATCAGCCAATTATTAGCTTAGATATTTTTGTATAGGATAGATAGATAGAAATGTGATACATTGCGTAAATTACTGAAGTTTTAGGGATGAATTTCGAACATTTACGCATTTTTTTCAATTATAACCTAGACAACTGTTCTTGGCCAAAAGTAAAGAGTCAGAAACAAGAAGTGATAAGTAAATCTCAACACTATTGTTTATGTCGAAGACGCCACTTAAATCCGCGACCTTTCCTCATTACTTGATTGCGATAATCGATAGCACAACATGTGAAAAATCTATACCAAAAACCTTTTATCTAAGGAGCAAATATTATGAAAACAAAAACCCTGAGTCACGTAAAACGCGTACATTTTTCATTTACTCTGTCGAGTTGCGAGCGCGTTGAAATCTTTTGTATGGAAAAACGCTGCTGGTCTAACCAGTCAAAAAGCAGTCACGTGTCCAAACGATTCGCGTTTTATGAAAAGAATTCAGGACGCGAATTTGGGACACTCTAATCGTTTTTTTGTCTGATAGACCCCAATTCATCATCATCAACCTATATTAGTCCACAGCTGGACATATGCCATAACATAAGCGCCAACTGACTGTATCATTTAGGAGCAATGCCCATAATCCCCACTCTGGGCATGCGGGTTGGGGATCGCAGACCCCTTTATATAGTAATATATTATTTACAGGCACTTAGTATACTGTTATTACTGCATCATAATTTTAATGAAAAAATTGTGTGATTTCTAAATTGTAATTTATACTAATTAATTAATGATTGCAGAAGTTTTTATAGCGTCGCATTTTAATGTTTCCTTACACTGTCGGACACGGTCGTTGCGGTTTTGAATTAGTGAATCATTTCTTAATATCTTATATATCCAACTAAATAACATAGTGGTTACTGTATTAGGAATTTATTTTAGTAAGATTTGAAGAGTGTTTTACAACAATGATCTGTTCTTTTATTGATATATTTCCAGTATACACCTTTAAATTTAGTGAATTAAATAATGAATTTTACTAACAACGAAAATCACAAGCAAAGGAATAGAAAAATTACAATTAGTATTTACAATTGAAATCATTGAGCTAACTGCAGACGGTTGCAAACAGTCTAAAGGTAGCTCAATTGATCCATGTCAATACCAGTCGGAAGCGTCCCCAAGACACTGGCTGCATTACCACGCTGTATGGCAATGCTGATGCGCTGAGTATTTTATTTGCTGAACATAATTACAGGAGGTATTAATTTAAGAAATTCTGCCTCAAAGTGCATGCTGATATTCGTAACAACTCTGGTTCGTAATTAACTCATCTACAGCCATAATGAAGTGGTGTACAATAAATAAATACATCTGTGTCAGTATTCAGATTCTAAGTTAATTATATTATTATTAACTCATTGATTTTAAACTAAAATATTGCCCATTACTAGTAGGGTTCGCAAACATCTGATATAAATGTAAAGGTTGCTCACAAATTTAGTTCAAATCGTTAATTACTTGGGTGTCGTGATAAGTTACCGGTAATGGCTATCGAGAACTAGCATCGCCTGACTCCGATCTGAATATTATATAGGCACTAGTTTTAAGGCTACGTTTGAAAATGTAATTATACAGTTACCTACCTTATTTGAGTGAGGAAAAAAATGTTAAGAAAAACAAATCTAAGTCATAATCAAAAATCAGATGTGTCAAAAACGGCATCAGCAACAATTCTGCTACGAACCCAATTAGTGTTAGAGGGTCCGAAGGCTCACCTAGTCATAATGAATTCTTCAATCCACGAAAGTTTTTATAAGTACAGCAAATTAACGACTTGTTTATATTGACATGGTTTTTAATAGAATACTGTATAATTTTTTGAATTAATTTCTACTTATGCGACTTAAAAGTGATTAATTAAAGGCAACAAGGTTTAACTAGTGCAAAAACAAGGCAGGGCCATGAGTCGTGAAAGTATTGTGGTGTCAAGGTCCACTGCTGGTAGACCGTTCAATAAAAAAGTAAACTTTATAACCTTTGCCGAAAAAGGTCATTAGCATATAATAGCAATTACTAGCGACCCGCCCCGGCTTCGCACGGTTTTAATATACGTATAAACCTTCCTCTTGAATTATTCAATAAATAAAAAAACCGCATCAAATTCCGTTGCGTAGTTTTAAAGATTTAAGCGGACATAGGGATATAAGGAAAGAGAAAGCGACTTTGTTTTATACTATGTCGTGATTTATGATCACTCTCTGAATGATGCTCTAATCTTGTCTCTTCGTATTAATGGAACATCTTTATTAACAACGAAAATTACAATCAAGGAATATAAAAAAATACTACTAGTATATTACAATTGAAACCAAAGATACAAACGACTTCTGGTTATTGTATAATATGCCTTTGTTAAAATTTAGGCTTTAGTTATCACATAATAATTAGCATTCATACGAATAAATAATGCCGATTAGATGCGTCTAAGACGGTAGCTTTGATTTATTTGGTAGTAAATTTATTTATCTTAAATTAAAATATATTCATCGTTGATTTATCAATTTCAAACTAATCAACATATACTTATTTTTGTTTTCATTATATTATTCTAATACAAATAAATTTACTATCAAATTACTAAAAGCCATCGTCTATTGAATGCATTTAATTGATATAGATTTAGATCAGTTCAGCTACTTTTAGATTGTTTGCAACAGTATGCAGTCAACTCAACTAATTCAAAACAAGTTCTTTCTCATTTTTTATTTTGTTTTTCTTTGTATTTCTTTTTGTAGTTTTCTTTGAAAAAGAGTTCCAATCACCAAAAATAAATTATATAATCGAACCTAGGTCATAATCATCATCATTCGCCTATATCAGTTCACTGCTGGTCATAGGCCTCCCCTAACTAGGGCCATAGCACAAACTTTTGTTACCGGATAAATACCTAAACAGATAAATTGTTTTTTGTAATTAAAAACAATCTAGTTTGATTTAATTTGACATTCGTGAACAGTTATGAAACCAGCTATTCTACTACCACTGTGACTTGATAAATGACTAAGATTTTCAAATACAGTATATCACATTAATATTGCATTAAGAGTCTGTTACGTTACTCGCCACTTAATATAATTGAATTAAAGCATGAAACCAGCCTTTGAATTGCAATTTTATATTGGATATAAAGAAATCGTTGTTCATTTTCTGATTTTTGTCTTGAACTTCTGAATGTTGCTCAGTATATTGAATTCAGGTGATTCAACCACTCTTATAGTGTTATGCGCAGGTTTTATCACATTATTATCGTGAATCTTTGTTTAACCACAATCTCGCCTTATGTTAAGTGACGGTGTGAATATATAATAATGGTCTAGAAAGAACCTATTATATATTTTAAAACAGAACCGGAAAAACAGAAGCAGGCAGCGAGTTCCAAACCTTAGCCGTGTGAATGATTAAGTTAGATTGAGGATCGCTTAGTATGATTTGAAGGAATAGCTGAAGTTCAAGGGACTTGAATGGATTGACCTTTGAGTTCGGTTTAGGTACTCCTGCGTCGCTAAAGGTCACGGGTTCGACTCCGACCGAATGCGAAATTTTCGGCCGATCCGCAAATATTTGTTCTGGGTGTTTTCTATGTGTTAAAAATATCTTTATAGTAATATAATATATAAGTTCTGCTCCTTTTGGGGGTAGATGATGGTGTGTGGATTGTCCAGCATTATTATTTTTAATTTCACATAAATACAAAAACACTTTAACTTTAAAAAATAGTCAAGCTCTAAAATGATAAATGCATGTAAAATACAACGAAAACTTTCATCATCGTTTTCAAAACTCCACAATTTACACTTACTCTTTATTGTAGACTTGGTATCATTTTAATCAGCTGTTTACTACATAAATACCATGTATGTACAAAATTGCTTGCGGTTAGTTTTGCAACGTAAATATAAGTAGATAGTATTCATATTTGCATAACACCACCAATTTACCATTGGATACGAAAATTATGAAATTGTCGAGAGACTGGACAATGCAAGACAAAGGCCCTTGCTCAGCCATAAGCTTAGACCTACTAATGGTAAATTGTAGTAAGTAACTACAAATACCTACGCACATAATGGGACTAGATGCCTATAGCAAGTTTAAAATCTGGAAATATAATTCCAAAAAACATCTACATCTACCTAGCTCCATCACTGTGGCTCCCAATTTTAACATTTTCAAGTCAAGGCTAAAACACTGGCTTGTCGAGCAAACCTTCTACACCGTGGAGGAATTTCTATGTTGGATGGTTAACCTACCCTCAATGTAATATTTGTACTACATAGGTAGGTAGTTACTCTATGTATGTCTAATTTCTATTTTTGTTTTTATTTATTTTATCTTGTAATTCTTATTATTCATAATTAGGTATGTGTATTACGAATTTAATCAAAATTGTATAGATAAACTTATAATTACCCACCTTTTTGGAAATCTTTGACGTGTATATTTTGTTATATCAATAAATGAATCTGAATCTGAATCATAATTGAGAACCTCATCTTTTTTAAGTCGATTGAAAATACTCTTTACGCAATATTATAAAATAAATAATTCTTTAAGTGTAAACTGTACTTACTGCCCACACTCAGTATTAAGTAGAGCATATTACCAACATCTTACTTGTCAGCTCATTAAATTGTGAAACAACGTTTATAACAATTTAGTATTTCTTTTGTTTCAATCTGAAGATCTCGGCTTATTTCGGCAATCACACTTCATGTTGTGTCATTTAAGCGTGATTTAAAAACGTGATTAAATCTGGACGTATTTTAGTTTAAACTTTCTCTGTTTTCTATTTTAAGATTCCTTATTTCACTTAAGACATTACTTAATACCTTTTCAAAATAACATTTTGGTGATCACACAACATAAATAGATACCGTTAGGTAGAAAATACACATATTATTAAATTTCAGAAATTACCTACCATTATAAATATATATGTCAACATAGACCTTACAAAAACCATTATTGTCTACGAAATCAAATATGTAGTGTTAACAATTTTTTGTTCTGTATTAGAAAGTATTTTTCTTAAAGCTAATATGTAATGCGATCTTTGTATAACAAAAATGTTCCAAACAAAACACGAACCAAAGATCGCGTGAAACTGGAAGTGGCTCCACGTTTAGTGTTGTATAAATCTTTTTCCAGTCTTCTACGGAATTCATGTATTAAATATTAATTATGTTTTATTATTTTTCAGGTAATGTCTCGTAAGGATATCACGCAGTAAGATCCTTCAGTCCAGATTCTAAGATTTTCAGAGTAACCAATATTACGAAGGCGAATATTTGGATAGATGGATAGATGTTTGTTATTCACAACAAAACCGCTTGACGGATTGAACTGAAATTCCCTAAGACTTAGGTTTTATTCCATTCATCAGTTCCCGTGGATTTGAAATAACCTTTAAACGTTTCCATAGAAACAAACCGTGCGAAGCAGAAACACTACTGTAAAAACTTAAGTTTTAATCATTTGGCGAGTTAAAAAAAAAAATGGCTTCCTATTTTTCCAAAAAATGATCATTTTCAATGTAGTCGGAGTCAACGAAATATGCATTATTGAGGACAACTCAAAACTACTGGTCAACATTTGACCTCAAATATATGGACATGAAAAGTACCAGCTATTAAATAAAAAACATTCACTCAAAATCATTACACCTAGATCAAAATTTTCTTGCATTAAAAGTCGGTATTAAAAAAAATTCACAACAATAATACGCTTGCGACCGATTCGGATTGGCGATTCGGTTAATAGGCATTCGGATAATCTGCGTTGTACTGTATTTCTTTTATCCCTCGTGGCATAACTGTTTAACACATCCAGTATTGTTGTACCCTATGCATGCAATGATTCGTGGGCAGCTTCCGAGAGCAATAACTTCTCACGAGCGGACGTTGCGCTTGCACATGTCAGTTACAATTTCAGTAATTTGCATAATTAGTCTGCACCCGGACCGTTTCTCACGGACCTCGCAATTAGCGCCGTGAGGCAAGGACAACCTGAATAACTTAAATTATCTTTGTCTCAAATAACAAGAGCTATCTTACTAATGTTATAAACGTGAAAGTTTGTAAGTTTGGATGGATGGATGGATGGATGTATGTTTGTTACTCTTTCACGCAAAAACTACAGAACGGATATGGATGAAATTTGGCACAAAGATAGATTATAGTCTGGAATAACACATAGGCTATATTTAATCTCGGAATTCCCTCGCGAACGGGAATTACGCGGATGAAACCGCGAAGCGCTGCTAGTAATAAATAATGCTGGACGATCCACAGCACAACAGTGTTAAAGTCTCTTAATTGGAGAAGGTCAATATGGAAGCTAGTTTTTTAAAATCATTCTTGGAGATCAAAATTCAAAAATACTTTGACAAGGTTGCCATTGTGATCGCGAAAGGATAATTTTACGCTTACTCATATTTTATGAGACTTGAGCAGAGCGGGAACTATGTAAACAAAACCAATAAACCCCATGCAAAAACGATTCGACTTGGTTTCCAGCTTTGGATAACCGTTCGATCAGTTTTATAAAACTTACTTATCAGCGGTAACCATATAATTATTGTGTAACGTTAATGAACGAATGAATACTTTACTTATTACATTATTATGTCTATCTTACAATTAATCAACACCAATTCTGACCCATGGACATAAACGAACAATAATCTACCATCTACGAACTTCAAACCACGTATAATACTAATTACAAGTTTTTAACTGTTATATCACCAACTTCAAGTATTTTCACGCGGTTTGGATATATAATGCATGCTTACCAACCGTGGAATGATTTTGACATTGCTTTGTTTTAGATTTCTTTATTTTGGTCTAAGTGGTAGTTTCTTCCAATTATCTATTCAAATTCGAAATTATACATAGTTACGTGATCGCGATAGATATGCCTTCTCTGATTGTTCTTTTTCGGAGGTAAAATCACATCAAACGCGGTTTGCATGCCGAGATGGATGTATATTTCTTATTTTTTTAAGCAAAATCTACTTTTAGACCAAATTCATTTTTTACGGGACACATCAAAGACTTAAAACTAAAGCCGTGCTCACTTTTGATACATTTTTGTCCTAATTTTATTCTTCTATTTTTACTAGTAAATAATTAAACTATATAATAACATCTGTAGGCTACGTTTTATCCCGGTAACCATGCATGCGAAACCGCGGGCAGCAGTGACTTACATGGTTATTATAGAGGTATTTCAACAGTTTCGGGTTTTAAGAATTTATACATCCTAGAAATATACGATCTACACGGGTCATGAATCGCAACCTTCCACTCAGTACTGAAATACGCTACCAAAGGAAGTTCATTTTGGAGCCTCTACAGACTCTAACGCCGTTTCAAATCAGGTTACTTTTCACGTCAGTTTTAGTCGTTGCGTCGTCAACACGATGGTAGAATAAGAAAATATCCTACACAAAAATTACAATTGATTCAGTAATAGAAACACAAATAGGAATATTATGATGTACGAGCGAGATGTACGACTTATTGTAAGTTACATAATACGATACAAATCGACGAGCAAACATAACAAATAAACAACTAGATAGAATGCGGATACATATTCCGGCCTACTCCCATCCGCTCATTTGCGTACATAGATACATAAACAGCTTTGTATTATGTGTATGCGTTTACGCAATTTATAGGAACAATTCGCTAACAAGAAGCGGCTTATATAAACTGCATTTACAATGAAAGCGGTTTTGAAGTATAAGATAAGGAAACTGTAGCCGCGCCGGATCGTATCAACCCGTCTATTAAATTGAATTTGCCGAATTTTAATGAGTAATTCAGTTAATTTGCTATGTCGACTGTTAAACGACCAAGTTTAACAAGATGGCTAAAAGTTACGAGTACTTACTGCATACCTACTGCTACTGCGCAAAGATGAAGTAAATATTTTATCTCGACATTCGAATTACTGAGTGCGAATACGACGTAAAATATATAAATATAAAAAATATATATAAATATAACGAAAATACATAAATTTGGAAGGACTGTATGATTTTTACAGTAGGTTCTCAAATATTAATAAAATCTAAAGCAATTCAGTTCTTCTGTAATAAGAGGAATAAAAAATTGCCTAACTTACGTATATATATATTAAATGGATTATGGGTAATTTTCTTTGTTAATATTATAATCTACTCAGTTATAACCTACATAGATGTGACCGCCTGTGTAACTGAACTATTTAATTAACGTAGAGTTACTTACGTTAGTAGCGTTATTATGGATAAATAAATAAATTAAAATTCGCTTCCTCTAATGATCTCTATGTAAATGCATTCAGTGGTGAAAGTGTTGATATCAGGAGCTGGTTTGCAATAGATCTTATTTCAAACACATTAAAAGCACTTATTTATTTAGAAATTCAACAAGAACTCAATTTGGTTACCACCTTATTAAAATACCAGCAGCGACTCGCGGTTTCACCCGCGTAATTCCCGTGCCCGTCGGAATCCCGGGATAAAATATAGCCTATGTGTTATTCCAGACGTCTATCTCTGTACAAAATTTCATCCATACCCGTTCAGTAGTTTTTGCGTAAAAGAGTAACAAACATCCATCCATACTTACAAACTTTCGCGTTTAATATTAGTAGGATGTATTAAAATACCTAAAAGACACTCCACGATTCGAATGTCAGACAGTTTTAATTCAATCTTAATTGACATGTTTTGGCTGACCCTAAATATTATCGTTTTCGCAGCCTAGCCTTAATAATTAACCTACAGCATTAATAATTTTAACGTTTACTACCATTGCAGTTATTGGCTTAGACCTATAAAACTTAGATTTATAAATTTTAGTAGGTAGTTATATGAACTTGTAAAATCTAAATAGTCAATTCCTGCATGCATCTTCTAAAGACTTCCGTTTTTAAGTGTGCATCAAACTGTATGAATCATCACTACGTCATCATCATCATCAGCCTATATTAGTCCACTGCTGGACATAGGCCTCCCCTAATGAGCGCCATAGCGCCCTGTCTTCAGCTTGCCGCATCCAGCATCTGCCAGCAGTCCTTCGCAGATCGTCATCCCACCTGGCCGGAGGGCGTCCTACACTACGTTTGCCGAGTCACTACGTACATCACTACGTAGTATAAAACAAAGTCACTTTATTTGTCTCATGTCCCTATGTACCGTTGTATGCTTAAATGTTTAAAACTACGCAACGGATTTTGATGCGGTTTTTTAATAGATAGAGTGATTCAAGGGGATGGTTTATACTCGTACGTATAAAACCGTGCGAAGCCGGGGCGGATCGCTAGTAAGATATAAATTAATTTTCCAATCATTACTTTGAAAGTGTCATTAGTTCATTTGTTAGATACAGTTGTCTATGTGCGAAGAGCCATCATCATCCGCAATCCGATTTCACCCACTGGTGGGTATACGCATCCAAGCTTTTGTGGCTTATAAAACTGCGCGTGATCACGTGACTCGCAGTCAAATAAGCGGGTAGAGTAACCATTAGTAAATGCAGTTGGTACAAAGGGAAACTCAACTAATTTTACAGCTCTATCACTTTAATTTCATTACTTTTTTCTCACAATGATAATAGGTTTAGTTACTTACAGAAATAATTTCTTTCGTTAAAAATAATTTGGTTTCCTTAAAAAAACCTATTGTAACTATATATGATTCTTTGTTGTCATAAAATTTGAAAGCGGAATCAAATTTAAAATCTTTATTAATAAACTTTCTCTAAATGCATTGTTTGGTTCAGATACTTTTATTTGCGTACCCGTTTCAATTAGATTTTTCATTACATAAGCCTACATAGGGTTGCCACTTAAAAAAATTTCATGTTGTCAAAATATTTTCGGCAATAGATAAACAACGACTTTCACACTCCAGTAATCCATTACTTTTTTCCCTTTTAGAAAAGAAAAAACAAACAATACACAAGTAGGTTTTTACAATTGAATCATTGACATAACTGTGTTACTGGCTACTAGGCACAGTTTGAAATTGTAATTATTAATGTTTATGACTTCATGTTTTCATCATATATTACTGGGAATGCATCAATCTTTCCATCTATCTAAGACATAACTATTGCTTTGTCACAGCCTGTTTATTGTAAGATAAGCAAGCCTAGAAAATAAATATTCAAGCAAGCGAGGAAAACGTTGCCACATTCGCATTAAATAGCGATTTTTTAAATGAGGCAACCCTAGCTAGATTAAACACACTAGCATTACTTACACTTTTGCAACTTTCGCAAACGGCTTAATTTAGGAGGCGATAATTACTGGCAAGTAGGTGTTAATTTATGATCTCTTTATTCAAGGCATGAAATTGAGATTTACATGAGCGTTTCTTACGCACAGTTTACGTGCATCTTGATGACGACAAATAATCGCATTTTATAAGAGATATCCATTGTAGAAACAAGCTTTCGCCCATGGCTTCAGATAGTTCCTGTTTTAAAGATCCTGTTTTTAAGGAATATACTACAGCTTTTATGTTATCCTAGCACTAAATCTTTATAAGTGATTTATCAATTTAATAATATTATAAATACACTAACCAACTGACTGACTGACTGACAACCGCTGGTCCTACAGACTTAAAACGTAGTGTATGTTTATTTTGGGTGTAGGGGTGTACTAAGAAGAACTTTGTAAATCAGCATCTTAAAAAATAAGATAAAATTTTGCCCCTGTAACATAGAAGGTAAACAAAAATATTTTACCAAAATACTTACCTAATAAACTCTTGTACGTGAAAGTCTAAAAAGCACTCTTTTCTTCAAGATCCAGGGTTATATCAGAAATTACGAGTATGTTGGCAAAAACAGAGTACTTACGGAGTTTTCAAAATCCATTTATATTGTTTCGGATATATGTATATATAATTTGTGGTAGGTACTTATTGATAATAATTTTTCATTACTCATACTTGGAAAGTAGGTCTGAAGTTGCCTGAAGAGAGGGTTGAAAGTGATACTTTTCAGCCCTAGGGAGAATCTTTTTCAACTGAAAGCTATCACTTTTCTTTTGAAACATGATAATGGCAGAATGAAAAAAATAATGGCTGAAACTAAAACAAAAATTGCGGAAAAGCGGCTATTCGATCTTTATTTGTTTTCTCGTATCGTTGAGTTTAACATAGAATTTTTAATTTTTCTTTAGCTAGCTTGCGTTTTTATTTATATTTCCTTGTATAATGAAAAGCACAGTGCTTACCTCGGGTGAAAGTAACTTATTTAGTCCCTCGAACTATTGGCGCCCTCGCTATGCTCGGGAATGCATAACTAACTTTCAACCCTAGGGTAACAATATACTATAAACGTCAATTACGTTATCAAACGTAACAGTTTCGTAATGAAACACGGAATAAACACAGGTATCTAGGTATATTAGAAACAGTCGTGTAAATCAATCACTAATGCTAAGACAGTTATTGAGACCAATCCACGTAACCTAGATCATAATTCAAAAGTTAGATATCTTTCTTTCTCTATTTAGCTTTTTAAAGGTATTGCATGGTCTAAATTTTAAACATACTCGTAAGGAAGCCTTTCGGTATGTTTATGGATTGTGCAAATATGCATTGCGTTTTGTATATTTTAATAATTTTCCCTAAAGAGTTTGAAGGATCTGAAGTACCACTGATATATAATACTTGTATAAGCCCGCGTCTTCACACGCGTTGTGTCTATGGAAACGTTTCAAAGCTATTTCTATCCCATGGGAACTGATTTGACGAAAAGTAGTACTTACATGTGTTATTCAAGGGAAGGACTAAATCTATTCTAAATTTCAGCCCGATTCTGTAGTTTTTGCGTGAAAATGGAACAATCTTTCGCATATTATAATTATACTAGCGACCCGTCCCGGCTTCGCACGGTTGTATTATATGTATAAATCTTCCTATTAAATCACTCTATCTATTAAAAAAACCGCATCAAAATCCGTTGCGTAGTTTTAAAGATTTAAGCGTTCAAAGGGAGATAGGGATATAGGGACAGAGAAAGCTACTTTGTTCTATAATATGTGATTAAGAATATGGATAAGTGGTATAATTTTAGTTAATATAAACAGAATAATGGTTATCATTCAGATCTTTGCTCACTCTGGTGGATAAGACCAACACTCTGTCTAAAGATGGTGGCGCTCCTTTGAAAATATCCATCATAGTTATTATGGGTTGTGCATTGTATTATCAAACCATTGTGGTTTCCTTTCCGTACATTGAGTTCCATACATTAGCGTCCCAGCCGCATGGAGAGGAACTATATTTGAGAGGTAAAAAATTCTTCTTAGGTATGATTTTTGCTACTTTTTCTACCACTTTATCCAATTTTAGTGTAGTTTTCGAATGGGTTTCAGTGATAATATTTTCCTTTATAAATTTATTCTGTAAAACTTTGACAACATTGTCAAGTAAGTGGTAGTTCACATTTTTTGTTTTGGTACAAGCAAACCTAAACTAGCCACTCTCATCAGTTAACATTGACTTAATAATTAATTATGAAAAAAAAACTTTTGATAGAAACGTCAATTAAAATAAGTCTATACCACTTAACTTTGTACCACCTTTACATACTTGTAATTTTGTGACACAATATAAACACTTTTTAGTTTTACTTTAACCTTCACAAGAATGCCTTAAGGCTTTTTCCTTAAGGAATGTGTAAAGACAGCACCAGTTTTCATAGCGCGTCTAACAAATCAGTTCAATCAGACAATATGTTAGTTTCATTTAGCTTGCACTTTGCTTAAGCTCCAGCTTTTAGTTTCATAGATATTTAATGGAATAACAGCTATGTGCTCTAATTACAACGTCGTAAGCCCTATAATTACTTAACAAACCTATCTCAATTCAGACATCATGACGCTGGTTGTTAAAGCTCTGAAGACTTACGTAAGTGTGGAATAGCTATCAGCAATCAAAGCTGATGTAATGGAAATCTGTTGATATACAAACCGTTAATTGGTATTTAACAGAGCCTATATCGTTTTACCATAAAATAGGTATGTTGGTACCATAATTATATTTATAACTTATCAGAATCAGTTGTCTATCAGTTGACAGTGATCAGTTAACAAATTTCTTGTTTTATTCGTAAATATACAACCAGCTCATGCTGAGACAGTGACAGTTTTGTGACTCACACAAACTGTTATATTGTATATTGTATTCTTTTGTTATCTTTATTTTATGTGTTTGAGTAACAAATAAAGTTTTCTATTCTATTCTATTTCTAATATCTAAATTCTAAATCATGATTTACAGTTTGGTCAAAGACACACAATGGCCACGTTTAAAAAACGTACCTATAAACTGAGTTAAACTCTTTAAAGCAAAAATATAAAATAAACATCATCAGTGTAATCGAAGTCTGTAAAATATGCAATCATAAAGGTGACAAATCTAAATCGAGCTGTCCTGTGCTGTACTGCGCTGTGCTATGTTTGGTCAACTTGCTCGTCTAATGTCTTAATGAGGATACAAACTAACCATGCTGTGCTGCGCTGTGCGAGGCTACGCTGTTTCTATTGACCAAACAGCGCAGTACAGCGCAGCACAGCTCGATTTAGATTTGTCACCCTGAGAATACTAATCCTAAAACTACTGAGATCTTGACAATGTATATGGGACTACATGAGAAGCAACAGATTTCAAATAAAAAAAATCTCAAAATCGGTACACCCAGTAAAAAGGAGGTAGGTAACACACAAAAAAACAGTCGAATTGAGGATCTTTTTATTTACACAAAAAGGTATTAAAATCAAATGCCACACACGTATCTAAAGAGCCGGCCGTGACTGAAGTTATTATTCTTCACCCAAGTGACTAGACGAAAAGATCACTTAGCGGACATGTCATTACACTTAGAGCGAACTTGACTCGGGTTCTAAGCACCAATTTAACTTTACTTTCACTGTTTTCCGCTTGAATAAACACGATTGTGTTGGGTCTTCGAGCCGGATACTCTTGATAGTAGACTGTGTATAGATTTAAATTATGTGAATTAGAGGTTTAAACACGTTAAACCTTTTAGAATGATTTATATTACCTAATGTAGATTACCTAGTACACTCGCATAGCTTTAAACTGCAATCGTTTCATCGCGGGTTGATCAACACAATATTTTACTATTTCTGTACAATCAACTACGCTGGTATTTCATTTGAAATGTAATATTGTTCGATCAAATGCTTTTGATATCATTCAATAATGAAAAATGATAAAAATGATAAAAATCAACCTTGTGTCATGGAACGTAAAAATGAAAAAGATCAATTATCTATACTTATAATAAAACTGTAACAGGTCCAATTCTGTACATTGAAGATATTTTGAAAATTTTTTTTGGAGGGCACTCTATTATCGATACTCAAGCCAAAACTGTCATTTTTTTTATTCATGTCTGTCTGTCTGTCTGTCTGTCTGTCTGTCTGTATCGTAAACGCGCATCACGCCGAAACTACTTGATGGATTGAAATGAAACTCGGCATGATTATAGGTCATACTACGAGGAAGGACATAGGATACTTTTTATCCCGGAATTCAGTAAGGTTCTCATGGGAGAGGGTATGAAAGTAAAATTCCTTTACCGCGCATCACGCCGAAACTGCTGAATGAATTGGAATGAAACTCAGGACGATTTGAGTTCATAGTACAAGGAAGGACATGGGATACTTTTTTTCCGAAATTCAGTAAGGTTCCCCTGGGAGAGAGGGTGGAACAAAAATTCTTTAACCACGCATCACGACGGAATTGAATGAATTCGAATGGAACTCGGGACGATTGGACATGGGATACATTTTATCCCGGAATTCAAAAATTTCTCACAACATCTGAACGACGCGTGTGTACGCGTCGTTCAGATGCAGTGAGAAATTTTTGAAAACCCGTATAGCCCAGGGGAACCAAACTGAATTGAACTGATAAACGCGAAAGTTTGTAAGTATGAATGGATAGATGGATGGATGTTTGTTACTCTTTCACGCAAAAACTGCTGAACGGATCTGGATGAAATGGCACAGAGATAGATTTATTTAATTTAATTTAATTTTATTTAATTTTTTTTAATTTATCTCGAAAATCCCACGGGAAAGGGAATTACACAAGTAAAATCGCGAGTACTCCAAATACTAATCATACGCAGACGAAGTCGCGGGTACCAGCTATCTATACTTATAATAAAACTGTAACAGGTCCAATTCTGTACATTGAAGATATTTTGAAAATTTTTTTTGGAGGGCACTCTATTATCGATCCTCAAGCCAAAACTGTCATTTTTTTTATTCATGTCTGTCTGTCTGTCTGTCTGTCTGTCTGTCTGTCTGTATCGTAAACGCGCATCACGCCGAAACTACTTGATGGATTGAAATGAAACTCGGCATGATTATAGGTCATACTACGAGGAAGGACATAGGATACTTTTTATCCCGGAATTCAGTAAGGTTCTCATGGGAGAGGGTATGAAAGTAAAATTCCTTTACCGCGCATCACGCCAAAACTGCTGAATGAATTGGAATGAAACTCAGGACGATTTGAGTTCATAGTACAAGGAAGGACATGGGATACTTTTTATCCCGAAATTCAGTAAGGTTCCCCTGGGAGAGAGGGTGGAACAAAAATTCTTTAACCACGCATCACGACGGAATTGAATGAATTCGAATGGAACTCGGGACGATTGGACATGGGATACATTTTATCCCGGAATTCAAAAATTTCTCACAACATCTGAACGACGCGTGTGTACGCGTCGTTCAGATGCAGTGAGAAATTTTTGAAAACCCGTATAGCCCAGGGGAACCAAACTGAATTGAACTGATAAACGCGAAAGTTTGTAAGTATGAATGGATAGATGGATGGATGTTTGTTACTCTTTCACGCAAAAACTGCTGAACGGATCTGGATGAAATGGCACAGAGATAGATTTATTTAATTTAATTTAATTTTATATAATTTTTTTTAATTTATCTCGAAAATCCCACGGGAAAGGGAATTACACAAGTAAAATCGCGAGTACTCCAAATACTAATCATACGCAGACGAAGTCGCGGGTACCAGCTATCTATCTATACTTATAATAAAACTGTAACAGGTCCAATTCTGTACATTGAAGATATTTTGAAAAAATTTTTTGGAAGGCACTCTATTATCGATACTCAAGCCAAAACTGTCATTTTTTTTATTCATGTCTGTCTGTCTGTCTGTCTGTCTGTCTGTCTGTCTGTCTGTCTGTCTGTCTGTCTGTATCGTAAACGCGCATCACGCCGAAACTACTTGATGGATTGAAATGAAATCCCACGGGAAAGGGAATTACACAAGTAAAATCGCGAGTACTCCAAATACTAATCATACGCAGACGAAGTCGCGGGTACCAGCTAGTATCTAATAAACCATCAAATGTTTTGGAAGTTCTGAAATTTTATAAAAAGTATGCGTTTATGAACACTGGTCCAATGTTTTACTTTACTAGAAACCATCCTCAGAACAGTTGAACTAATGAGAAATGGAAACCACAGCCATAGAAGCTATTCAAGTCGTCAGCCTGATTCAAGAAGGGTCATCTAAGCGTAGTATCAACCGACAGCTTCACCTTTATCATTCCTGTGTCTCCGAGATCAACAAGAGACTCAGGGAGACTGAGAACTTGGTCGGGAGACTAGGATATGGACAAAGGCGATGCAATACGTTAAGAAATGATCGATTTGTCACGACTTCTCTCCGCATTCAAGACCTGATCGGCGTAAACTTTAAGAGGCAGCTCAGAGAAGTTCAAAGAAGGGCTGTGATCGAATAGACACTCAGATGAAGACCAAAGAAGTCGCAATCGTCTCCAAAAAGCTAACTACAGCTCCCAAATTGTCTCCAGACAAAACAACCTCACTTTGTCGGTCAGCGACAAAGCCTTTCGTGTAATAAAAAAATTCAAAAACAACCGTATAAAAATAAGCAGTTTAAAAATATAACCAAAAATTGTTTGCATTTCCGTGAAACAACTAGACTTCAAAGATATTTAAGTTTTGACTTAAATACCTTGGAAGTAATGGTTGTTGCTGAAACTGTTTATTAAGAGAATAAATTTAATCCACCCAGTCTGAAACAATTGCCTGGGTGGGCTTATTAATAAATTAGGAAACCAAACAAGTTAGCCAAGTACATCTTAAATCTCTAGCTATATCTCTGGGCGTAAGCACTAATCTTGCAAAGCGCATTAACCTAAGTTATCAATCACCGCCAACGACTCGGTTCCCACAAAATGAATATGTAAACGCAATAATGATTTCATAAACGGATTAACTAGTTCCTAATCGAATATTTACTCTGCAGAGATGTACGTCATATTACTTTTCAGGGTTCCGTAACATCAAAAAGCAAACTAGCAAACTTTTTACGAAATTCTTATAAAATTCCTCTAAGACTACATTTATTTCATCAGTGTAAACATTATTCACAAAACACGATAAAATCACAAAGGATCCTCGTATAATGACCGTAACTGATGCAAACGACCCATTGCAATGTGTTTCATCATTTGCAATTTTTTGTTTATGCTACACTAGTGATTTACTGCTACGAATATATTACAGTGAAGATAATTTGATGTTTTTTTTATAAAAACTAAGAACTCACTTCAAATTATTAAATATTTTGGATGTTTAAGTTTTGCGCTAAAAATAGGAATTCTTCGAGGACAGTGAGTTAAATTCGTTCTTGACTCGGGAGTAAGACTAACATTTATGGATCACCAAGAAATCATTTTCTAGCAGAAAAATCATAATTATTTATTTGGATTTTGTAAAAGAGCAATGATGAATTTGAGACGTACCTACGAGGGCATAAAATTACAAAGTAGGTATGTCTTAGAATGAAATCGAGCTTTATCTATCTAAGATTAGAGTCAATTTCCATAATCATCAGTAATCTAGTCAATTTTCATATCACTGCCATTCCAATAATGGCTGAAAAGCAGGAAGGCATGTAGCTCTATCATTTGCTGACCACACCGCGACCGCAATTGCTTCGAGCAACTGATCCGGGGCCCTATCATACATACACTACCGAATCGTTTATTACCTTCTACATGAACGGACCAGATAAGACCGATGGATCGCTTTCGCAGTATGTTGCAGACTTCGCAATGCGATGCAAAATTTGCAAAAATACAAGACTGCAAACAGCGTTAATGTTTTGTATCGTCCGAGTGTTTGTAGACCTAATTCCAAAGACCATGTGAGGGTAGGAACAACAATCCTACGGCTGCTTCGCAGAGGTTCCGGTATCATTCATTCCGTGTCACGATACTGTGGAAACATGTCGAAAAATCATCAAAGTATATGATTAAACGCAAAAAATAACCGTAAATAGTTTGCAAAGTTGATTTGTATTGAATTGAGTATATTTTGATCGGAATTCCATGAATGTTTCAGATTTTTTATACTTTTTACATAATAGTTTTACATTCAGGTCTCTGAAAAAGAGACAAAATAGTTATAGGAAATAGATTGAACCCCGGCTCTTGTTATCTGGCCTATAATCAGAATGCGGTAGAACGAATTTGACTCGGATTTTATCAATAAGGAAATGAAAGAGCCAGTTCAAGGCAATCCCAAAATGAATTGAACAAAAACTTAAACATAGTACGATTAACTACTCACTTGAAATGTAACTAATAAACTGCGAGCCACATTGCAGTTTAAAATTATAATATAGATTCGATCGGAATACATAACAGGTATTAAATCTAAATTAAATTAAACTACTACAGGGAAGTAAAAGTCTAAGGTGTATAGCTACCTCAACACGTTTAACATGGAATGTTTAATTTAAAAAAAGTAATGTAAAAGTAACCTTTGTTAGTTGTTACTAATATAAGAAACATAATTGAATGCCATAATAATTTACCTACTGTTTAAGCAGATAGGCGGAACTAAATTCTACAAATAAAAAAAATACCTGCAGTGAAAGATAAGTAAAGGCCTAAAAAGGACTACTCGTTTAAAATAATGCTTGTTTTTTTTTTTTTGTTAGTAATTCTCAGTCCTTATGAAAGCATAAACTTGCAAAAAAAGGACGACTAATTTTTAATACTAAACAATATCAAACTCATGGAGTTCCGTGGTATCGAAAATTCGATCTGAGCATTAAAGCGGTTGCGAAACCGTCGTCGTGACAAACAACAGATCTGTGCCTACGCCAAGAGCTCGTTTACATAAAGCACCTGTCTAGGTCCACTCGCATATCTTATAAAATAATTCCAACAGCTATTTCACGTTAATTAAAATAATCTGGACCTAAAGGAATCGACTATATACCAGGTATTACAACTACTTATACTATTTCACATCATTCAGTGAAAGTCAACCACTGTGAATGGTGGTTCTTATACAAAATATTGTTTATTTCATGATTTTAAATCAACCTAAATTCAGTATTTAATAATAAAATATGTGTAGAATATGATATATACAGAGATAGATGCAAAGCTTCTGGTACTACTCTATCCATAATCTGAAAAACTTAAAAACGGTCTTCTTGGTTTAAAGTGTAATTTTACAAATAGCTAATCATAAGATTCAATGATTACCCGTTTGGCCGGACTCATAGTTCTGTAGACGCAATGGCGAATTTCATGGTCTCGCACAATGTAGAACGTGGGAACTAAGAAATGCCTATTATCGAACATTTCAAGGTATACTTGGGAAACAAGCAGTACTATAACAATTTTATGTAGCGCACTTACATGTAATTAAAGGCTTTTAAGTCGCGAAAATCGTAGAGCGCGACGACCTCCGACACAACCTTCTAGTGATTTTCATAAGACCCTGTCCTAAAATAAATCTCATTTGCATTTTTGTTTACAGAAGCCCTGAGCTCAGACGATGACCAGTCGACGTCGGCGTCGTGGTGGCAGGCGGGCACAGCGCAGCCCTTCCGGAATAGCGCAAGCAGCGCCTTCTCATCGACACACGGCTTGGTGCAGACCCACCCGAGTGACCCTTTCGGGACTTTCGCGAGCACGAGTGGAGCGAATGCATTCGCCTCTAGCGGCAGCGGTCCGCTGAGTGGAGGTGTCCGGGACAACCCTCTGCCGCTGCTCGCAAGGAACGCCAACGGAAAGCCCTCCCTGAAGCACTTGGACTTCACGAGCAGTGCGACGGCGGAGCTGAGGAGGAACCCAGCGCTGTCGGCCCCTGACGAATGTGCGAGAGCTTGCAGAGAAAACGAACCGCCGCGAATTTGCTACTACCACTTCACTTTGGAGTTTTACACTGTTTTAGGAGCGTAAGTTACTTCTGACATAACATACATAGCTTAGCACTTGAGAACGTATTGTGCGTCATATTTTTGAAATTACACCGTGTGATTTCTATTGTCCTCACAGGCATATTTGTGCTCAAGAACAACTATTGTCATAGAGCCTAATTTGAACGCTGTTGCTGTACTAATTGGCCGATAGTCGAGTGACATTGCGCACAAGGTGGCATAATCGTCTTTCACAATCATAATAACTAGCTAGGTTTCCATACTATCAAGAAATTAATAACCAAGAAAGATTACTTACTGCTACCGAGTGCCGAGGTCCGGAAGCATTATAATGGAGCGATTATTTCGTAGATTAACGTTTTGTCTACATCTTAACGGCATTGATTATATATATATATATATTTATTGATTATATTTATTGATTATATATATTATATATTTAAGATATTATATATATATATATATATATCTTAAATTGATAATTTTGTATTGTGCAACGCTTTACCTCTCGATTTACGATAGGCTGCCGTGGCCTAGAAATTTCACACAAAAAAGTTATAAGTCATGTAAAAACGTGCTAGAAGCGACCCATCGACCGACTTTATGTTTCGTACATTTCACGCTTTGTTTAACACGAACTACATCGGTTTCAATGCCGTTCAGTATTTGCAGTGGTCCAAATTCCTGCAGGCCACGTAAATGATAGGTGACGACAGAGCTTATGCAAACAAGTAAAGTTTCAAACGTATGGCCTGAGGAAAACCGTGGTGTAATAGAGCGACAGTGATAAGGAAATATAATGCTTTCTAACTTACGTCACCTCGTAGTACAATGTATTAATTCATATTTTTTTCAGGGCGTGTCAAGTTTGCACCCCGAACGCGACCAACGTCGTCTGGTCCCACTGCCAGTGCGTGTTGGCTGATGGCGTCGAGCGCGGTATCCTCACCGCCAACAGAATGTTGCCCGGACCCTCCATCCAAGTGTGCGAAAACGACAAAGTGGTCATCGATGTAGAGAACCACATGGAAGGCATGGAAGTGACTATCCACTGGCACGGACTCTGGCAAAGAGGGACTCAGTACTACGACGGAGTGCCATTCGTAACGCAGTGCCCCATTCAACAAGGAAATACGTTCAGGTAGCTGCCTTTTTCGAAACAATGTTAATAGCAATTATACTTTGTAGGCCACATCGACACGCAAAGCGTAATTTTTACCAATGACAGACAAATTATTTCAATACCCGGCTTGCAACTTTCAGATATCAATGGCAAGGTAACGCTGGTACCCACTTCTGGCACGCGCACACCGGTCTTCAGAAACTGGATGGTCTCTACGGCAGCATTGTGGTCAGACAGCCGCCTTCCAAGGATCCCAACAGTCACTTGTACGACTACGATCTAACGACCCATGTGATGTTAATCAGCGATTGGTTGCACGAAGATGCCGCTGAGAGGTACCCCGGACGTCTCGCCGTCAACACTGGACAGGATCCCGAATCCGTGCTTGTCAATGGAAAGGGCCAGTTCAGAGACCCCAACACTGGGTTCATGACAAACACACCATTGGAAGTTTTCACGATCACACCCGGCAGGCGGTACAGGTTCAGAATGATCAATGCATTCGCGTCGGTGTGCCCCGCGCAAGTCACGATCGAAGCTCACAACATGACCGTAATCGCCACAGATGGTGAACCAGTCCAGCCCGTGCAAGTGAACACCATTATTTCATTCTCAGGTAAGAAAAATTACACCAAATATGCTTATTAGTTTCGCAATGTCGTAACTCGTAATCAACTTTCTTGCTTCTGTAACTTTAGAGTACCTTACTAGTTAATTAGGGTAGTCTTATCAATGATAGGATAAATTATGTTTATTTGCAATCGTGCAAAAAGTAGCAGTTATTATACAACATTTAGGTAATCGTGATAATCGGTCGAGGGTTTTTAGAGAAGATACGCCTTGTGTTGTAACAATGCATCCAGTTTAAGCTGTACACCCAGTGAAGCGGAGGAAATTGTATAACATTGGACTATTTCCTCCTTTGCGGCGATTATATTTTCTAGTGATAATGGGTGCTCAGCGGAAGGACAAACGTCGGATAAAGTTAATTATTTTTAATGTTACAGGTGAACGGTACGACTATATATTAGAGGCAAATAGGGCTGTTGGCGCTTACTGGATCCAGGTGAGAGGCCTGGGCGAGTGCGGATCCAAACGAGCTCAGCAACTGGCCATTCTTAGGTATGCCAGAGGACCTTACCAGCCCTCGTCTCCGCCACCGACCTACGACATCGGAATCCCACAAGGAGTGGTGAGTCTATCAACCAGAATGACCTCTGCAAATATGTATTGTATACTCCAAGTAGATTAGAATTGAATGAATACTGTAAATAGTATCGGACTCGCAGCTCGTGGCACGAGTACCTTTGCACCATTAACTAGCGGATATTGCAAAGTTGAATTCTCAGCGACATGTCATGAAAGCCTTGATTAAACTCAAGTCGCCTGACAACCTGTTGCGTTTGTAAGCTAAGTTGCTCAAATTTAAGTACCGGTGTCCGGTACAGAACTGATATAAAATGTATTAAAATTTAGACGGATAGATTTATCTGAATATCAAATTAATATCTAGTTGGTTTAAGAATCCACCATGTACAGTCACATAAATTGACGACCGGTTTGTAAATATATATCTCCCTCGCCCAGAAGCCTTGGTCGGTATAAAGTAGTTTAGTAACATTGGTTATGATTACATAAATCACGGTTTCCAGGAGATTAGTTATTTTCCTTTGATTACACAGATAATGGTGATGTTTTAGTTAGTAGATAGTTTGCACGTAATTTAGTAATTGCACGTACCTTTTCCCCACTAACTATTCAGGTGATGAACCCATTGGACGCCAGATGTAACATATCAAGGAACGATGCGATTTGTGTCAGTCAGCTGAAAAATGCCAAGCACATTGACCCGGCCATTCTGCAAGATAGACCCGACGTCAAAATCTTCTTGCCATTCCGATTCTTCGTATACCGCCCGGAGATGTTATTCCAGCCCAACACTTATAACAGATACTTAGGTAAGAAACAGTTCTTTCCTTCCAATTCAGTGCAATGCACTTTGTATTGTTGACAGCGTAACATCCATTTCTCTCGTTACAGTGGCTCCCGGAGGTGACCACGTGATTAGTTTAGTTGATGAAATCTCAAACATGTCCCCGCCTGCTCCTCTGATTAGTCAGTACGATGATATTAACCCTGAACAGTTCTGTAATGGAGACAATAGACCCGCCAACTGCGGACAAAACTGCATGTGCACACACAAAGTGGATATTCCTTTAAATGCTATTGTTGAAGTTGTGCTTGTTGATGAAGGTACGTACAATCTTTGATTATTTGACATCTTGTTCTATTTAAATTCGCAAATACAACTGTGACAGTTTATTTATTAACTAACCAATATCCGACGGAACACAATCCAGTTAGATAAGTCACATGTTAATTTAACATACAATTTTGAAAGACAGCGAAATAAAGATAGGGGGGATAATAGACAAAGAGAGCGAAGCGTCTCTGCATAAAGTTGCACTGTTGTGGTCGCTTGCCAAATGGTTAGGTCCAAATTATATAATAAATATATATGTCCATGGTAAATAATAATATTAGCAGCTATTATTTAATAATTTTTCAATAATTAATAGGATTTCTTACCAAAATTATGAGGTAAACCTATAAATTGTTGCAAAACGAACGAGCTCTCGAAGATAGCTATTCGCTCAAGATCGCACATTACTATTATTATTACTTTGATGTCAATCAATGGATAAACTTATCTTACCTTTTTTTATTTTATTATTTAAAAATAAATCAACATAGTATCTATTATTTATACAAATCTCTTATGAACCATTTAAAATGTAATTTTGTTTATTTCAGTTCAAATTGCAAACTTGTCTCATCCCTTCCACTTGCACGGCTATGCTTACAATGTCATCGGTATTGGTCGTTCTCCGGACCAAAATGTCAAGAAAATCAATTTGAAGCACGCTCTGGACCTGGACAGAAGAGGTCTGCTCGAACGTCACCTGAAACAGGGGGATCTCCCTCCCGCGAAGGATACTATCGCAGTTCCCAACAACGGTTACGTCATCCTCAGATTCAGGGCCGATAACCCTGGTTTTTGGCTCCTTCACTGTCACTTCCTCTTCCACATCGTCATTGGTATGTCCCTCGTTCTCCAGGTTGGCACCCAAGCAGATCTACCTCCTATACCTCCAAACTTCCCCACATGCGGAGACCACCTTCCTCCTATCCTCAATTAACCTGTTCTTGTCAAACGAAAATTATTAATAGCGCAGTTTATGTTAACTAAGTGTAAATTTATGTTTGTTTTGTGTGATGTGTCCGGCGGATCCGAAGTGCTCGGTTCTGCCGCTGTGTTTAATTTGTTTGTGTCAACGGGAGTTTCTGAAACTTTGCGGTATTTCTTATTTAACGAAGTTACCTATTTCATGAGTGGATTTTGATATAATGCCATATTCGGTGATATTTTTCTTAATTTTTCAATTATAATAATATCGCCCTAATATGTTTCGAGGCTCTTCAACTTTCATATCTTCGTCTGAACGATTATTTTTATTTTTTATACGAAATTTACTATTGAACTAACGCAACTTGCCATTGTAATTTTCACCAAGGATATTTATTTTTTGTATATAATTTTGAAATTACTTATTAGGACCTAATCTTTGTAGAATTTAAGACAATCGTACCAGTTTATTATAAAGTACCTTCATAATGCCTGTTTTTGTAAATAATCCTCGCATGATCATGTATTATAATAACGTATACACTCACATTTGCACCAAGTAGTAATTTTTAAAAGCTTTTATTACACAATTCAACAACATAAGATGAAGAAGACTGTATGTGCATGTATAAATATGTGGATCTTATGATAATGTTTGAAAGTTTGCCGTAGATATAACAATGTGATGTTACCACTTTTTATTATTAAGATGCTTTAAATGAATTTTCATGTGCGAGTGTGCCAACAAAGGCAAATATATTGACGTAAAACTAGTCTATATATTTTGCTGAAAATATACAACGATATAAAAACGCTCAGCGGTTTGTAAATTCTTGTCTTCCATTGGGAGAAAATACCATTTAATTTTTAATAAATCGTGTACATTTTTTACCATTTAATAAAATATTCAAAAATATATTATCATTGTTTTATTAGATATCTACAAGCTTCAAAAAATATACATCTGTGTAAATACATATTTCTTGAATGTTTTGTACATACCCACTTAGTTTTATTTTTAATGGTTGGTTATTTTATATAGATAAACAATGTAGTTGGAATTTTAGCAAATGGTTTCCCCAGTAGCTGTTCAATTTCCCGGCACACACACACAGGTTGTACAATGTATTTTATAATTATTGCTTTACATTACCTATTATGAATTATTTTTAATGATTGATTGCATATTTGCTACCAAAACATTACAATTATTGCTATCCAAACAATATTTAATCTAAAACACGTTGTCATATTCAACTTATGTGTTTATAGGTGATGAATCCCCTGGATGCTGTATGTAACGTTAAACGAAATGACGCAATTTGTGTAAGCAATCTGAAGTCAGCCAAACCCGTGGACAAGGCTATATTAGCTGAAAGACCTGATGTCAAAATTTTCCTGCCCTTCCGATTTCATTTTTATAAACCAAAGGATCTATTCAAGGAGAACACTTACAGGAACTTTTTAGGTTGGTACAAATCATTGTCATATTAAGTTGTACCTTTTAGATTAAAAACACTTTTTCATTTTAAGCTGTATGCAGCGGACTATATGACTTTAGTTTTACTATAGCGAACTTTATTATCATCAAACATCGACCAAGATATTTTCCGCTTTGATGCTATTTCCAAATAGTTGCAAAATGTGCAGTCAGAACTTCTGACTGCACATTTAGTCAGAAGTACCTATCTACTCTAGCCTGCGAAACTAAAAATTGAAGTTATAGATAAAAACATTTAATAGCAATTTTTCACCTTTCTTTGAAACTATGGGAAACTATACTGATACTTAGTTTTGCAGGCCAGTCTATATCATGCAGGTTCCTCGTGGCTTAGTTAATCTTTAAAACTTTTGAAACTATCATACTAAAGTCACGAAATAACTTTTTTGTTTGTTCGTCATCATGACGCTTAAAGTAAAGTAAAGTTTATTTAAAACTAGCTGCGCCCCGCAGCGTCGCCAGCGGGGAAATTTATTTATTTGTCAAATATCATATTTTTACATAATATGCTATTCCCGACGAAGACAAATCCAAAAACACAAAAATCATAAAAATCGGTCCAGCCGTTCTCGAGTTATAAGTGTTGTAACAAACACGACTTTCTTTTATATATATAGATTTAAAAAAATAATACATTATGAGTAACAATTTAGGTACAATTTATTATAATAGTATTAAGATGTAGGTGTTGTTACCGAGATATCGAAAAACTGAAAAAAAATCAAATCATGCTAAATATTCCTATTTAGTTAATCTTTGTTATCCCTATTTATTTCCGTCTTCGCTTTCGTTGACTTTGTAGGCTAAGGTTACCAACAATTAATCAATACTTTTATTATTTCAGTTGCCCCCACCGGTGACCACGTCCTCAGCTTAGTGGACGAGATTTCATACAGGTCCCCGCCCGCGCCTCCGCTCTCTCAAATGCACGAGCTCTCTCCTGAATTGTTCTGTAATGGAGACAACCGGCCCGCCAACTGCCCCGTTGACTGCCGCTGCACTCACATGATCGATGTCCCGCTTAACTCTATTGTTGAGATCGTTTTGGTTGATGAAGGTAATTTTCTTTGTATTATTATTAGGTTAACGAACGCCTCAATCAACTCAAACGCAACTCCAAATTAAGCACGTCAGTCAATACCTTTAAATCTGAGTTTATTGTAGCTCATCTATAATAATTCACCGCTTACATTGGTTTTATCGGACATAATATTTTCATGTCAATTTCCCCAGTCCAGTTGGGTTGATTCACTCTGCCAACCGCTGGGAGCTCTACAACTAATATTAAAAGGGTGATTAAAGGATTATGAGATACCATATGAAATATTATGAGATAGGTACCTAAAACCAAGAGATTTAAGACTCGGATGAGTTGTAAATAATTGAAAAGTACTTTACTTTTCAAACAACTCGCCCGCGGATCAGTTTTGATTCGAACCCTGTAACGCTATGAGTAACACGAACGTAACTCTCTACTAAGCTATATGCATCAAAACTAAACAATTGCAAAGCATCCGTTTTCTTTTTCAAAGAAGAAAACGAACGAAACTTAGCGATTGACGATGAGAAAGATTGTTAACTATTATGGTTAACTTCTATTTTCATTATCTAAAAGCCTATCTTTCCTCTCGTTCCAGTACAATCGCCGAACCTCTCCCACCCGTTCCACCTGCACGGCACATCGTATAACGTCATCGGCATGGGTAGGTCTCCGGACAAGAACATCAAGAAGATCAATCTGAAGCATGCTCTAGACCTGGACAGAAAAGGACTGCTGCACAGGCAATACAACTCACCGCCTTTTAAAGACACGCTAGCGGTACCCAATAATGGATATATTGTTTTGAGATTGAAGGCTGATAACCCAGGTAAATGTTTCATATCGTAACTACCAACCTGTACTGAACAGACTCTTCCCTGTCCCAATGTCAAAACCCAATAGGTATGTTAAGATAGGATACATTTCATAGACTGCCAAGTAATATGGTAAAAACCTTTATTAACAACTGAAACCATTGAGCTAACTGCAGACGGTTGATAAAAATATATATATATTATTATTAAATATATTTTTAATATATAGTTTTCTTACGTGACGCATAGAACAAATAAAAACTAAATAGCTTTATTTCCCTTAGACTTTAGAACACACGGAAATGTCACATTTTTTAGAAATAATCAAACCTAAGAATAATTTTAAAAAATAATAAAAAGAGTTTATACATACCGAAACTTAAGTTTTTTTTTATTCAAAATCGTTTTTCATCTATTTCAGGATACTGGCTGTTCCATTGCCATTTCATCTATCACATAGTGATCGGCATGAACCTGATCCTCCACGTAGGCACGCAGAGTGACCTACCCCCCGTGCCCCCCAACTTCCCCCGATGTGGTCACCACCTGCCCGCGATAACTCCACCATCGTTGTTCCCGATACACTGACAGTACCGGGAAATAAACTGGCAAAATCGATCTCTTCGATACATAAGCGCTTGCTTCGAAAACTAGACGAGTATTTTGGTCACGTTCTTATACTTCGTGATCAATCGAATCAGCCTACAGGTAGTTAATTGTAAGCCTTTAATAGGCAAATAAATATGTTAGATTTTTTCCTTATAAACGTACTATTTATATGTGGGGTCTGTTTCAATACCGTCTAGTTTTCTTATTCTTCGCTCAAGTGCTTTACGAGTGCATCAACATTATCGTACTGCCATATTTTATTCAGTTGTTGAAATATGAATAACGTACGAAAAACGTCATCGACGGTGCATATTTCGTTTCTAAGTTTATAAGCTTTTATTAAATACAAATAACCTTTTTTTAACCTTTTTCTCCAGTTTCATGTATTCAACTTATCAAAATTATTTGTCTTTTGATGGTTTTGTTATTGTTTTTATAAATATAATCTCTAAGTTAGTAAAATTATATAAATAATAAAACAAAAATTAGGTATTTTGTGATAAATGTCTTATAATAAAAAAGTGAATGGCTAACATTAATGCCATTAAATTCATAAATGTAGTTCTAGTTATCCTTCTTATAACTTTCATGTTTTGTAAATAATAAAAAATAGTGTTCCTGCGTAGATTAAGTACAGAAATAATTGTAATGTAATATTATTGATCATCTATTGAGGAATTGCATGTATGCGATAAAATGTTATAAATAAATATATATCTTATAGGTAGGTAAGGATTATTTTAGCATTATATCAACGTTTTCTTCAGAACGTTTTCAATGCCAAAAATGAAGAGTCTAAATTCTTTTTGATTATAAATACAACCTTATGAATACTTACTAATACTTATATGTATTATCCTCTTCCAAAAGCATTTAATCTTTGATACCAAGTTCGATTTATTGAACTTGATACCGTAACTAGTTACGGATCAAAATGATTTGTGTACACAAAACACACAATATTGAGTTGTATTATAACTATTACGTAATTGTATCACCTTATATTCACTCTTTTACGATGGAGAAAAGTGCAAGCTAGCTTAAATTCCGTATAATTTTTCAATTTATATAGGTATACAAAATACAAAGTTGTTGGTATCCTAAGGTTATCTCAAATTTTATATATTATAAGGAATCTATTTAATAAAAAAATACATATCTAATAACATTATATTTAAATGAATTGAAACGTTATACGGAATTCAATCAAAACTTGTGAACTAGTAAAATAGACACAGGGTAATGTTTTGTTTTAAAATATACTTATGTGAATAGTTATTGATTAGTAACGTGGAATGTGTATTTTATTCTTCGTTATACTTTTATACATCTAAATTGTAACAAAAAAATACAACAATCAAAAAACAGAAAAAATTAGAACCAATATTTACAGTTGAAACAATTGAGCTAACTGCAGACTGTTGCACATAATCTAGAGATAACTCTAGTTAGTTTCATATCTTGTAAACTTGTAAAAATATATATGTATAAATATAAAATAAATAATAAGTTTTACTTAGTCATTACAAAATAAATAAAATCTTAAAATAAAACGTCTGTGTGTATCAATTCAATACCTACTTCTGAATTAGAACTGTTTTATATCTTTTTCCGCCTTTTTTTATGAGTTGATATTTTATTAAATCTATAGAATAATTACCGAGATCACACAGACCGAATGGCTAAGGCTTGTCGAGTTGTAGATACTAACAAAGATAGAAAATAAATCGCTTATGCTCTAAACCGCGACGGTTGTAGAAAATGAAGTACTATAATAACTACATCGCCTAAAGACAATGAAGGAGAATAAAAAGTAAAAGAACTTCTTATAAAGCTTGAAGACCACCAGACTTCACCACGAAAGGAATTTCTGAAAGTTAACCAGAAACCTCCACATATATTGTCTAAGCTGAAAAACAACAACAGAATGATTTAAAAACCATTTTGTTGCTGACGTGCTAGAGTGACCCCGCAAAATCGAAAAAATGCTCAAAAAATTGAATATCTAAAAATGTATCAAGGCTTGGTATTTTTAAAATTATTAATATGGTTTCTGCTTTTTACCTTCCAAGCTCGTACCCAAGCGTTAGCTAGCCAAAAAAAGCGTATAAAAATTTCCAAACCACAAGTAGCTAACAGTGTATGAATATGAGTTCAAATAGGTATGTCTTGATGATTGTAGAACCATTAAATTTCGTAAGTTGTTACTCGTAAAAAATTCTTAAACCTAATATTGAAAAACCTAGGTAATTGTGAATAAAAAATGCTTTTCATAAAAATAAAACAAGCCAAGTTCGTGTCAGGTCGCGCGTAATGGTTCTTCAAGCCTTTTTTTGTAAATAAAATTATTTGCCTGTTTTACAAAACTAACAACCTTGTCTGAGTCATTTTCAATGAGAGCAGTGCCAAATTTTCCTATTTAACTATCAAAATATGCCTTTTTGTTTAACTCTATATTTATTAAAAATGTTTATATTAAAAAAAAATGTTTTTAAAGTTTAATATACTTAATTAAGAACACCCAATGTATGAAATAACCAAACATAAATTAAGTTTCATATAAAATAATTAAATTAAATCTTAACCATAGTAGAGGTAGAGACCCTTAGATTACCCTTAGACCTTAGTTCAGGTTTTTAGACACATTTATTTATTTTTTTGAACTGTGTCATAAAAATATCTATAAAACTAAGGTAAGTATTAAATCCCTTCTAATCTTAAACTCAGTAGGTAGTGACCAATATATGCCCCAAAGTGCCTAACCCACAAATACTCAAACGCACAATTTACGAAGTTTTGACATATATTCATTAAAAACTGTCAAAAAACCGATTGAAAGCTCTGAAGATACTTGCAGGTATTAAATATTAAATAATGATCTAACATGGAATTCTTCAAGAAGTACCCGCGTTCACTTTTAGTTTTAGGGAATCCTAATTATATCTGGCTTTGTTCTAGTATTATAATAACCCGTATGGCTTGTAATTATAGGTTCACATTCACAGATAAAACATCTAAACATTATTTTAGGTTTGAGGTCAGCAATCTAAACAATCAATTTGGAATGTTACGATCGGCGAAACCTTCAATCTTTAGTTGGGCTAAACAAAACAAAAACTAGCCAAGTTGTATGGGCCTCAGTGTGGCCCTTGTATATGCTGTTAAGTTCTAGGTAGTTCACCTATACACCACACTATGTAGTTACACTGTTTTTGCTGAAGAGTTTTAGCCAGTTAAGTTGGTTGAGCACGTAAACACAAGAGTCACAAGTTAAAGTCAGTTTATTCAGTTAAATTACAAGGTTTAGGTGGCAAATCTTCCCTTGTATGTCACTCTGTGGTAGTAGGTCACGTACTGAGTTGAATGTAATTTAGGTGAAGTAAGTAAATGCAGCGCGTGCGACTCAGAGTACCTAAATCGCCGCGTGCACAAAAATGCCGATGTATGGTGAAACCGTACACAAGTAGTAACGTCATTGCAATGACGTTACTGCTTGGCCATTTTTAGAACATGGTATACTATTAGACACTTATGTTATACAAGTGCTGGAGGTCTATTTTCGCTTCTTCTACTAGTGGACAAAAGATTGAATCGAAGAGAAAAACAATTAATTCTTTATTTCTTATTTTATTTTGATAATCATGCATAGTTTTAATTTTACTATTTTGTAAGCCTAAATAAATAAAATTGTTTTTCTGACTGATTTACTGCCAAGCCTAGTTAAATAATTGAATTTAATAATTGTCCCTCTATAGGATAAGTTTACTTAAGGACAAATTATGTTTAATAAAGCTTTGTAATAAAGGATTTTATAGATCTATCTATAACTGAAAGTCAGTGTACCTACATATGTTTATATAGCAATATTATCACTGAACTATACGCATTTATGACTACTACACACGTGCATTTCTTGTTAATAAACAAGGTAAAATGATTTAAGGATCCCTAATTATGATTGTCTGACCCTGTTCTAATATTATAATTACCCGTATGCTGTCTAAGTAGGTAAGTATTTTACAGAAAATAATTTAGGTCTTGATCTGGCAACATAATCAATCAATATGAAATACCAACCATTCCATTTTTACTTAACTGAGCCAAACGTTTTAGATAAATACACAAATAAAACATCCAGTACAACATTAGCGCGCGGGTTCCGTATAAATTTAATTATGAATTAGCCAATTTTTTATTCAATATTAAACTATTATTGTGGTCACGTGGCAGATTCTGGATGCGTCAAGCTGAAGACTGGGCGCTATGGCGCTCATTGGGGGAGGCCTATGTCCAGCAGTGGACTAATATAGGTTGATGATGATGATGATGATTGTGGTCACGAGATTTATAACTTCATCTCACGATAAAAAATTACGAAAAAAGTAAAGCTATTGCTCGTTTTGTGGTTGTGCTTCAAATGTATCAACGTTTTACTCTCACATAAAAAAATAAGCAAAGTCTTAAGAAAAGTTTAAAAGAATATTCAGTGATTAGTTTTAGTCAAAATCTGTATTTTTTTATAAAATATATAACTCATTATGTTAAATAATGCCAAGCAACTGCGAGCTTTGCTGGTATTGAGAATTAGAAGCAGAATTATTCTTCCTCAAAATCTACCAGTTTTGCAATCCGTGAGAAGCCAGAGAGGATTGCAAATAAATCCGAATGAAGTCACTGTCTGCAACTGATAGAAAAATAATCCTCTTCACATTTTTCAAAGTTATGAAAAATGTTCGTTGCCGCTGCATGATCAGAGTTATTTAAATAACATCACTACGTGCAGCCACAAAGCAGTTGGTCTAGATACCCTTATCATGAGAGTTCCTGTGATATTGTTTTTATTTTCGATAGTATCTTTTTCTGAAGCGGGTTAGTGTTAAGACCTTATACTTTTCGTTGTGTTTTCTTCATCTTGTGTGGTTTACGCGCTAAAATGACCCCTATTCGACATGAAGGACCTTAGATGCTTTTAAATGTTGTAGGACCTCGCCGAGGAAAGATAATCGGTGGAAATGACGCCCGCCCTCGCAGCCACCCATATCTCGTTTCACTGAATACGAGGTTCCTCTGGGCTCGTTTCAGACTCTGCTCTGGATCTGTACTAAGTGAAAAATGGGTAAAGACGAATCACTAATGAACACTTTTAATAAATCTTAATCCTAGAGTTCGATCATTTGATTAAATCACATGAATTTGTTACCTACCCAGGTACACCAAATCCGCCCTCCAGCTTTGAGCGTACGAAGGGGGGATTTTAATTGGGAAATTAATGAACCCAACCCATATTATTGAAGATCTGTTTCGCTGTTAAAGATTGTAAAATTACATACGATCATAGTGATCGTGAGAGAGCATTGACATCAACCCCGAGAAGCAAGATAGGGGCGTGTAAAAATACCACTTACAGAAAACCAAGATAAATGTTTTCGAGCGTAAAGTTTTGGAGGACTATAGTATTTTGTTCTTAATTATATTACAGATTTTAACAGCTGGTCATTGCTTGAAGGGGAACTGGCTATTGAATTGGCTGCCCTTGGAAGCACTGCTCGGAACCCACGACTTAGTGCACAAAGATGCCAGCGCACAGACTGTAAACATAGCTAATCGGATTGTGCATCCTCTCTATGACGGGTTAGTTTTACATTTACTGTACTACATAAAATCACAAGCCCTGTGTGTACTTGGTAACATTTACTCTACCTTTGTTAGTTCGTTTGAAGTAGCAAGTAAAAATAACATAGCAGTGATCTATTCTGAGAATTTGTTTGTTTGCTTGCTTTGCACAGCACAGCATATACAGTGAACACAATAAGACAGGTTCGATAATTATTGACATTATTCTATTATTTATCAATCAGCTCGCAGAACTGTAGAGTAAAGGTTCTAGTACAGCTACCAGGATGCAAGAAGAAGAAAAAGAAAGTACTGGGAGACCATATCTACTCGATGATGGACTGACGACATCATAATGGACGAATCACACAGCATCACCTAGCCCAAATCTAAGCAGAGCTTGTGTTGTGGTACTATTATAGTACATTACAACAGATATTTCTTATTATACGTATAAAACACCCAGAACCCTTGAATAAATATTTGTAGATCGTACAAACATCAAGAGTTAAACGAACCCGCAACCTCCCGTATAACAGGCAGACCTTTGCTCGCCGCGCCATATCAGTTGTAGAAACGGTGGATGGAAGCAGCTTCAGACTACTAGTAGGTACTGACGACGTTTAGGAAAGGCCTATGTCCATCAGTGAACGTTTGTGGGATCATATAATAATGATTATAATTAGACCATACCTTTTATATTCGTCTACAATTTACTTTAATAAAGATAACTTTCATTTATTTCACAGTGGTTTAGGTGCCTACGATATAGCCATGCTGAAAACGGCAAAGAAGATAAAGTTCAACAGCGATGTCTATCCAATAGGACTCCCGTTTTCCATTGGAAGCTACAGACATAATTTCAAGAACCTGATCTTGGCAGGCTGGGGTGTTCTGGAAACCACTGCGTTCATTCCAGCTTTTTCTAATAAGCTGCAGGAGACACAAGTTGAGCACATACCTTACGACGGTAACTATCCTAGTTCCAACCACTTATATTACAAATGCGAAAGTTTGGATAGATCGATGTTTGTTTGTACCCTCTTTTCGCAAAAACTACTAAACGGATCGGGTGAAATTTTTAATAGATCGTAGTTCTAGGCCTGGAATAAAGCATAAGCTACTATTCATCAGTTTTCACGCGGGTGAAGCCGCGGAATGCAGATAGTATGCCTATAAAGTACATTTATTGTAGGATATGCAAGTTACTCATAAGTTCAAAATAAGAAACCATTTATTGTTGTTTTTTTATTTTCATACTTATTGTAGGCATATAATTATTGAGTTTTAAAGCTTCACCACAGTTTGGAAAAATCGTTGCGTGTGATACACATACATGATAGAACTAGGCCTGATTAGCAACTTCAGCTGTTATCATTACGTGGGCATGATGCCTAATATCCAAACTGAGCATGTGGTTTGAAGATCGGTGGGATCCACACATTAGCATTAAAACTCAGAAATATGGAGGCATAATAAAAACCTAAACAAACTATAAACCTGACATATTCTTTAACGTAGTCTTTCTTCCACATAGCAATATTATCTCTTCATTTTAGTTTGCCACAAAGCGGTTAATGCTATAAAGGAGCCAGATGAAGATAATCCCTTGGATAAAGAAGCCAATATCTGCACAGGACCAATCACAGGTGGTGTAGCAGCTTGTAATGGAGATTCCGGTGCTCCTTTGATTCAATACATAGCTCTTAGTGAACTAGAATCTACACCAACAACACTATCAACAGAAACAGATTCTTCGTCAGATAATAACAGCAATGAAATAGATACTACAGAGAACAATTTAGATTCTGATGATACTTCTCCAACAGAGAGTGAACCTAATGAAAAGAAACTTACAGTGGCAGATTTGGTTCAACAGTATAAAGACCAAGGTCTTACTCCAGTTGCTATTGGTGTCGTGTCGTGGGGTGTTACTCCTTGTGGTGAAGTAGGAGCCCCAACAGTTTATACTAATGTGTCTACATACGCTGATTTTATACAGCAACATCTTAATACTTGAATGAATCAACCAGAATGTTTATAATAATTTTAATAAATAAAATATATTTACATAGTTATTTGGTTTATAACCTAGATATTATTAAATTACCTAATTACAAAAGAGTTCTAATTCTTACAAAAATCGAATTGAACTCACATCTTAATTAATTAGATCTTCAATATATGTATATGTGATAGTACATTTGATCCCTGATCTGAGTCCAGTTGACGATACTAATGGGACGTGATCGTTACGTCTCCTTTTTCTACTTCATTTAGTACATTGCCTCTACCCTCTACAATTTCCATACAAAATGAGATAATACTGCTTGATACTGTCTTATACCGTAAACAGGGCTCTGATCAATAATACTCAAACAAAACTGAGTTAAAATCCTATATCCACTAAGGTGCCCTAGCACTTTCACTATAAAAAAAATCCGGTCGAAAGCACCAACACAATTGTTTAAAATTAAAAAAAGAGCGAAATAGTTTTTTGTTAACTTTGGTAACTAACTTCACTCAAATGGAATGTATCTCGAGTCATGATTACGTTCCTCTCATAGTTCAGTTAGTAGAATGGCAAAAAACCAAGGAACTAAAACAAAAGTTTCCGAAGATTAAAATGTGTGGATAAAGGCTACTCAGTGAGTGATTATTTATGAAAGTATTATAGATCTTTCCTTCTTTATCAATCCTACTAACTTATTATTTAATCTCATTGCTTATTTTGTATAATGAGTCTTGTGAATCTCCAACCCGATACAAGTCTTTTGAAATTCCTGTACAAATAATTCCTTTCAGTCTCAATTCAAAAGAACATCTGGGGGTCTATAGTTCCCACATTTTGGTAGCGCCTCTAGCACAGCTTTCGGCAAGGTCTGCTGGACCTGGATGAGGATAGCAGCAGACAATGCGGAGAGTCCACAGGACCTGCACTCCAACAGCCAGGTGCCGCGTTCTGGCCTGATTCTGATGATGGAGTACCCTTTGTTCGGAACTGTGAAGGTGTCTTTTATCGGTGGGTTTTGAATGTTTCTGAAATCAACAGAACATTACACGGTTAGTAGTAGCTTTAGCAATTATATTAAACAATTATTAAGCAATTACTTTAAAACTAGAATGTGATTTAAAAAATACTTTAATCATAAACGACGTAATGACCCCAGGAGGATTGGCTGTGTTTTCAGT
This sequence comes from Eupithecia centaureata, assembly GCA_944547425.1. Classification (NCBI taxonomy): domain Eukaryota; kingdom Metazoa; phylum Arthropoda; class Insecta; order Lepidoptera; family Geometridae; genus Eupithecia; species Eupithecia centaureata. The sequence continues at coordinate 11,362,621 of OX155682.1, read as the reverse complement.
TTGCTTTTTTACAAATAGGTTTATAACCTTCTATCGTGATAAGTTCCGTCTCACTAAACACGCTCTTAGTTTATAAACCAAGTAACTTCGCTGTTCAGTGATTTATCGACAAATTATAATGTCTCATCATCAGAATATACTTCTAGTCCACAGCTGGACATAGGCCTACCCTAATGAGCGCCATGCATACATCCAACTTATTTCTGCAGCCTTTCGCAAATCCACTCAAAAAATCGTTTATCATACTGGGGGCTTATACCGAATTTATGCCTACTGAATAAATGAAATTGACCTAATTTATCTGCACCTAGCTGAATGAACGAGCTTGTTCATTTGCCAAACTTTTAAAGGCTTATCCATATATTACAAACCTGACGATATGATTTCCTTCGTCCAGTCTTAGGAACTGTTCTTTCGTCAGCGACACCCCATCTATCGGACCGGTGGCTACCACGTGCGCGCCCGGGCCGTGCATGTGGAAAGTGTAGGATTCGTTGCTTCCCAATCCTGCAATTTAGTACCAACATAACTATACAATCATGTAATGTCACTTTTGCGTACTTAGTGTTATTATAAAAGATTAATGTAGGTTTATTATAATATATGAAATATTATATATCTCTACCTTCTCAGTAATCTAGCAACCACAACACAAGCTCTGCTAAGCTTGGGGTTAAATTGGTGATGTGTGAATCATCCAGCATTGTTTACTTATTTTATGCGTTTTCTCTATATTAATTTATTTATTGAGTATTACAAAAAAGTTTGACAGCACTATCAAATTAATTTAGTTTAACTATGTGCAGTCTAATCTGACGCCAATGCATGTCTGAATTTTATACCATAAGGGTGACAAAACTAAATCGAGCTGTGCTGCGCTGTACTGCGCTGTGCTATGTTTGGTCAACAGATTAACGCAGCACAGCACAGCGCAGCATAGCATGGTTAGTTTGTATTCTCATTAAAACATTAGACGAGCGAGTTGACGTTGACACAGCACAGCGCAGTACAGCGCAGCACAGCTCGATTTAGTTTTGTCACCCTCAACATTATCATATGTGATCTATGCAACAAACTTGCCAACCATTTCTAACTTATATGTAGACATAATGTTATTCATTACATAGTATTACATGGCATTTCGCATATTATTATCTTCATTTTCGAGTGACTCGTTACGTTAAGCGTTTAGTGCACCATAAATTCACATGATTGCGTAATTTGGCACGGACATAGAATATTTAAATATAGAGTCGCATTTTAGCTATAAATGACATAGGTATAAAAAAGATTTTTAGGACGTCAGCCAACAAAACCAACTTTGTGTTTTGGCAGTCTTTATCCATCCATGCAGAAAAGTGGTGTTAGAGTCGCTTCTAAACAAATAACCTAAACTCTATAGAATGCTAAATAATCAAAACAAAGAATTAAAATTTTGTTACTCTCGCAGTGCTATTCTAGTCGTGACGAATTTTTGTAATGATAAATTGTAAGTTAGTTTTATGTTGCATTCCATCTCTGTACATATTTTGCATACCGTAACCGGTCAAGCATGTTGTTTCTTGTATTATTTTATTTGTAATCTTTCATACACATATTTTTTTTGCATTTTAAATTTCCTTATCGTTTCTTAATTAAATTATGAACTCTATCCTAAAATATTAGGTTTGAACACGGACCTTCGTTTACCAAAGCTATTTCCAACGGTTCTCCCTCTACTGCGTTAAGAATTTGCAAACATAGTGTTTCCGCTTGTTCATCCTCTTCGCCGACATTGCACATTTTGTATGGTATGACGTCATCGGGTCGCAGAAGTATCGGTGCATTGGGGTACAGGAAGTTCTTGCCGTTTATTTGGACTATCCCTTTCTCTCTCACAGCTGTAAGGACAGTAATGACGGTATCTTTGAATGCTACTATTGTTGCCTGTAAACTTTTAAATACATGTATAGGTATTTATTTTAGTTCTTTAGCTTCGCTCGTGTTGTTTCTATAGAAATGTTAAAAGGCTATTTTTTTCTCTTGGCAAACAAAAAGAAGCCTACGTTTTATAACAAATCAAGTACTACGTCTATTCAAAATTTCAAAATTTCACCCTGAACTTTAGTAGTTTTGGTTGGAGTGAAGAGCCAACAAACTTCTATATCTCTGTCTGTCTGTCTGTCTATACATCCAAACTTGCGCATTTATTATATTGATGTGATTATTCAAATTTTATATGTTAGAGGTATTTAAATAAAATTATCTTAAAAAACATTCTAGCAAAGCAAGCAATTCCTTCTACTTGTAAACTTTTAACTATATCAACAAAGTCCTGAATTAACTTACTCAAAGAAGCAGGAAGATAAGGTTTTCTTGGTACTTCATCGCTGTCGTATCGAAAATCTATGTCGTCTTCTTTGTAATTCACGATGTTCCTATTGATTCCCAGATAAACTTTTCTAGGCTGTGAGGTGTATGTGACATCTTGAAAGGATTCCATCATCTGTCCATTGAGAGACACGGGGTCTGATTTTGTTATTCGATTTTCATTCTGGAAATATGAGACAAAAACATGAATAAATTACCAAAGAACCTACAATCTAAGAGTATAAATTTCACAAACTAAAACTAGTATTTAAAAATGGAATAATGAAGCTATCTGTAGACGGTTGCAAACAATCTAGAAGCTCAATTAATCTTAAGAGGTGCATCTCTCGACAGAGCCTTGCATTTGCACCGAGGATCTCAGGATTTTTGAAAAACTCTCAAGTCTGGTCAAAGCGACGCAAGAACCGAGAGCTGGTTAGTATCTGGCTCAGCGCATCAGCATTGCCATACAGCGTGGTAATGTAGCCAGTGTCTTGGGGACGCTTCCGACTGGTATTGATAAGGATCATTAAATTTTTAAATTTATGTAAATTTCGATTTATGAGACTAGCGCAAAACTAAGGTAAAAACCAAAATAACTGTATTTCAACTTGTAAGTCTTAAATTTAATTTCTTTGTAACTAATATTTCATAAGTTCAAGTAAGTTACAAATACTTTCTTTTACTCTCTTTGATTTGATTTGATTTGAAAAGCTCGTTTTTCTTCATTCGGAATGAATAAAGTCAGTACGGATGGTAAAAGCGTGGTGACCGCAATAAAAAATAGTCAAGACGTCATACTTTATTTTCCTGAAGCATGGAGGTGTAGTTGAAGCCGGAGTAGAGCAGCATAGCGCTCGCCGAGACAGATGCGCAGGCGCCGGTGGCCTGAGCGCGCAGCCAATAGCCGCCGCTCTCTTGCTCTGCGCGAACCACCACGTCCATGCGCTCGCCTGAAAATTACCATTATAACTAATTATATGAAAGTCGATGACCATTATAAGATAAGTGACGTCAGCGACGTCAACAAAGTATTCCTCCTAAGCTTATGTAAAATAAAAATAAAAGCTGTTGGAATGTTATTCTTCTTCTTCGAAAACCTTCTGAATCTTGTACCAAATAGTTGCAGTTAGTACAAAGTATGGTTCAAAAAAAGAAAGATAAATTACCATACTGTTAAAACAAAATAAAAACAAATGTTACGAATGAATACTGTGTACCCAAATGTAAATAAAGCTACTCTTACTTTCTCCAAATACCTCAGTACCATAACAGATTTAATACCTTTTTCATATTCTAAATTGACATACACTCGACATTGAATTCAAAGACTTTCGATTTTCACGAAAGCTTTGATAATTAACGTGTGATATGTTATTTTTTACATAACCGATGACAAATGTATTGTTTTCGAGCAATAACAACATATACGACACCTATTATGCCTTTACTATCAACAGAAATAAAGTATACACACAGGAATCAAAAGTAAATATTTTAAATAAACACAAAAGGTCCAATTATGTGTTGTGTCACAAAAGTTACGACTAAACTAGAGTTAGAAGATTCCGTCAAAAGCGACAGAAAAGAAAGTGAAATGAAAATAAAATGTTACTGCAGTGGGTACGTGACCTTAATCTCACCATCGCCTTTCTCTCGCAACGAGTTCGTAATAAGAGAGAAATTGTAGCCGCAGGGATTTATTTTTTCGAAGATGAGACTGATTCAGTGGCGGACTCTTGGAATATGGCTTGTGTATGTGATGTTTTATGGTGGGGTTAAGTTTTCAGAAATTAAAAAGAAAACCAATCATTAAGTAGGAAGACATCAAATAAATCAGTAGGTATAATTAAAAACCAAAGTTGAAAATACATGAAGTACTTAAACTAAAAAAAAACTGCCAATTTGTCAACTCATATTTTCTTGCATTTTTTCAGAAAGAATTTTTCTACCGTCTTTGGGGAGCTTTGGAGCTCTGGGGCCCGTGGCTCACCACCTCGGGCGCGTCAGGTATTGTTTTCCAGGCCGGGGATAGCTCAGAAAAGGTGAATTCTCTCTTTGTAGTTTGCTCACGTTGGTTTTGACAGAAGCTAAGCTTTTACAATTTTTCTGTCTACAGTAAGGAGCTTCGTTGTCGCGGAGCCCGGCGCAGCCGGGCGACGACGCTTGCGCGAGCTGTCATCTGTATAGTTTATTTACATTTGTAAGAATTTTATTTAGATTCGTAAGTTTAATTTTTTGTGATGACACAATGCACTCAACCGAGAAATACATTTAGGAATGTGACGGCGATCCATTCCATCGTGTCTACGCAGCCTCTTGTAGAGTGCACGCAATGTCCCCAAGCTCGCTTTTTCAAGGGACAGAGAGGCCTCAAAATTCACCAAAAACGAGTCCATAAGGATCCAATAATCCCGCTGTCTGCTCCGGTTGCAGGAGCGGTAGATATTTCTATTCAAAATTCGGATCACACGAGTGATTCCCCACCTTTTTGGAAAGTTCTGAGTGAGTACAAAGTTTCTACCCCTATTTTTAAACGCATTCCTCGAGGTGCCCGCATCTCTGTCGCTTCCTCTCTCTCGGAGGCTATTAGGAACGCTGTTTTAAAAAACACGAAGCAAGCTTGGGAGCATCTATTAATTTTTCCGTACAAAGTATTACATGTAAAGAAAGATATTTCGAACAAAAGTTCAATCACTATTAGGATAAAAGAAAATTGTGTTAGGTACACTGCACGTGCAGGGCATCCTATTGATTTTGATGATCAGGACTCACACAAAAATTCAAAATCATATACACCACTGGCAGAGTCTACTATCTACAGACTTGTAGAAAGTAAACTCAATGATGGTGATATTAAAGGAGCCTCACGTTTAATGTTTTCAAATGACACGATGGCGCCAAATAATGATGAGACTCTCATTTCTCTTGAGAGTAAGCATCCACCCGCAGGGCCCAATCTCCAACTCCCCGATCCACCACAAGAGAGTGATGACGCTGTAGGCACGACCAGCCAGGATGTGCTCAAAGCCGTCTTCTCTTTCCAGAGTGGCTCTGCTGGCGGCCTGGATGCTGTGTCTCCACAGCATCTAAAAGATCTACTATCTGGTGGGTCTGGCCATGCAGGTGAAGTCCTTCTGGAAGACTTGACGTCTTTGATCAACCTGATGTTGTCAGGCCGAGTCAACAGCGAGATCACGGAACTCTTGTATGGTGCAAACCTTTGTGCACTCAAAAAGAAGGATGGCGGTATAAGACCCATAGCCGTGGGCACTACCTACCGCCGCCTTGCGGCTAAAGTCTGCTGTCGGAAAGAAGCCGACTATTTAGGCGACTATTTCCGACCTATTCAGCTAGGCTTTGGTTCGCGAGGCGGCTGTGAGGCCGCAGTACATTCCCTTCGTACATTTTTGGATCAAAATTATGGGGAGGTAGTTCTGAAGGTAGACGTCAAAAATGCCTTCAATTCCGTAGATAGGGGCGCCCTACTAAACGAAATTAAAAATAAAATTCCTGAAATTTACCCTTTTCTCTGGCAGTGCTATGGTTCACCCTCAAAATTAATTTACCGGAATAACATTATTTCGTCTGCCGTTGGCTGTCAGCAGGGCGACCCTCTTGGTCCGGCCATATTTAGCCTTGCCATTCATCCAATAATTCAACGTCTTCAATCCAAGCTCAATGTTTGGTATTTGGATGACGGAACTTTAGGTGGAGAAGTGGACACCGTTTTTAATGATTTAAAAATCATCACAGATGAATTTCGACAAATAGGTTTGGAATTGAATTTTTCAAAGTGCGAGCTTTTTATTTCGGACTCTTGTGTAGACAAAAACAATATCATTGCAAAATTTAACAGTTTGGCCCCTAACATTACAGTTATAGATAAATGTTCACTTCGACTCCTAGGTTCACCAATTCTTGATGAGTCTTTTCGGCCATTTGTAGATGAGAAAATTCAAAATTTCAACAAAACTTCAGACAGACTTCTCAAAATTAACAGCCATATGGCTTTTACTATTATTCGGTTTTGCCTGTTTGTACCTAAATTTACGTATTCTTTAAGATGTAGTCACCTGTGGAAACACAGCGAGCTATTGGATAGCTTAGACAACATAATAAAGAATACTTTATCATCGGTTTTGAATATTGATTTGGATGACAAGGCGTGGTCGCAGGCCTCCCTACCTGTCAAATTGGGAGGCTTAGGTATTCGCAAAATTTCCAGTGTAGCCCTACCAGCGTTCCTATCTTCCGTCTACAGCACTAGTTCTTTAGTTGAAAAAATTTTAAACACGTCTGATTTGGTCCGATCACAAATTTCTTTCAAAATTTCATATTTAGACGAAGCTAGAACGGCTTGGCATGGTGCTTGCCCCGATGCTGCTCCTCCAAAATCTCTTTCGTCCCAACGGCAATGGGACGGGCCTTTGTGTGAGTTGACACGGAATTGTTTGTTACAAACGTGCTCCAGCTCGGCAGATCGTGCCCGTCTCCTAGCCGTTTCTAAATGGGAGTCAGGACATTGGCTGCAAGCACTTCCTTCTTATAACACTGGCACTTTATTGGATCCTGCTACTTTCCGTATCGCAACATGTATTCGGTTGGGTGCAAGGTGTTGTGCGCCTCATCAATGCCAGTGCGGTACTGCAGTCGAACAGCTTGGTCATCACGGATTATCGTGTACTAGGGCCGCTGGTCGGATATCTCGTCATGCCAGCCTTAATGACATCATCCGGCGGGCCTTTGTCAGCGCTAACGTACCAGCTATTCTCGAACCGAATGGTCTGTTCCGTGACGATGGCAAGAGGCCCGACGGTATGACACTAGTCCCATGGGAGTTGGGGAGGCCCATTGTGTGGGACGCTACATGCGTCGACACACTTGCACCTTCCCATCTTTCAAGGACATCCACTAGGGCTGGTGCGGCGGCAGATCTGGCCGAGGATCTCAAGAGGCGCAAATATGCAGGTCTCGACAGAACCTACGCATTTGCTCCCCTTGGATTCGAGACCCTAGGTCCGTGGGGTACCGAGGCTCTCCGGGTTTTTAAAAAATTATCTGAGCGTCTGGTCGATGCGACGCGTGACCCGAGAGCTGGTGAATATCTGGCTCAGCGCATCAGCATTGCCATACAGCGTGGTAATGCAGCCAGTGTCTTGGGGACGCTTCCGACTGGTATTGACATGGATCAATTGAGCTACCTTTAGACTGTTTGCAACCGTCTGCAGTTAGCTCAATGGTTTCAATTGTAAATACTATTTGTAATTTTTCTATTCCTTGCTTGTAATTTTCGTTGTTAATAAAGATATTGAATCTTAAACTTGAATATTCTTGGAATTTGCAGCTTTCTTCATTAAAGTTCTACAGGTAAAGTCTTTTGACTCACATTCCAGTAGGTACCTATATCACAGAAATTGGAGCCTTGGGCTTTAAATCGTTGAAAAAGCACGTTTTCATAACTTTGTCTATAAAGTGCAATTGCGATTCGTTTGCAGTAGTGATTAAAGTGCTGCGTCACGTTTTACCATCTAATTCACTTTCTCTGATTGTATAAAGGTGAAATCGTACTTATCACATGTCATTCACTCTTTCATAATGCCATTTGTGTTCTTGTTATCTGGTTTTGTCATCGGAGCTTAGTTTAACCTCACCTAATGAGACAAACACAGTACATGAATTAGTTGCTACTACTTTATTTTGAATAGTTTAGATATCTATAACATCTCTCTTTCTCTACTTTCGGTGTTGGTAATTACAAAACACATTGTGGTCTTTATTATATGCCCTGGGCTCATGGTCTCTATGTAAGTTTAAATTAAGTAAATGAAAAAAAGAAACAAAACATAAGGTCCCTACTAACAACTACTTATAACTAAGAAATACTCCCACCCTAGGATAACCTGTGTTAAGGGGGGTTAGCCTCATAATTCCAAAAGTCATTCTATCTCTCTACCTATCTGTTATCTTTTCATACCTAAACGGCTGAACGAATCTTAATGCATTATAAGATAGAAAAGTAGCTTTTGTTTTTCCCGAGGTTTCCTGGGAAAGGACTAAAGCTATTTTTTGCGACAAAATGCTTACTAAGCCACAAATGAAACTAGTTTAGGTAGTATAGTTCATTTGATTACCTGGATAGAGTTGCACACTCCTTGTAGTTACTGGTTTGACTGGTCTACCGTCGGTGGCTATAGCAGTCATTTCGTGCCGGTCTATAGTCACTACAACTGGGCAATCTATGGCCAGAGCATTGATCAATCTCAGACGGTAAGAGTAACCTTGCATCACGAACAACCTGAAATATTCAAGAGGTTTTCAAGGTACTGCAAAAGCCATTTTTTCATTAGAAATCCACAAATTCTGAAAAATCAGAACAATCCCTACTAATAATATTATAATGCGAATATAACTCTGTCGGTCTGTCTGTTACGGTTTTCTGTAATTCTCAAACTTTAACAAACTTTAAAACGTTTTACCTAATTTTTTGGACTTTTCTGAAAAATTCTAAAACATGTGTTCAGTAATTTTATAATTCTAGTATTCTCTGTAAGTTTCAAACATCGGGCTATTGGTTAAGGAGTTACAAATAATTTATGCATTTATACAGAGTACCTATGTATCAAGTAATTTTAAGTAAATGTTGTGTATGCTCAGTAATATTTTCCACTGTCTAGTAGCAAATTGCAAAGAGCAATCACATTTTCATCGGCGTTAACTACCCCGGCACTATTGTGGTTGCATAATCCTTCTTCCGATATTACAGCGTGGTTTGTGCCAGCAATCTTTTCACAACCGTCCTTTCCTAGTTATGTTATCATATCCCACTTCACTATCACTACATAGTATAAAACAAAGTCGCTTTCTCTGTCCCTATGTATGCTTAAATCTTTAAGACTACGTAACAGATTTTGATGCGATTTTTTTTTATAGATAGAGTGATTCAAGAGGAAGGTTTATGCATATAAAAAGCCGTGCGAAGCTGGGGCGGGTCTCTAGTATAATATAAATGCGATAGTTTGGATGGATCGATGGATGTAAGTTACCTCGTTACACCAAAACTAATAAACGGATCAGGCTAAAATTTTGAATTCATATCGTAATTTTAGGCCTGGAATAATCAGGTTACTTTACAACAATTTTCTCAAGTTTGAAACCGGGGGCTGTAGAATAATGCGTATTTCTTTATTGACTTAGAACTAGGTAAACTGATAATGTTCTCATTCTTGCTTTTAAGAATTTGTAAGTTGTTTTTAAATTTTTTAAACTCGCCAGATTAGTTAAACAAGTTTTATTCTTACTTTGTATTTTCTTCGTCTCCATTGATCAGTAGCTTCTGAGGAGTCACCCGACTCATATCCTCAAGGTTCCCAGTCATTAGAACCGGGAACCTCGCGGCGATCAATAACGTATGTTCTTGGCTTCGGTCGTAGTCGTACAGGGACGAATGAGGCTCCAAGGGTTGGGGCTGGTGAACGACGAGAGAACCGTATACGCCGTCGTTTTGTTGTGTGACTGGAAAAGGCATGAATTTTATAAGGCACATAGAACATATTTTCTTTTTAAATACATCATCTATTGTTTTTAAAAAGAAAATATTTATACCAACAATTTTTAACATGATTGGTACATAAATGTGTTCGGGTGTTAGTTAACACCCGAACGTAACGCTAGAAATATTTACTTTAGATGACTTTTTTACTTTTTTGATGCTACTCTCTATCCATCTGGTGATAAAAGGGAAAACAATGCAATATTACCTCGTAGAGCTTAGGTATTCCCTATACTCCAAGGAGTTCTACGATGTCTGGCGTCATTAAAAATGAGGTCCAGAGATAAGTAATAAAATTATCAACGCAAATACTACATAGAACAAAGTTAATTTATTACGAACGTGAAAGATTAACTAAACATGTTGAATTCGTCAAACTCCTTACTAGTTTTAGTAAAATACATTAAAGTTCAAAAACATTCATTGAAGTAGTACGTAAAAAACCTTACCCAAATCAGCATGGTAGAAGAAAGTTCCCGGAGATGTTGCGACGAAGGCATATCTGAAACTGGTCCGGTACCCTATGGGGCACTGCGTCACCATGGGCACTCCATCCATGTAAGGGCTTCCCTTCTGGTCTACTCCGTGCCAGTGGATAGCCATGTCCTGGCCGGGGACTCCGTTTTCCACGTCTACTACTATTATGTCGTTTGCGCAAACATTGATTGCCGGTCCAGGGGTGACACCTTGACATTAAATACATAATATTAGATATAATTTTGTTTGTTGTGAATGAAGAACAGAAAGGACCACAAACTTTACGAATAAGTTAACTTATTCGGAAAGTTTGTGGTCCTTTCTTTCTTTTGTTTTTTAGTTAACTTATAATATGTAAGTTAACTTATTCGTAAAGTTTGTGGTCCTTTCTATTCTTGTGTATCAGATCTGTGTACCATAAAACGGAGTGAATCATACTCCAGGCTGAAAAATTGATAAAAAACTGGAGCAAGACATTACCTGGCTGGCTGGCTGGTAGCAATGGAAGTATCTTCAGTCCGTGACTGTTCACCTCCTGTGTCAGTGGATCTGGGACATAAGCCAGCATTATGCTGGGTTAGGGCCCTTTTATAACAATGTTGTATGTACCTTCTATTTATAAGTGTGTTGTATCTGTAGTTGTTATTTTAATGATTTTCTATTGTAATCAATTCTATATGACCTCTGCAAAAGGTTTTGCTCCAGTATTTTGTCCATTTCAATTCACCCTTAAGTTCCCTATTCACCCCGTTTTATGGTACTCAGATCTCATACACAGGAACAGAAAGGATCGCAAACTTAAAGAAAAAGTATAATATCTATTTCTTCTTTCATATTGTCACTTTTTTATTCATATTTACTGTCAAAAGTAACAAGTATTCACAAAAACTAAAATATTTTATGTTTGTAACTGAACTTTTACTTAACTTATCATGTGTTTCTACCAGTTTTCCGGTAAAGTTGCATAATGCAACGAAATTTTTACCATAAAGTTTAGAGTTTTACCATTGACAGTGAGTCCGGGTTTGCCATCATCCAAGAAAGAGGGTTCTACCCTGAAGATGTAGTGGCATCGCTTGGGCTTCACGTTGAACTTGCAAGGTCGGTAGCACGACTTGTCTGCACAGAAGGTTATGTTGTGAAACTTATGTACATTTACAATATCTACGAAATCTTGTTGCGCTTAGAAACATAATGCTCAAGGACACAGCGAGTTAATCTGAATCTAAGTTTCTTAAGTAAAATTCCGAGGAATAATGATTATAATTATATGTTTTAAATACACACTTTAATGAATAAAATTCCAACAAGTTTCATAAACAAAAACTTACCGGAAAATTTTGTTAAGTCATCCAGAATATCGTTAGATCTCGTAGGCGGGAAATTTTCCACAGACGCTTTGCTATTAAAACTTATATTTGCTATCACAAATATACAGCACATTAGAACCTTCATTTTCCTAAAGTCAAAACATAAACAACGTGAACTAAATAACTAGGAACAGCGAATATGTCTCTCAACTGAGGTGTTCCGGCAAAAACTGGCTTTGTATTGCGCTGAGCGGAACTGAAAGTACTGCAGTATCCATGAGTATAACAACTTTCGTCTCACTCTGTTGATTGCACGTTGCTTCGCTCAGGAATAAGACAAAACTAGCTGCATAATGCAGCACGTTTTATTTCGTTTAGTTCAAATTTCAATAAAAGTGCAAAGGAAACTTTGAACGGAGGGAGCTCTAAGAAATATCCACTGCATTCAAGGTTCTTAGATACCTACTTATTTCCTAATAATTCTGGTCTAACCAAGGTACTTTATGATTAGTTGCAAAATATGTTTTGTGTTGTTCTTTTTCGTTTAAAGATGTAAGATTGATGTTTCAAAATTATCTACACTGACCTGCAAAACTTAGGTATCACACTTTATTTTATTTTTTCAAAACTATAGGAGGTATATCTTAAGAAAAAGTAACTGGTATTGCCTCCTCGGACTCTGATTACAGGGTCGAGCAGATTTTGGGGCTGATTTTGGGGAAAACTCTTCAAAATTGAGAATTTTTTCTGTTTTATATTATAAATCTCAGACTTCTTTATTTAAAAAAATAATGAAATTTTATAAGTGTGATAGGTACACTAAGTTATGCAACGGTGTCTTGCTGACGCTTCCGACGGGTAGGTAATGATATAGATTAGTTGATCTTCCTATAGACTGTTAGCTCAATTGTTTGAATTATATTACCAGTTTTAATATATTTCTATTCCTTGATTGTAATTTTCTTTAATAAAGTAATAAAACGTTATTTATCTTCAAGCTATTACAATTTTGCTGGTCATAAAGAAAAATCGGCCATATTTGGCATTATATTTATGATCCAAACAATGTTTTCGAAATTTGTGACCAACAAACGATTTTGAATGGATTCGATGTAGACCTTCACCATTTCAATAAAATGAGACCTCTTGAAATCTTTAAAAAACGTTGCTTTGAAATAAAAAAATCCATTGTGAAGAATAACAATTTATTCCTTTAAATTTTTCAGATTGAATGTCGTATAAAAAAAGTTATTGCACCAAAATTATTTATCAAACTTATTAAAAGCTGTAATACCTACAAAGCAATACTTAGAGATAAAGAAGAGAAAAGCTTTATTTGTAACTTTGTTTGAGTTAAAAGACAAAAAAAATATAATTAAACTTTAAAAACAGTAACAAATTTATAGATCGCCTGGACTGATGTTGCAAAAGTGGAAAGAACAATAGGAATCAGACCACCAGCATTCAGTACCACAGGTTCCTGAGCCCGTCTCAACATCAGATATACTATCCTCTGTTCCCGAGGATGAAGGTTCTCCCAGCCACAGCTGTATACTGCAATCTCGAACCCTAGCGAAGCATTAAGAAGCCGCTGCCCTAGCAAACAGTAAACGAAAAAGACCGTCAAAGTCAAGGCGATAAGTGGAAAAAAACTTAACGCAACGTCTAAAGGCAAAACAAAAAATATGCACACTGATAGGATGTTCAACAGAATAAATGCTCCAATACTAATGCTGAAGAGTTCCTGCATTTTATTCACAGTTAACAAGACTAGCGTATGGCGGTGAACAAAACTCTTTAGAGTTTTCCGAACTTCGCTCGTCATTTCAGGAGTACCGTCGAATTTTATACTTGTATTATAAAACTCTTCTATGTCTCTGCTTAGAATTAGTAAAACGGTTGTTGTGTGGGAGTATACGAAAATGAAAATCAAGTCATAGCCTGTGATCACTATGAGGCTTGTAAGTTCTTGCGTAAATATGAAAATCATGCAAACTTCCCTGTTTGGGGTTCTGGTTAACGGCTCCATACCTGAAACGGATGGTTTATAAAGTAGCAGTATGCTGTTAATTACATACTTTTATGTCACACGTACAGAGCAAAACGAAAAAAACGGATCAGACAATGCACTTACCTACGCAGTTCGTAATAGAGTAGTTGAACATGTCAAAAACTCTACTAGGAATGAACAAGATACCTTCGTTAATAAAATGAAAAGAGTAGCAAATGACAAGAATAATTTTTGTTCCCTTCATAAAATTTCGGTAGACATCAAGAAACTTGCCCCTTTTCATTACCAAAGCATCGTTTTCCAACGCTAAATTAAGAATACCGTTGATCTCCTTCCTGAAATTAAACATTATTCGATACACACTCAAAGATTCAGATATAAAAACATCCATACCTTAAAATTTTCACACACTTTTAAATATTAGCGAGAGGCAATGCAACCAACAGCGTCTTTGGGAATGCATCCGATTGTATATTTAAGGTATAAAATTTATTGTAAATAATAATAATAAATGATTATGTACCTCTATATAAAGTATAAAGGTAACATGATCTTAATAACTGCAAACCTTTTAAATAAGAACCAGAAACTCTCATTGTACACAATTCCAGCCGCGAAAATGTTGAAGAGACTACTGATCGCTTCAACCACATCGATGTCAGATATTTGGTAAAACACTACCCCGACGACGTACACATAGCCGTGCAGTACCAGGTGTACTATCCAAAATGGTACTGAAAACAAAGTTTGTTAAGAACTACACTGCCCTGCAAAACAAAGTATCTCTCTTTTAAAATTGCATTTATAAATGTATTATATTGATAGCATTGAAATAATATATTTTCTGACTTTGCATGCTGTCAAACTGATCATGGTTGTGCTTATTCTATTTTACCATTACAATACAACCCTGTAACCCATGGTGCGCAAATAAATGAATTCTAATTTGAAACTTACCAAATAATTTCTTTGAAAAAAGTGGAAATCCTATAAGTTTTGGCAAGATACTTATCAGCCAAATGATATGAGAACATGAGTAGTTTTTGAGTCCATCTTTCAGCTGCTCTTTATTGAACTTCAATATATTTAGCATGTTTGAAATGAATTAAGTTACCTTTTGATACTTGTATCCAACACGTACCGATTTCACATGTCAGGTCATTTTATACGAATTGATCCTTCTGAATAATTTTGGTGAAGTTATTATCGGTATCAAATTAACCAGAAAATAGAGTTGTTCTTGAAATTACCCCCTTATTGGTCCTACTCTACAACAAGTTTGCGGTAGTATTATACGAACATACTATTTTATAATTTTATGGGGCTATTTTATACTTTATTAACAACGAAAATTACAATCAAGGAATAGAAAAGGCTCTCCGGGTTTTTAAATAATTATCTGAGCGTCTGGTCTATGAGACGCGTGACCCGAGAGCTGGTGAGTATTTGGCTCAGCGCATCAGCATACAGCGTGGCAATGCAGCCAGTGTATTGGGGACGCTTCCGACTGGTATTGACATGGATCAATTGAGCTACCTTTAGACTGTTTGCAACCGTGTGCAGTTAGCTCAATGGTTTCAACTGTATATGATAGTTGTAATTTTTATACTAATTTTATAAAATGGATAAACGCTATTAATTCTCATTCTTCTCTTCTACTAACTTCTTGAAACGGTAATTCCTATCAAGTTAAATCTATCGTTTTGTTGAATTGATCTTTATTATTATTTGCACAAGGAATGTCGAAAAAAAATTAAATATTTGCTTCTTTAGAATAACGCTGGAAAATACACACAGCATCATCCGGTTTCAAGCTAAGCAAAGCGTCGACACACACGGTAGGGCTGGTCCACCAGTTCAAAGTCGCTCAGCGAGCTATGGAAAGAGCTATGCTCGGAGTTTATCTGAAGGACTCGTAATGAATACATCCGAATGAGAACCAAAGTTATCGACTTAGCTCAAAGAATTAGCAAGCTCAAGTGGCAGTGAGCCGGCCATATCTCGCGAAGAACCGACAACCGTGTTGGGGTAAACGTGTTCTTGAGTGGAGATCGCGACTTGGTAAACGTAGTGTAGGACGCCCTTCGGTCAGGTGGGATGACGATCTGCAAAAGACTGCTGGCAGATGCTGGATGCGGCAAGCTGAAGACAGAGCGCTATGGCGCTCATTAGGGGAGGCCTATGTCCAGCAGTGGACTAATATAGGCTGATGATGATAGCTTGTGTAGTGTCGTTTGTTTCATTTTAATTTAACAATCGCTGTCGCAAAAGATTAGCAGAGTAGGCATAGTATCTGAATTTTCTATTGTCATCGATACAACGATGACGCCATACATAACAATTATAGCTCCAATTATCGTGGACGAGGTGGGACAATTAATATCTGCCTGCACATGTTATTCTGGATTCAAAACTAAATGAAACGAAAACCATTTCCTACAAATAATGGAAATTTAAAGAACCTTTTTCAAGAGATAAATCAAAATTTTTTAAATCACCTGACTGGGTTTTCGGTTTTTCACTTTTAATCACCAAAACGCGGGCAAAGGCTTGCCAAATTTATAAACCATGAAACCATAGAAGATATTTTGATAGCTCAATTATCAAATTGCTTTAGCCGTCTTGATACTTTGATATAAGTAATCAAAATATTCCAAACACGCCCACGCTTTGCAGGTAAGAAATAAAATTGTTTCAGAATCACGGTGTTTTCCGAATTATAGATTTGATTTGAATTTTTATAACAATAATTTTACAAGTCTATATTTTAATTTATTCTTGAGTATTTTAACTGCTGCCTGTATTGTTTTCTAAAGTTTTTGTTCAAAATATTTAGTTTTCGTAAAATAAATAACATAGGTACATTAACATTACACTGTGTTTGTAGGTCAGTCCATCTATCGGACACTACCTAATGACTGAGTCGAGGCTTAAATTACATTTGTATGTGTTTATTCAACTTGTTTTTCATAGTTCAATAGCATTATTGCTCCTGTTTGTTTTAATTTGGATGACGCTATATTTCAACGAATCACATAGGTTCTTTGAATTCATTTTGAACTGTAAATAAATAAATAATGCCTTGACAATCCACATTGTTTTTTTGACCCTAGATGACAGATATACTTAATGCATAGATAGAAATACTTAATGCATAGATAGAACATTGCATAGATAGAATTATTTATAATTCATAAAAAACACCTCGAACCCCGGAACAAATATTTGTAGTTCGTACAAACAATTGTCCCAAGATTGGAATCGAACCCGCAACCTTTTTCATCGGCGTCAGGTAGTTAGTCATTACTTTCAAACACTTTTATGTTTTGAGTTCTGACCTCGCTATTATCGCTGTTATTATTAACTAGCGTTCCACCTCGGCTTTACACGGGTTTTTTATATACAAGCAACGCCTCGCGGTTTCATCCGCGTAATTCCCTTTCCCGTGAGAATTACGGGTTAAAATATAGCCTATGTTTTATTCCAGACTATAATCTATCTATCTCTATGCCAAATTTCATCCAGATCCGTTCAGTATTTTTGCGTGAAGGAGTAACAAACACCCATCCATCCATCCATACAAACTTTCACGTTTTTAAAATTAGCAGCATAATGAAACCTAGCTCTTGAATCACTCTATTTATGAAAAAATCCGAGTTGAGTTTGAGTTAAAGCATATATAGGGACAGACCGACAGCGGGAAGCTACTTTGTTTTATA
Source organism: Eupithecia centaureata (assembly GCA_944547425.1). Taxonomy (NCBI): domain Eukaryota; kingdom Metazoa; phylum Arthropoda; class Insecta; order Lepidoptera; family Geometridae; genus Eupithecia; species Eupithecia centaureata. Next base: position 11,345,203 of record OX155682.1, on the reverse strand, counting down.
CCATGTAGTTATAAGTAACTAGCGACCCGCCCCGGCTTCGCACGGTTTTATTATACATTACTATAAACCTCACGGAGCCCGAGACCTTTCCAACGAATACAAAACCGTGGAAATCGGTTCGTGCGTTCTGGAGTTATAGCGTCAGGAAGGAAAACCCGACTTATTTTTATATAGTAGATAATAATGATGGACAAATGTCATTATATTTATATATATTTCACATAAAATGATGACTCCAGAATAAGTTACAAAGTAATTAAGACCTGTTATTTGAATGTAGGTTGTAATTGGTTTCCGTCGGTGTCGATAATTGACTTGTTCCGATAATACGTATGGGGTAGAATTATTATTAAGGTTTTCTAGGTAGCCTCTACTAGGTACCGTCTATGATATATATTCCTGATATAAATGTAATTTAGAGTGCAATAAATGTTTTTGAAGAGATCCTTCTTATTTACACGGAAATTAATTTTAAATATAATTATCCTCATTGACAGTACGTATCCTAGCCTATCTTAAAAACCTTCAGAGTGAAGGTTATTTCACTACTTAGATAACCTTTAAGTATCTTTATTTAAGTCAGGTTTTTAGTCATTTGTCAGGATTCCAGGGGTTATTCTGTTTTAAAAAAAAAATTACATGCTTTTGCAATGTGCAAAACATCTGTACTTATGCAAAATATTCATTTAAAAATATAAAGAAGTTATCTAAATACTATAGGTATAATAATATGAATTCAATACCTATTGTTTTCGAACGTCTGCACATCCGCACCGCGCAGTTTGGCGAGGTTAAAACCCCGTGTTATAAGTATTTAAGCAACAAAATTATTTTGCTGACGTGCTTAGTAGTTATAAATTAAATTAATTATTATTAAATAAATTATTTTCATAGACTAGTGAAATAAAAGAAAAATACAATTTGACACAAAAGACTATTGCAGTAACTAATTCTGATTTTCAAATCGTATACCTACTTATGAGGTTTAAGGCACCTATATGTGGCCAATTTCATGTTTTATCATTTTTTCTAATGATAAAGCGTTCCACCACAGGTTCCACACAAGTGAAGTGTGGAACAGGTCCATAGGTTCTACTTTTCCTACTTCTACGTACGTTTCGCCATCTATGTTACTATGATTGAACTAACCATGCAGACAGCAAGCTTATTTTTAAGAGAACCAGTTTATTGGTTCTTTGTTTTGAAGGTAGTTCTTCAAAAGTACGCTAGGTGGCACTGGGCGCGCCAACTATCTGATCTGATTTGAAGCGAAATTTATTACTTCAAGGTCATCTTTAGTTACACTAAAATTAAGTTTTTTTGTTATTCTATGTACCTATATCTGTGATCTTCATTCGTTCGTACCTAAACGGCGCGGCGCAAAAAACTTTATCCTCGAAAAATTCTCAGAATTCTTTCAAACATTAACACACGTTGTATAATGCAGTCTGTATCTATACACCATACTTGGTTCGTAAAACCCTGTTGACAGGGCCGTCTTAAACTAGGCTGGGGCCCTTAGGCACACAAGAATTCGGGGCCCTTTTGGAAAGTAAAAAAGCGAATTATAGAACATCTGACGACCGATGTGGCGCGGTGGGCGAAGGTCCGCCTGCGACGCAGGAGGTTGCGGGTTCGATTCCCGCCTCGGAACAAATTTGTGCACGATCTGCAGAAATTTGTTCCGTAGGTCTGGGTGTTTTCTAGGTATAATAAAAAAAAATCTATCTTTGTATATAATGTATTAAATATATCAATTATCTAGTACCCATAACACAAGCTTTCAGTAGCTTACTTTGGGGCTAGATCAGTAATTCCCAAAGTGGTCCAGGTGGACCCCCAGGGGTCCACGGGAGACTCGAGGGGGTCTATGTTACGCGTGATAAAAAATGGGGGTCCACAAATTGTATGCGGGGGTGCATGAAAATTAAGTTGGTTTTGATAGTGAAGAAATAACATTTTGGCTTGACTTCTCTTATTAATATAGGCAGTTAAAATAATATGTTGATAATATTTTATTTGAATACCACCATGGATCTTAAATCTATTTCACATGGAGAATATGATATAACAAGAGAAGCTACTCGAGCTTAGCACTGATGAGGCGCTGACAGTGAGGTTTAAAAGAGGGTATCAAAAATGTTGGCTACAGGCAGCAATACTCGAAAAATATCCTGGACTGTGGAGAATTGTACAGAAGCTTCTGATAGCGTTTCACTCGTAATATCTTGTCGAAAAAAGTTTAAGTGCTGTTAGAAACTTATTAACAAAAAAGGAGCAGATTGAATATCACAGAACGGGGAGATTTGCGGTTATTCCTTTCAAAACTCAAGCCATTGTAATCTTATTTTTTCGAAAACTGTTATTTCGTTGTTGAAACTCAGCGACAACGCAAGTTTCCATAGATCTAATCTTTCAGATTCGTAGTAATGTAGCTGCAGGGGGTCCACCGGATCCAGCAAAATTTTGAAAGTGGTCTATGAAACAAAAGAGTTTGGGAACCTCTGGGCTAGATGATGTTGTGTGGATTGTCCAACATATTTATTTAATATATATTTATTTATTTATCTTTTACTAAGTATGACCATTTATTATAGGTAATCAAAATACAGTATGATATAATGTCATTAAAGGATATTATGATATAATATTAGAATGCTGCTGGTTTTTTGGTTACGATTACATTAACGGTTTCTTTCGGGATTTCTGTTGAGCATAATCTTCTATTATATCCTTAAAGTAATTTTTTTGGAGGATATCACTTTCTATGCACATAATTGACAAATTACTCAGTCGTTCTTGTAACATTGTTGTTCGCAATTCGTTTTTTAAAATGACCGCTCTCCCAGTGTTGCCAACCCAGTGTCAGGTTTTGGGGCTAAATGGAGTTCTAAAAAGGGCTAGATGGGGGGCTAGATTTAGCCTAAAAAATTAAAATAGGAAAAGTTAGTTTTTTTAAATTAAAATATCAAATAAAATAAGTGATTTTTTAACAATCGTTTACTTAATATTAACAAAAAACTTTAAAAAATCAACTTTTTAAATATTAAAAATACACCTTAAAACTCAATCGCCTCATCGGAGGAGGATTTTTTGCCGTACAATTCACTTTGCGAAGTTGATGGTTGAAGAGATTAGTTCTAGCAGGGGCCTTGTTCAGAATAAACGTAACTATATTTTTCTTTAGGTCCAATCTTTTTTATGGCATCTATTGGGATATCATATGTGTAGCAAGTTTGGCCCAATTTTATAATACCAAATCGTATTTGTAATATAGAATTTTTAAATATTTGTACTGTTCCATATAAAGATTTTTTACACGGTTTCGGGGCTAGAAATAGGGCTAGGGGCTAAATCAACATTTTAAGGGCTGAATAAGCCAAAAAAGGGCTAGATCTAGCCCCGAAAGGGCTAAATTGGCAACACTGCGCTCTCCACTACAATTTGTAACCATCAAATCAAAACTTCTGTTTATCTTACTTAATTTTAAATATCAAACGAAACAAAATAACGCCACTCACTCCTATCAGACTGAAAGTTTAATACTTACATCATTCGGGGATTCCCCCAACCATAGACAATGTCGACATTTATGTTAGGCCTTGTTTAGACGGTGCAGCTTGACTTTGGAATCCCGAGTGATTGCGTGAGTGATCGCTAGATGTTGTACTTAGTAAATTTGGTAGGATGCGTTCGGAAATATTATTAATTAGTACCAAGGAAGTTTTACCATAAGTAAGATATACCCAACGTTGGGTACAACTTCCTTGATTAGTACAGTAGGAGCAGTCATCGATATAATGGCGTAGTAGGTAAATACCTTCTGTTAAGATTACTGATCTGTGAAAAAAGTGTAATGTGCCAGACAAAAATGTTTTGAGAATAAATGTGTAAGAGAAATTGTCGATCCTTCGGGGCCCCCTGAGAATGGGGGCCCTGGGCACGGGCCCCGTGTGCCCTTATGGTAAAGACGGTATTGCCTGTTGATGTAAGTACCAACCTATTTGATTAATGTAACAATCTTATTATATTAAAGAACAAGCGATTTTTTACAGCTTTCTAGCTTCAGCAGGTTAGGCTGGGCGTTGTTTCCAAAAAATCTCTTATTTTTAATACATTAAAGATTTATTTCCATCGTTTTCCTTCCATCATAGTAATAATGCTGAAATTCTGATTATCCATTTACTAAGGTAAGAAGGTACCTAATCAAAAATATTTACAAAGTCTTTGTTTTACATTGACAATTGTCAAAGTACCTATAGCAAACCTAACCTACCTACTCATTGTCTAGAAATAGCACGACAGTGTTATCAATTTTACTACTGCAGGTACGTCTGTGGATAATTAAATGATGAACGAAATTAAATATCGCATATTGTTTATTACCAAGCAACAATTGACTTAAATCTTTCCATAACTACTATAAACATCATCACATCAACAACATCTAATAACACATTCAAAATCATTTTTCGGTGTCAGAAAACACTTCACTTGAATAAAATACTACAAATAAATTTACAATATCTTCGTAGTTGGTAAGTTAATAAATATGTACGATTTCCAAAACTTCTCTTCTTAAAAACTTCTCCAAATCAAAAAATCATCAAATCTTTGACGACAAAAGTAAGGAATCGCTTAAGGAATGTCTTTCTTTGGGCATGATTAAAGCTTCAGGTCAGCATCCGCAAGCCGGGAGGCCCGCTCGCTCTCGTGTCAGCTGTTTTCGTCTCCAACACTCCTCACTCTCCTGATCAATTCTTCTACTTGTCTGTAAGGGCTTTGACAGTCATCTCCATTCGTTTCTATCAAGTAAGGGCCTGCTTCACTGTCTCTATTCTCCGGCGTATAGCTTTCGCTGGAGCCATCGTTACCTTTCTTCAGAAATGGTTCTACATCGGGAACGACCGGCAGACACGTCGGCTCCTCGACAGATATATTCCGCGTCTCTTTCTGTCGGAGCCAAATTGGAGAATCTATATAGACTCGGGGCCGCTCTCTCAAAGCGTTGCATCTCTCGAGGTTCAGTCTCCTGGCTGGTTCAGGCGGCCTATGGTGCGCTGGTATCGGCACCCCTCTGCCAACGATCGTGAACAGAAGACCTTTCAAAGCAGCTTGAAAGTCTTTCAAGTGATACGCGTAAAGTAAAGGATTGATGGCAGAGTTTAAATGTGATACTATGATGCAGACGTAGGTAAGGGGATTGGGTATGTCAAGTTCAGGCACGAAGGCTTTGATGGCGTTTATTGTGTAGAGAGGTATCCAACAGATGATGAAGAAGAATACGATGATGGCTAGGTTCTGTGTCGCCTTGACTTCTCGTTTCTGCGCAGCCCCTAGGACTCGCAGCATGGTGCCACCGCCGGGAACTCTGCGACCGCCCTCCACCGTCAGCACGGCACTCATCTGGAACAAGAAGGATCGTTAAAGCCACACTTTATTGTTGTATGTAGTGTATTATTTGAATTCATAGAGCGTAGTATTTGGAACACGGTAAACGAGTACAAAAGGCTTGTGTACATGGTTGACACTGAATGACCCGATTGCCTTGACTAAATCGGAAATGCCTACAGGAAATTTTAAAGCCGTAGTACCTACTATCTCTCTAGTCGTGATTTTATGTTCCTAAAAAACTACACAAAACGAAAACTTATGATACTAAGACCATTTGTTAGTTTAAATTTTTACTTGTCAAGTGATTTTGAAAGCCTCAAAAGCCTCAAAGCCTCAAAAAAAGCCAAATAAAGTTTTGATATCTGATTTCTGTATTTTCTTAATTGTGTGCGCAGCAGAGATTGAGGCAAATATGGCCTCATAAGGCCTCAGCTAGCGTTTTAAATCAAATTCAATTTTTAAAAAATTAAGTTTGTTATATACTTAAACATTTTGAGTTTCTGAAAAAAATACTGTATTTGTAAAGCTTTGCAGGGCAAAGAGTCAAATTGGGGAATAAAATTTATAGGACCACCCCACCACAGGACTGTTATGAAGTTGGTTAAGCAAAAGTAATTTTCATAGAAATAGTACCTATTTAACTTCTCAAAACAATAAACCATAGCACAAGAAAAGAGTGATTAGATTTCATTTACTTTAAATAGCATTGCATTGAATTGCAACTTGCAACGAATATCTACTTGGTTACGTTTTCCTCCGTGGTGAGAAATCTTACATTTTCCTCATACAACTGTTACTCAGACCAAACAGCTTTAGGTTACATTTTCCTGGATGAAATAATACTTCTGTCTAGCCCAGGTCTTCTACATTGAAACCCAAACGAAGTTCACAGATGATGTCACACAGATCCCGTTGGGGTAGACGTGTTCTTAAGTGGAGACCGCGACTCGGCAAACGTAGTGATGAACAGATGCTGGATGTGATAAGCTGAAGACAGGGCGCGCTATGGCGCTCATTGAGCCTCCCCCAATGTCCCCATATGTCCAGCAGTGGACTAATATACGTTGATGATGATGATTTTATTATTATGAGAATTATTCTGACTACTCGTATTTCTTATGCTACTGCTCCACCTGCGTTAACGTTAGCGTTGACGATAATGTCCAACTACGCGTCAAATAAGGCATTAAAAATGCGCGTTGGCTACATTTAAGGTTACAACGCCGTTAATTGTAAATTCGCTTGAAGTAATGCGTTAACATACAAAATGGAGTTTGAAGCAGCTACACTATACACTAGCCAAACTCGATGTAGAATGTTTGTAAACAAACCAAGACACAAAAAACTAAAATTCACTTGCTTGGCGTCGAATTTTAGATATGAATGTACGAAATATTTAGTGAAGGAAGTAGGTATCTTAAATCGACAAGTAATGTAAATTGCGTATAAAAAGGCGCGGCAACAGAGTGTATTTTAGGTTAAGTATAGGCGGTTTGTTTACAAACATTCTACATCGAGTTTGGCTGATGTATAGTTGCAACAATGAGTGTGATAAATTATTATATGCATTTATGCAATTTTTACTGGAAACGACAAAGACTGGATGATACATCGCCACGCATCATTAAGTGCTGAGCTATTTAATGTGATTGGAGCTTTGGATTCCAGAGGCACGGTTCTGTTTGTAATAACTCCAGAAATTCCAATACTTATTCGTTTGACCACTCTATTTTCATTCTTTCCGCTAAAAACCAAACATAAACACGTCCTTGCACTGCGCGTGCGGGCGTGGATTGTGTAGCCAACGTCGCTTAGCGCGCTAAACTACGCGTCAAAACCCTTTGATGTGTCGAAAAAACCGACACCCGAGCTATCGCTTAACGTGTAATGCCATTAGTAATGCCGTTTGACAATTAACACGCTAAAGTGTTGGCCACATCTACGTAACGACTTAGTTAACACGCTAAATAACGCGTTAGGACGCAGGTGGAGCAGGAGCATTAGAGATCCGAATTGGAAGTTCTCAGTAGGCGTTGGTGACGGACGCCTTCATTCGTCTTTAAAATTAGACGGCTAGCTAGAACTACTTATTACCGGATCTGTTTAGTATAGTTTTGGAGTTGTTTTTAGCTATCTGATGGTTTTTTATCAGTACTAGTTCCTGATAAACGATGATTCTCTAATAAGTGAACACATTAAATGAGTCAGCTAAGCTATCGAACGACTACAACCTATGTATCTATCTATCTACACTTCTGAATACTGTTCTCATGTATGTCAGTGACATCGTATAATTAATCTTTTTGAGAATAAACGAATATTATACTTTGATTGTGTTTCGCATGCATTTTTTTCTACCTAAGTGGGAATTATTTAATAGATATAGAGTGATTCAAGAGGAAGGTTTATACGTATAATAAAACCGTGCGAAGCCGGGGTGGGTCGCTAGTTTTACTGTATATTACGTTTAACAAAGGAATTTTCAAAAATAATGAATTTAGGAAGAGATACGAAATTGCTCTTAGGGACCACTAAACTCTGTTTTCGTAACAAACACCATACATACTTTTTCATTTATAATATAACTAGCGACCCGCCCCGGCTTCGCACGGCTTTATTATACGTATAAACCTTCCTCTTGAATCACTCTGTCTATTAAAAAAACCGCATCAAAATCCGTTGCGTAGTTTTAAAGATTTAAGCGTTCAAAGGGACATAAGGACATAGGGACAGAAAAATCGACTTTGTTTTATACTATGTAGTGATAATGTGTTGTGATTGTGTGGATAGAACATACAATTCTAACTTTAGTTGAAAACACCTTCTAATTTAATAAAAATATTATTTTTAAATCAATCAATTTCTTCTATTTAAATAAATAATGCTGGACAATCCACACAGCATCATCTACCCACACTATCTACCTAATCGATGACTGACTTTATTTATTCATTAAAAAATTATTGAAAATTCTTGTCCATCGGTTGACTACTTTTACCCCTTGTACAAAAATCCCAGGGCCCGAATTCCACTAAATAAATCGCTTCACCATTTAAATAGTACGGTGTCAAAATGTTAGTGTTAAACTCTTTTTGGTATTCTACTAGCACAAACTTTTTGAGGTTCATTCATAGCTGTGACGATTACCTTTATAACTACCAATTTGACATTCTAATTATGAAAGTCTCTTCAAGCGCAAAAAAAGTAGAATACCAAATGCACAAACGTCATTTTAATCATCTTGATTGAATGGCACTATTGAGACCTTTGTTTTGAAATTAGTGGAATTCGGCCCCAGGACATTGGAAGGTCAAACAAAGCGTAGTAAAAATATTCTAACCTGCTTAACCACTACCCGGTAGATATGCGCATAGAAAGCTGCCATCAACACGCTGGGAGTGACGATAGTGGCCAGGTAGAGGAACAGAAGGTAGTTATAGTCCATGACTTCCACGAAGTAGCAGCCGGGGGCGGAGTCCACGTCGGCATGCCAGCCGAAGAGAGGAAGGAGTCCAACTCCCGCGCCAGAGACGTAGCAGCTAATAATTATCCCTGGAAAGAGAGATAAATAGATAAATAAATAAAGCTGGACATATCCACACAGCACCATTTAGCCCTAAAGTAAGCTAGTAAGCTCCTCAAAGCTCGTGTTATGGGTACTAGATGACTGATATACTTATAACAATACATTACATAGATAGATATGATATAGGAAAGAGAGAAAGATAGATAATTATTTATAACACACTTAAAAGTTATTAAGAAAACTTATACAAATTACAGATTGTGTAACAATTGGCGGTCATATCGCTCAAGAGCGATCTCTACTAGACATCCGTGGATGGATAAGAGCAAAGAAAGTAAAGACACAAAGAGAGAAAGAAATATAAATAATGGTAGTGAAAATACGCAAAGCATCATCTAACCCAAAACTAAGCTTAGTTTGTGTTATAGGTATTCGATTGAGATTCATTTATTGATATATTTACAAAATATATAGTATAAAACTGTATAAACTTATGCCTACCCAGGCTTGTCTGGGTTTATTAGTTTTGTTTTAGTTTATACAGTTTTGATTAAATTCATAATGATGTGCTCTGGAAATAAATAAGAACTAAAAGTGTGTGTAACTAATTGATACATATTCTTAATGCAGTGCAGAAACTAGATAGATATTTTAGGGTTCTGTATCCAAAGGATGCCAAGCCTCCGCTATCTGTTCGACCGTCTGTCTGTTTGTCACGGACCGTATCACATAAACCGCAAGGGCCGTCCGAAAGGTGACAGACGAGACGAATGAAGAAGAAATGTGAATTAATGAAGATGAAAGATTGACCTTTTCACTGAGTTTGTAGTTAGGTATTTCTTTTGCCGCTATAGCAACATGTAGTAGATACAAATTATATAAATATATATAAAAATATGATTCAGTACACAAAGATTGTACACACAGTGTTCCCTGTCCTACCCTTTGTGTCTCAAAAAAGGATTTTGCGAGACTCGATTTTTATTGGAAGAACCGCCTACATGAAGTTAGTGTGGAACACTCAGTTTGCGAGCCTGACACGCACTTAGTTAAAATCAGCATCAGCATCAGCATCCATTGATGTCAAGATCAATAATCAGCATGAGCATCCGTTGATGTCTCAAAAAACACCAGCAGCAACAATGATTTCAACAATGATCAAGTACATGTTATTAAATCTTTATCTGTATTTGCAAACAATCTAAAGGTAGCTCAATTGATCCATGTCAATACCAGTCGGAAGCGTCCCCAAGACACTGGCTGCATTACCGCGCTGTATGACAATGCTGATGCGCTGAGCCAGATATTCACCAGCTCTCGGGTCACGCGTCGCATCGACCAGACGCTCAGATAATTTTTTAAAAACGCGGAGAGCCTCGGTGCCCCACGGACCTAGGGTCTCGACTCCAAGGGGAGCAAATGCGTAGGTTCTGTCGAAACTTGCATATTTGCGCCTCTTGAGATACTCGGCCAGATCTGCCGCCGCACCAGCCCTAGTGGATGTCCTTGAAAGATGAGAAGGTGCAAGTGTGTCGACGCATGTAGCGTCCCACACAATGGGCCTCCCCAACTCCCAAGGGACTAGTGTCATACCGTCGGGCCTCTTGCCATGTTAAAGTACATGTTTAATTTAGACCTATTGGAAGAATCATTATCTGATCACATTACGTTGCGACCGCTACGACAATGATGATAGAAGTGATGATTCAATTTATTGGAACTACTTACGTATTGGGTACTTTTTGCTGGACTGACTCACTTACAGCTTAGGTACTGTCTCATATGTTTACTATTTGGTGCAATATTTCATAATAATAACCATTCATGCATTCAAAAACCTCAGCTTGTTTGAATTAACTTTGCTTTATCGTTTATTATTGGACTACCTACCTACCTACCTAACCGATGTGGTACGTAACCAAGGTTTTATCATAGTGCTTTGAGGTTTAATTTTCTTGTTAAATTCACAGGAAAAGTAATGTGAATAGTGGTTCTTATTTCTCATTATTCCTAGCTACCTTAATCGAGAAATAAATACTTCAACATTCCTATTCCTATTTTACAAGTAGGAAATTTATTAAAAATATAAAACGAAGTTCACAACAATTAAAAAATACGGACTGCCTTTTATTTTGTCCCCGCATCACCGAGTCTCACTCAGAATAATGTAGGTCTAACATTACTCGATACATTCTAATAATAATAAAAAAGTTTTGGCATTTAAAGTAGGTTTAATAAAAAATAAGAAACGCCCATAAATCTATATTTATCTAAGAGAAAATTGGGTGGCTCGTCAAGAGATTTCTGTATATATAAAAGTACGAAGCTGAAACTTAGGATGGAAGGAAGTTCCTTTTAGGACGTAGACACACACTAAGAACGGAATTTCGGAAATTCGTATTCTAGGTATAATTAAAATGGAGTCAATGATGTATTACTAAAGACACAGTCCACGCGAATAATATCACGAGTGGGTCAGCTAGTTCTATGTTAAAAACTGTCATTGTTTGACGCATCTATAATACCGCTTACAGTCACAGACACCTACTTTGTGTTGGAAGAATGTTTGGCATGAAACATTGGTGTTCTTTCAACACAAAAACGTCAAAACAAATCATGTCTATTTTATGGGAGCCCCCTCAAATATGTATTAAATTAATTCTGTTTTTTATTAAATATTTGTGGCAACAGACATACATTATCTGTGAGATCTGTCTAACTTTCACTATTCATGAGATACAGTTTGGTGACATACGCTAGACGGACCCTTTGAGTATGGAAGCCTAAGAAAAAACCCTGACAGTACCTATTAGGCACCCTTCTTTTATTGGCAGTGGTTTAACAATCCTTCTTCAAGATGCCCAATGGCTATCCCAGTATCCAATAGTATGGATACGAGATGACGATTCAGTTCCTTAAATAGCAAATTGAGTATTTAATTTGTCTTTCTTAGTTTAATCCTGTTAATTGATATGAATTCGTCCTTGTATGGTTTAGCTTAGCGTGGTGTAGCCAATCCACGTTAAATCGCACTGTACCACGCACAACAATGCGTAGGTATTTAACAGACAGAAACAGATACTTAGTAAAACTAAACTAATTTTGAGTAAAAAATAATGAAACGGACAATATTATGAGTCTATTTTTAACCTTGTCTGCACATTGACGAATTAGTTTGGTAGTAATAGGTAGTTCTGGCTTGACTTATCTGTGTGTGGTTTAAATAAATTAGACACTAAATGTTGGCAACGCTGATAATTAATTTTTATCAAATCTAATTTTAAAATTATATCGCACAAATTTAATAATATCAACATAGTAGGTACCTAATCCTAGATAATATAAGGTACCTAATCGACGAACATCTGTTTAACAATTTTGGATAATAGCCTGAACTGACAGACACGTGGTACCTACCTAAATCATCATCATCATCCGCCTATATTAGTCTACTGCTGGACATTTGCCTCCCCTAGTAAGGGCCATAGCGCCCTGTCTTTAGCTTGCCGCATACAGCATCTGCCAGCAGTCTTTACCTACCTACATAATATATAGGTAGGTAATATATGAAAAATAACTTGATAATTGTTGAAATAAGTTTAAAACGATACGATAGGACACATATTGTGATTTTGGGACAATAGGTAAATGCTCGCGAGACACCCTGAGACCGACCTAGCTCCTCTCGCTGGTTTTTTGTAGACTCATCATGCGACTAGACATCTCGGCGATTTGTGTGTTGTATTGTAGGCCTTCGTTTGACCACAATCTCACCTGATGATAAGTGACGACGTGGCCGAAGATGTATCACGAAGGAATACACATATTAACCCCGTCTTGAAGAAACTCGGGTTATAGTTGGCCGGGAAATAGAAGCAAGCAGCGCATTCTATTCCTTAGCGGTACGAATGATAAAGACTACTTTACGATTGATGAGTTGTCCAGTTTTGCCCACAGCGCGTGACAAAACTTTCCCCTGCTACTTTCTTTTTAACTCAGTCATAAAGTGCAAGCTGTGGTGCAAGCAATATTGAAATCAATATGCTTCCTATTTTCACCGAGTGTTTATTCCTCGTAAAAAAAACATTAATAACCAATTAGATAATTTGTCCTCAGACGGGAATCGAACTAGCTACTTCCCGCGTCGACGCGTCGACGCGCCTTCCTTCGCCCCATTGTTAAGATTTTTGTGTTCGCCCCTCAGTTCACCCTTCTACGTCACAAATATCGTCGATTATTTACGCCTAAATTCGCAAAATAGTTTGTTCCCACACTCAAACAATGTACCCATGTAGTAGCTATTCTTATGGTAGTAACATCTCACAGCACAGCACACGTTTGACTGATGTACCTATGTGCTTGTATTTTATTGCACAAGAGACATTTCAATCTTATCAGTACAATGGTGACGTTTCTATTGTTTATGTATCTCATGGATACATATTGATAATAAAAGAATGAGACAAGTGTATTTACAATAACAATTGATTGAATACTAAGTATAAACTAATACATAATCGAAACACCTGAATAAAGAATAGGTGTATTTGAAAGTAATGAAAAAAGCCTGGCAAAGGCGAAAAAGATGGCGACGCTTTTTAATTTACATAACGCGAAACTCAATATGCGTGCCGACTGTTAAAACTGCAAGTCTTTATGAATATGCAGGAATTAAACGAAAATTTAATATTAAAAACAAATAAAACACTTTATGTCATAACTGTTAAAGTTAATTTTTGCCTGTACCTACTGTCATAAGACTCAATCTAGAACTACCTCTGTATCAGTTTGTTTGTTGTGTATATAAAAGTGTGTGGCTGCTCTATGATTCCGATACTAGTATATAAAGTGGAATTGATATTGAGAATTAACAACTTCCTTTTATGTCTGTGTAATTGTTGGCTCAGATGGCATGTTCTTTGTTTTTGTATCAAATTTCATTTTTCAAACTGAAACTTCCGTTTGATATCACTTATTTGATATGTGTAATAGCTTGTTTTAGTACTGATATATTCTAGGAAAGATAGATATATGTACCTACCTAGTACCTAGGTACCTATTAGGTTATAAAAATAGTAATTACCTACTATATAAACTTGTAAAAAATATCAGAACATTTATAAATAAAACAGGTTTTGCATAAAATTAACAGAATCTTTTTATCACAGACAAATAAAACGTTTAGTTAAAATTTGAATTAAGTATTGGAATATTAAAAGTTAGCAAATAATTATAGTCCATATACATAGAAAAGAGCCACCTAAATATATAAAGGCGGCTTGCAATTATTAGGTCCTTTAAAACTTTACACATTGTAATTTTCTAATTTTTAAATAGAAAATATTAGAAAAGTTGTAAGATAATATCCTCCGAAATTGCAATTTGAAATATCTAACTTACGCATAAAAAACTGAACACTATCTTAAGGAATAATGATATCAAAATAACAACTAGTAACTACTTAATAAGTTAAGATCATTGCCGCCACTACCGTCACGGCTGTAAATAAGGGCATGTTCCGAGCCGCCGAGTTCTTTTTCAAAGACTGTGTCGCGTAACTCTGCAGAAGACCACAAGGTACGCTCTTCTTCATGTTGGAAGAAGGTGTGTGACGTAGGACGTAGCACTTCATCCCCGGGGTAACGTCTATTGCCTTTCCCTTCACGTCCAGGGCGTTGACGATCGTCGTGGTGTTTGTCGTAGTCGTGGTGACCGATGAAGATGAAGGCACTCCATTGGCCGCTGCTGCAGGGCTTGTTGTGTTCACCTGTACTCCTCCAGGGAGGAACGTTGTGCCGTTCACCAGCGTCCCGTTCAAAGGCACCAATGTCCCGTTCTCCAGCATTGTGTAAATAGGACGCTGGTCAGAAATCGCAGGAACCGCCGGTTGTTCACCCCCAATACTACCATTAACCATTGTGACGTTTGTCACGGTCGTTGTTACGATTGATGTTGTGTTAGTGCCGCCATTTTGTTGCGGGTTCATCTGTTCTTGCATAATAAAACTAGAAATCAGTTGGCAATCGATTCTCGTTTCTTCGTAGTCGCCATTGTCTTTTCTGACGCCGAATTTGCAAATTTCTCCTGGAGAAGTCCTGTAGTTCGAGCCACTGCTGCCTCCGTGCCCGTTGTGGGTCGCAACGTATGCGGTTCCCGCGAGGGTTCCCAAGTTGAGAAGTGCGAGACCGGCCAGCAAAGTCCCGTATTTGCTGCCAGAGTCCTTGTATTGGTAGACGTATGTTGGGGGCGAGCCATGGTAGACGGGATAGGTCATTGGGGCGCCGCCGTGAGGGGGAGTGTACCTTATTTGTTGAGGAGGACTGTAGTGGTAGTTGTTGTAAACATTGGTAGTGTGCGAAGTATGCGTGTTTACGGCTGCTCCTCTGCTTGGACTGTTGCCAGACAGCCCTCCTGAGGCTGGGTAGCCATGACTGCCACCAGATGAGGGGTACGCGTGGTTGTTACCAGATGACGGATACGCATGGCTTTGCCCGGAATTCGAAGGATACGAATGTGACTGGCCTCCACCTCGATTGGTTCCGGATAGTCCGGAGCTTGGAGGGTACGAATGGGACGGATGATGGCTGCCTCCGGACAATCCTCCTGATTTAGGGTAGCTGTGGCCGCCTCCTCTGTACTTCCCCGCATTCACTTGAAGCGTTGAACATAGCAGAAGCGCACAGATAAAAACACACCAGCGCACAGACATTGTGCGAACGTTATCAAAACTAAAAGAGAAAACGCGGGCGCTGCGGTGAATCGAGCGCATCAAACTGAAGTTGTGCGCGAGCGGGACGTTCACTTCGCGAGCCAAGGTTCGGTCACATGGGTTGTTTTTCCTCACTGTACACAACCAACACGCAATGTCTATACACACATACAATACAAGTTAGATTACTGGGTGACCAGCTCAAGGTGTAGAAAATTTGCCCAGTAGATCGGCGGCGTTTACTACTATGCGATGGGCATTAATCAACAGGCTTATTACTGGTTAAACAGACAAATAAAAGTTCTTGACCTAGTTGCTCGGCTATTGTAATGCTTAATTAATATCGAGTGTTAAATTGATATGGATCAGTTGAGCTACCTCTAGACTGTTTGCAACCGTCTGCAGTTAGCTCAATTGTTGCAATTTTATGTACTTGTTTTAATTTGTTGCCTACTTTTCATTGATTGTAATTTTCATTGATAATTTTAGCAGCTTCGGTTCACCTACTGACAATTTAAAAAATATTGTTGTGTTTCTGTATTAAAACATAACTTCTTTCACGCATTTTTCCAGGCAGAAAAGTATAATGTTTAAAATAAATGAATTAATTACTTATCATTTTTTATTTATTGCAAAATTGTATCATGATACGTTTAGTTTTTTTGGCGTGAAGACTTAACAAACACTCATACATTCAAACTCTCGCAATTATAATATTAATCACTACATAGTATAAAACAAAGTCGCTTTCTCTGTCCCTATGTCCCTATATCCCTATGTCCCTTTGAATGCTTAAGTCTTTAAAACTACGCAACGGATTTTGATGCGGTTTTAATAGATAGAGTGATTCAAGAGGAAGGTTTATACGTATAATAAAATATAAAACTTTCCCAAAAACTGTCTAATAACTTAAAACCAGGCAACATTTGCATTTTTTAAAGCGAGACAGAGCTACTGCCGCCTACCTGCTGTGCCTTCGTCACACCTTCATTTCATAGGCGAGGGAACTTGGGGTTTGAAATAATGTGTCATAAGCACGCAAGAGTTGAGATCGTGACGTCATCGCCAGCTGATCAACCCTATTAAACAATTGGGGTTTCTCTGACTCACACGCAATGCAATTGAACTGTTAGAACATGAGTCATTGATCTTTCCTTGTTTGTTTTTTACTGGCTGCACCTACTCCGGACAGACTCAAGATACAATGCTTGTAAATAATGACCGTCATAATGATTCAAAAAATACTTTCTTGATGTTTCAGTTTCATTTATTCATCTCAAAATTATGTTACTTTCCGTTCACTGATAGGGCCAAATAACGCTGAAACTTAGGAACTTATTGGGCTGAAATTTTTCAAAGAGGTGTCTATAGTCTATACCTACCTACCTAGAAGATTTTAGATCTAAAATACCTAACATATAATGATGATGTAGTTATCAAAATCAATAATAACTTAAATTCTTAATATTCATACGTCTGCAAAGACAGGTTTTGGGATCAATGTAGGTATATACCTAACCTGAAATATTATGTATAAATGAATAATGTAACTTTACTCGTATTTTTTGTTGTTCAAAGCGATCAAAAGTTATTAATTTTATAAACAGTTCGAAGCTTCTATGTGTTTTATAATTTAATTTGTTTTCTCAAAGATACAGAACCTATTTCAAGCCTTCGCATTTAGTCGTATCAGGAGCTACTTATTGCTCATAATTTTGCTTCAGGCAAATATCAGAAGTAGTAAAGTTTATATAAGTATAAAAATTATCAAAGACACTTCATCATCATTAGCCTATATTAGTCCACAGCTGGACATAGACCCCTAATGATCGCCAAAGACTCCCCTAATAATCTTCAAAGTTTATTAAAATACTATATTATTTGTATTTTATACATTACAACATACCTACATATTTATATTTAACAGTAAATTTAGGGATTAAGTAATTGCGTTGGCCACTCTGGGCAATATTTAAAAATTAAAAAACATCCCATAAACTATAAGTACAGTATACAACTCGATTTCGAAGTTACTAGAAACCGCGACCGGCGACTCGGTACAGTAAATTTTGTCAAAACATTTGTAACCATGTATAAACCGCATAAACGAAAATTAAAATAATAATTAAAATAATAATTAAAATAATATTATATCAAAGTCTTTGTAGCGCTAGGTGGAAGAATATAACTATATTAAACAAAAAAAGAAATTACTAGTTTTTTTTCTACAAGATTATCTAACCCGATTTACCTAAGTTAATGTAGTTAATTTAGTTGTTCATGCTTTGTATAAATAACGTTTAATTCTTACGGTATGGTATCACTTATAAGTACATTAAGTAGAAATGTAATCAAACACTTTGATAAGGCATACCTAACATACTACCTTATATCTTTGCAAGAACCTTACGAGCATGACAAGAAAACCTTTTCGTTCAATCATTGCGGTAGTGAGTTACATTCCATAAAAGCCCGTAATGGTTTGTTTACCTTCGATGCATGTCTAGGGAAGCCAAGGTAATAGATACACACCTACTATTAAACACTGAATCAAGTGGATTATTTTGAACAAACTGCTAATTCTACAGCGATCAGATATAATTCGCTATGAATATTGGATCACGTGCCAAAGTACCCATAACAATGAGTTGTAAAAATAGCAATCTAGCACTCTTTAACCAGTAATGATATCTAGTGAAGGCAGCGCGGTCATTCTGCAGTGTTTCGTGACGGATACACAAAGCCCGCCAATCAGTTAGTTCCAAGCATAACTTCGCGGCAGAACTACATTTAAAATGTTACTTAGAAGCATAATATCAAGTCTGTTGCTTGGTATGGCGTGTGGCGATGGGATAGAGTTATCGAGGCCTCTGGTTTTGCCGATGCCTCTGTCGATGCCGAACCGCAACGATCGCGCCAACCAGTGCTGGCTTCGAGTTGAGGACATCGAACTTACAGCGACTGTTTCAGTCTACTGCACTTCCGCTGTAACCTTCCTCAGCTACTATATCCATGATTACAATAATAGGAAGATGACTGAGGACGCTGTCGACGTGAGTTTGTGGTACGAGAAGCCTAGTGGAAGAAAGGACGACGCGTACGGAGCTCCAAGCAACGAGAACGATATCAAAGACTGGAGGGTCACAACCCTGAAGGATACCATAACGGGTAGCAGGGTGTATGTTTCTAAACACGCTGATTGTAGACTGCTGATGTACTCGAGAGAAGGTATGTCGAACTATAAAGTAGACTGTGCAACAATTTTATATTTCTTCAATAAACACAATGGAAGTGTAAGATCCAAGACGCCTCATGTGCTGATATTCTTATTCGTTTTCCTTATCATTAATGTCATGTAAAATATTCGCGTTAGCAATAAGTAGGTAGGTGTTATCCATTATTTAGATATTAATTTTTTTAACAAAGATAATTACAATCAATGAATAGAAACAAATTAAAATAGGATTTACAATTGAAACGATTGAGCTAACTGTAGACGGTTGCAAACAGTCTAAAGGTAGCTCAACTGATCCACATCAATACCAGTCGGAAGCGTCTCCAAGACACCGGCTGCATTACCACGCTGTATGGAAATGCTGATGCGCTGAACCAGATACTCACCAGCTCTCGGGTCATGTCATGACATAAATTTCCAATTATTTATTGATCGTTCATAATAACTCTTTTATCAATCAGCATTCCTCCGACTAGGTACCTACTGTTGAACATGACAATTGAAGATGTTCAATAATAATAGCTTGTTTTTATTTATTTAATTGCATGACATTGTATTTCTAGTGACTCAAAGCAATTTGTTTCTATTTGCATCGCTTAGACACAATAACTGAATAGAAAGTTCTCTTCCATGCTGATTAATATTAAAATAGAAACGAATTACACAGGATCGAGAATTAATTATTTTAGTTAGCTACTTTAACTTTATTTGTTAATTTAGTTGTAATAAATTAATTTTATGTAGGTCAGATATCTAATTATGCTAGTTCCATAATATTCCTCTGGTACCTCTTCTTGTACGTAACGGTAACAAATATTTCGAATTTAACCTTCATAATTAATGTTATTATATTTTAAAATGTTGTAATGAATGTTACGTTCCAACTTTGCAGTAGTTACCTACAAAACAACGTAATAAATTATCTTTTCATTGTATGTAACTTGGAGAAGTGTTTTCAAATAAAATGTTATTATTATTACCTTCCATTGCAAGAAAATATTCACTTTCCATTTTTATGTTATTTTAGTAAATTGCAAATAATTTGAATTTGAGCAAATTAGCATTCACCTGAAAACCAGCGTAGCATTTTGGGGCTAGCCAAATGCCGAGGTAGGGACCCTTTTTTTTAACCTTACCACCTGTTTTTTTCTCTTTATTTTTAAATTGATTCTATTGTATTGTTCTGTGTAGTTATATGTTAGATTGAGTAAGTACCTAGTTATTATGTCATTTGTATTTTAAACGTACAAATAAAAAAAATCTTTCTCCTTCTTTCTCCTTCCTTCATCTTTTGCCTTTACTGACATTTTACTATGACATTCGGGTGAAAGGATTTTCAAAATGAGAGCAGTAGGTAGTTCTGGATATTATCTCCAACACCTAAACAAAGCCACACACCTTCCTTTTTCTACTAAGATTATAAAAAGACCACGGGCCGAATTCCATTAAATTCAAAACTAAAAAAATTAAAAATTGTAAGGTCTCAATAGTGCCATTCAGTCAAGATGATTAAAATGACATTTGTGCATTTGGTATTCTACTATTTTTTGCGCTTGAAGAGACTTTCATTCATAATTAGAATGTCAAATTGGTAGTCATAAACGTAATCGTCACAGCTATGAATGAATCTCTAAAAGTTTGTGGTAGTAGAATACCAAAAAGAGTTTAACACTGACATTTTGATTTTTGACACGATACTATTTAATTGGTGAAGCGATTTATTTAGTGGAATTTGGGCCCTGACCTCTACCCGGTCTTATCGGTCTACCGTCCCATCGGATTATGTGTGATGGAATAGAGAGGACACAGGCGTGTGTTATAATATGTCATCATGGCGGATCTGATATATTTGCGCGAGCGGACATTTGCACAAGTGGACCATCGAGTTTGTGGAAACCAATTCCTCTAATTGCAAAGATGAAGATATCATCGAACATGAAGACATCATCGCTTTCATATTCTGCAGTAAACTTCGATTTCAATAATTTGAAGTTATAACAAGGAGACAAGGAGACTAGCCACCTTTTAACTGAATATTACTGGCAGTTCCAAGTGTCTCATGCATATTCACATATATGAATTTAATTATAATTAGTTTTACAATTAGGTTAGCCTATGGCGAGTACACTAAAACTTATGAAGTACCTAATTTACATTATGTTGTAAAATTAAATGTACTAACCTATTACCGGCCGACACAGCATGCATAACTTGTATAAATAATAAATAAATAATGCTGGACAATACACAAAGCACCATCTAACCCCTAAGTAAGCTACTCAAAGCTTGTGTTATGGGTTCTAGATAACTGATATATTTAATACATTATATAATATACATAGATAGATATTTTTTATTAGGTATACATAGAAAATACCCATACCAACGGAAAAAATTCTCCAGATCGTACAAAAAATTGTTCCGAGGCGGAAACAAAATTGTCGTTGGCTCCGTTGTCTGTCCGCCGTAGCATCGTAGCACGTGCTACGATGCTACAAAGAATCGGCGTAGCATACAAAAGACTACTACACACTGCAACTGCATTGAATGAGGAAAAGTAAAATACACTGATATACGCAAATCTCTGCGACGTCTATTTCGAGGGATATCATAAGTAATTTCGCGCAAGTATCCTTCGCGCAAGTGTGTTTCGAGACTAAATCACGAAACACTTTTCTTTAGGTTAGTCCTACTAATATTATAAACGCGAAAGTTTGTAAGTAGGAATGGATGGATGAGGAATGTTTGTTACTCTTTCACGCAAAAACTACTGAACGGATCTGAATGAAAATTGGCACAGAGATAGATTATAGTCTGGAATAACACATGGGCAGACGAAGTCGCGGGCACCACCTAGTAGACTATAAAAGTAGACATTTGCGCGATGCAAATGTCTTCTCGTGCAAATATCTACTCGCGCAAAGGTTCACTTATGTCTAGTTTCCATTTAGGCTGACTGTCGTGACCGAAACTCTGCTACCAGGACAAAAAAAATAAAGATATTTTTTTTGTACCTAATATGACAATTTCCATTTTAATTAATATAAGTATAATTTTTTTATTAAATTAATGTAAAAAAAGTCATAAGTTGTAATGATGTTTGTTTGTGTAATAGAGTAAAAACTCAAATTTCACAATTAGCTAACAATAGTTGGCTTAGTTAGTAATTTGCCCTGAACAGAGGTTTTTCCTTCAAGGCCAGACTGACTACAGCGTCCGTTCCGTCTGGTTTGCGGTGAAGAATTGTATTTATATAAAATCAATTTGTTCTGTAACATTGATTTTATTTGTAATGCATTTTTGAGTCTATTTTATTATATTTGTAACATATTTGGCCATCAACGTGACATTTTAACTTTGAAAAATGTAGGGGATTGTATGTTTGTCTGTTTTTATGTCGACTAAATGTTTTTTGGATGATCACAAAATTCATTTTATAAATATTTAAGTATATGAATTTCATTTTATGGTAACTAGTTAGTTAGTCAGATACCTATTGGGAAAATAGATAGGTCTACAGATATTATATACCTATAATAGATATGGTATAATCAATAATATTACATAAATAGATATATTTTATATAAATAGACAACACCCAGAACCCGGAACAAATATTTGCAGATCTTATAAACATTTATTGTTCCAAGGCGGGAATCGAACCCGCAAGCTCCTAAGTCACAGGCGTCGGGCTTTTTTATTATTATTAATGTAGCTTGGTGCTTACGCCTAGATGGTGCTGTGTGGATTTGTCTTGAGTTATTTATTTATTTACTAAAAGGTTTAGGCTTTTTTTTATTTGTTTTAGGGAAAACATCATCTTAGATCTTAGAAACGACAACCGTTGGGGTAAACGCGTTCTTGAGTGGAGACCGTGACTTAGCAAACGTAGGGCAGGACGCCCTCTGGCTAGGTGGGATGACGATCCGCGGAAGACTGCTGGCAGATACTGGATGCGGCAAGCTGAAGACAGGGCACTATGGCGCTCATTAGGGGAGGCCTATGCCCAGCAGTGGACTAATATACGCTGATGATGATGATGATGATCATCTTAGATGGATATTAAAATAAACATTTACATTTCATCACTACATAGTATAAAACAAAGTCGCTTACTCTTTCTCTATTTCCCTATGCATGCTTAAATCTTTTAAACTACGCAACGGATTTTGATGAGGTTTTTTTAAATAGATAGAGTGATTCAAGAGGAAGGTTTATACGTATAATAAAACCGTGCGAAGCCGGGGCGGGTCGCTAGTTTATTTATAATTCATTTGGTATTTATGTAGGCTTAAACTTTATTTATTTATTTAGGGGACAACATCATCTTAGATGGATATTACTTTAAACATTTACAATCTGTTTACAGGTATTGATAGTCATTATATCTACTATTACCTATTACATAAAGTGCTTCAAACACGCTTGGGTAATTGTTTAAAGCTATCCTATTCTCACACAATTATACAACAATGAGCAAAATATGTATAAAACGATAAAATAGAACAAAAGATCACTTGCTTATGCAAGACACTATAAAACAAGATGGTTTGTTCATAGTTTAGATAGCTGCCTACTACATGTTTATTCTGTCGCATCCTATCGAAATTTGTAATACTAAGTTGTTTTGTGTCTAAGTCACAAATAAAAGTTTCTATGTTTATAAGTTGTATAAAGCAAGAGTAAGAATATCTTCGTTGTAGTCGAACTCAATAAAATACGTATTATTATGGATAACTCAAAAGCTACTAGTCCGATCTTGATCAAATTTATTTATATGAGAAGCACCATTCTGCACCATCTTTTATATATAAAAAAGAAACATTGAGAACAGGACCGGACGTTCTCAATTCGTAAGGAAATAATTTTATTTTAAGTACAGTCAAACACATAAAATATAATATACTAGCTGCGCCTCGTGGCTTCACCCACGTGAAAATTTATGAAAAGTGCTTTTACTAGTCCTAGAACTACGTCAATACAAAATTAAAATCCGTTCACTAGTTTTGGCGTGAAGATGTAAGAAACATTCATACATCCATCCAAACTTTCTTATTTATAATATAAATATGATTAGTGTGATATTGGCGCATCTTCATAAATGGGAATGCGACCACATAATCCTAAATGTACCCAAAATGTCACGTTCCGTGAACCTAGGTAAATAGAGACCCAGATGGGTTGTGCTAACTGGAAAAATAAATGGTGTGTCAATATTAACATAAGAAAATCATAAAAGGAAATAACAGATTAGGCAATGATGCGATATGCCAATAGAGATTAAATAGAAGAGTCCAAAAATAGATTAAACAGTAGTCACTGCCCGTTGCTTCGCTTACATGGAACTTACTTCTAGATAAAACGTAGGCAAGTGAAATAATTTCTGAAATCTGAATAGAAGTTCTGAAAGGTATTTCTTAGGTACCTCTGGATACAACGTAGACTTGCTCAAAAGTTGAAGAATTTGCTTATTAAACCAAACAAAAGTTCTGGAAGTTATTTCTTATTTATCACTGGATTAAAGGTAACTGCGAACTAACGAACAGTCAAAAAAATGTTTTGAGTTTTCGACAATGCCGCGGATCAAAAACGTCATAAGGTCGTTAGGTAATTGTTGAAAAGGTACTAAACCTTAGGTACTAACCCTAGACAACTGCAATAATGTTGAAAGGCTTTGTTTATTTTTTAGCGTTGACTCTAAGAAGTATGGATATATCAATTGGTAGAAAAGTGTAGTAAATTCAACCCGTTTTTGTGCGTTGTGTCACTATGGAAAGTTGCATCTATAGTTGCAAATATACCCTAATTTGATCGAACACTTCCTCCAAGCTTCACCATAGATAGCAGATTAAGCTACAATTTATCATCTGTGGAGACTGTGGATGACAGGCTGCGGAATAAATGAATGAGTCGGACAAATTAGAGCCTGCTGTTTTTTTATAGCAATCGTTAGCGGTGTTATGGCATTTGTGAAAGGGGTTTAGAGGATAATTGAGTTTTTGAAGGGAGTTTGATGAAAGCTCTTTGTTTTCATGTGGATACTTTTTAACGAGATAGGGAGGTCAGCATTCTGTGACCTAACAATTATTTATGAATTCGTGTCGTATATCCATAAGATAGTCCATAAACACAACAAAGTGTCTAAAAAAGATTTTGTGTTGATTATGCTTTATTTCTTACATGATAATAGTTGGAAATTTGACTAGTCTAAGTACTTTTTTGTAAACATCAAGAAATAAACTACCATTGTAGAAGTGTCAGAACTTCATATTATTAGGTATGTCCTTTGCATAATGTCGCAATTCTAGCTTACAAACTAAGCTATAAGGACAAGTGTGTAGGTGTCGAAGACAAGTTGTGTGTTCTCATAATATGTGAATCTTCTAATATTACTTCAGAGCTGGCAATTTTTTGGGCCCTATGAGAAAGTTCTGAGGGACTATGTTTGCGTGCGTTTAGTTGATAATCACATTGTATAAAAGACAAATTAATCATTAGGGCGTGGATAGAAAAGGCCATGGTCATTGAAGCCATGCGCACGTGTAACTGTGCCTACCTACACATTAGAACAAATTCTGTCCATAGTACATGTATTTAAATATTAATAAGTATTTAGGTATGTTTGCAGAAAAAGTTGAGTTTGTTTACATATCGTCCGAATGAAAACACGTCCGTGAAAGAGACAACTCGTCCGAATCCCAAATCTTTTCATGAGTTTTTTACATCGCCGTCTAGCTTCACTGGACATCTAACTGTATGTGACATTTGGAAAAACTTTCTTTCGTAACAACTAGCCTCCTACAGTGACTGACATACATGAGGGGAAAGTTAGGCATATTCTGCTGGAGGCAACCAATGTCACGGACTTTCAATTAGCGAGTGTAATTAATCACCTTTCCCGAGGGCACTAGAGCCATTCATTTATTATCACAGGTCGTTATGTACATCGTTGAAATTACTGAAACATTGTGTATTTAATTGAAAATATCTGAGAGGCCACGGGTCATTCTGTGACAATGACGGATCTTTGAAAATGGGGTTGTCAGTGGTGTTTTACGGCAGTGCACAGTGCAGTTTGAACACATTGAACCTCTATAGCTCTCGATAGAGAGTATTATGTTCCTTGCTTTATAGTTTCCTTATTTTTTTATTTACGTTCTACTCATAATAATATAACAATCAAAAACTTAATAAATCTTAGAAAACCACGCAGGTTTGCGATGGAGAGTTAAAGGTAAAAGTCAGCCGAGTGATTTTCAAAAAGGTGTGACAATGTTATTAGCTTTATTCTTCTAAAATACTTTTTTGTCTTGAACATTAAGTTAATAATTGGAATAAGGTGAGTAACTTAATTGCTCTGATACCTATTTATTCCAGTTGTGACTAACAAAGCTATATTTTGGGCTCCACACAAAAACTTAGTTTCACCAAACTCATCAAACTTTTCTCCACTAGTGTTCATAAAAGATAGCAGCCGTAAAAACGACATGAAGTTACAAACCCTTGGCATAGCAACCGTAAAATAAACTAGCGCATAGTACGTAGAAAGAGTGACTTTATTTAATCCAATGATCCATCCACTCCAACCACTCGCAATATTGCAGTCATGTCGTATGCAAAGTGAGCTTGTAGGTAGAAAGAGATATAAGGAGCAAACTTTTAGGATCTTCATTTACTTTATGACGATTTCGAAAATAGAAAATCGTATTTATCTTCAAGCTCAAGGAGGCTCAAGGAGGTTGGATGTCATATATGCAACTATGGGCTTATACCAGTTTTCCCCCTAAAATCACCCTTCAGGGGGAAACTAAATAGCTAGGGACCATAGTAATGCTAGAATCTTTGCTAAATAGGTAGATATTGAAAAAAATACCAATTTCTAGTAGATCCTGCAGACGCACGGTCTATGAATGTATGCTCTATGGCTATTACATAGGCCCTTTACAGACAGTAGGTAGTCATTTTTTGCACGAAACGAACCACCTTACCACCATGTTACTACGGGCGCGTCACCAACTGATACCTTTTTTCTGATTTCTATGGTCAAGTAAATAAAAGTCAAAATAATTTTTATAGTTGATAACGGATCGGCCGTCCTTCGTTTTGTGCAATCCTACAACTTCGTTCTAATTTCAAGGAGATGTCACAGATTATAAGTACCTATGGTAGAAATTCTGAAGCTAAAGATGGTACATCTAAGATCGCGAATACTTCGTAGCTAGACGATTATAGAAGTGTGTTCACTAAAGGCCAACTCTAGAATAGTATTTTTCCTGTCTAACAAGCAATAAGTTGGCAAATTATTTTTTATTATCACGAAAAGTCATGTTGTTTTAAGTTTTGTTTGATAACGAAACACAATGTATTTTTATACTTTACAAATATACCAATTTGCCTCTGTTCTCTTTACATAAAGGTGTAGGCTTAGAATAATTACGCTGTAATGGAAAAGCGGTGAAAACAAACGCATGACCCCTGTGACATTGGAGGACCTAAGGTCATGTTGGAATAAAATACCCCGGGATTACACACAGGCGTGTTTATTTGACATCTCCTGGGATAAAATAGAGTTCGTTCAGCTTCGTAAAGCGCGCGTCTTTCTCTGCTTTGTAGCAGGTAGGTACAACTGGTTGCTCTCTTCGTGAAATAAATCAATTATTAAATTCATGACGTAAATATCCTATTTTACATATAACTACGTAAATATAAAATCTATTAACTCATTATTGCTACATTAGACTTTTTATAATGTCAATAAACGCCTACAGACTTCTAGTTTTTCCAGACTTCTAGTTATTCCATTTTATTGGATAATTTCAGCAAGAAAAATTAATTTAATTTAATAAAATTTAATACCAAGGGGGCTGTAAAAAATGCCTTTGAAGAAGTTGTTGCCTCCCGTCCCGCTGATTTTTTCAAGAAAAGCCTCAAAAAACAGCCATTACGTTGGCAAAGATTCATCGATTGCATGGGTGATTATTACTCAGAATATGAAAATATTATTAAAAAAATCATTAACGACATATTTACCTACCTAATAAAACCAGCAATTTCACATGCAAAGACCTAACATAACTCAAAAGAGTTCAAGTGACAAAGCACTGGCAGAGCTTGGAATTTACATGAACATTTTGGTCTGAAATGGTGTCATAAAAATTTTCCGCAAGATTCCTCCACCGACTCCAACCTAATTGAATTTAACTCCAGTCTTTCTTAACTAGTGAACGATTAAGGATAACTGCAGTTTTATAAGACCGCCTGCGACGTCGACACGAGCTTCATAAATAAATAATAACACGAACATTAAATACGAAAGTTTGGATTGTTGAATGAACGGATGTATGTTTGTTTCTTCTTCACATCAAAACTACGAAATGGATTGGGCTGAAATGTTCATTAGATGTAGTTCTAGGTCTGAAGTTTCTAGATATTACGTTTATTCAAAATTTCAGCCCATTTTATTTGAATAAAACATAGGCTTTCATTAATTTTCTCGCGGGAGAAGAAACGGGGCACAGCCAGTCTATAATAAAACGTCTAAGAAGCGTACCTAAAACATTTTTACATATCACGGTCCTTAAGTAATCAGGTGATAGATACCAGATTACTGACAATCATACACCCAGCCAGATCCATATGTAAATAATGCTGGACAATTCACACAGCAGCGTCTAGCCCCGAGCTAAGCAGAGCTTGTGTTATGGGTATAATATAATTAATGCAATATATTACATTGATAGATATTTTTATTACCTATACATAGAAAACACCCAGACCAACGGAACTTTCTGCAGATCGTACACAAATTTGTCCCGAGGCGGGCATCGAACCCGCAACCTCCTGCGTCGCAGGCGGATCTTCGCCCACCGCGCCACATCGGTCGTCAATATCGTCGTATTGGTACTAGATAACTGATTACGATACATTAGTTAGTATAGATGTTTGCAACCGTCTGCAGTTAGCTCAATGGTTTTAATTGTATGTAATTTTTTCTATTCCTTGATTGTTATTTTCGTTGTTAATATAGTTAAAAAATTTAGATCGATATAATATTGCGATATATTTAACTTCACATAGATAACACGCAGAACATCCGGAACAAATATTTCACGTGACCCTAAGCGGGAATCGAACCCGTCATCTTCAGCGTCGCAGGCTGACCTTCGCCCACTGCGCTACATAGGTCGTCCTAAAAACTAACAAGGTAGCTTACAACTACAACCATTTGTCTTGCGTCAGGAATAGAACCCGCTACCAAAATCGCAGGCGGATTATTAGTTTGCTAGATCGTCTCTAATCTCAGTTTATCTCAGTTCTTCTCACCATCGCGCGATGAATGATGTGCACTTACAATGACAAGCACAGTAAAAGCTTTTGCACATAGAAATTTCTTAGGATATTTTATTAAAAATATTTTTCTGCGTCAATACATTCAAACAAAATGTAAATGAAAGTAAAAGTAAAGATTGCAAAATATGTAGCACTTACTTTAAAAAAAGAATTTGATTTTCATAAAAAAATACCTGCATTCAAATTGAGAATATCCTCTTTTAAACCGACTGCAAAAAAAGGAGGAGATTTTCAATTCGACTGTTTTTTTGTGTCATGTCATGATCCGTCTTTTTTGAGTTACCTTAAAAGCTGGTTGCTTTATTCTCAGCTATCAAACTACGAAAATTATTTCTTTTACGGTAGAGGCACTGAAAGGCGCAAAATGAATGGAAAGATACGATATTCTTACCTTGTTTTCAAAATTTTTAATATTAAAACATTGCTGTTACTGTATGCTAGTTTCGAAATTAAATATACCTCTAGTATAAGAACTATAGCTATTAAATAATAGCTATAGTTCTTATACTAGATTAAAATTAACAAATTACGTGTTTTGATTGTCTTCTGTTTTGTATACCTACCATTTAAATAAATAAAATGCACAACCAAACTTTTAGGGACTGTTCGAACCCGTGCCGTGGTTCGAACAAACCCAACTCTCGAAACACTCTCAGGAATGTAATACCCCGTTGATTACATACCGTTCTCTTTAAATACCCTTTGACCGTTTCTGGATAAACCCTTCGAATAACTATTTGACCCTTTTAGTAAAATAGGTTAGGTAATCTGTGATTCAATTGGTCAGTGGTCAACTCACACCAGTTGGTACAAGATTTTTGGTGTGAGTTAACGAATGACTTGCAAAATCTCCACGAAATCACCCAAAAAGTCACCACAAAAACACCCAAAAGATACGAAGTCAATATCGGTTTATTGGACACAAGTTTCATACCAATATGGTATAAAACTGTCCAGCTGGCAACTAATAAAACTCAGGAACATGTGTGCAGACTGGTACACGTACAGAGCATGTAGCCTTGAAGAACTTTCGATGCAATATGCGAACTTTTTGTTGACCTATGTCTTTATAAAGTCACAGGGCAATATAGATAGATAGAATATACTTTATTGCACAAAATTTGTACATGGGCGAGCATAATGCTAGATAGCATTCTCTACCTGCTAACCTTTGGGTAGTGTGGACAGCAGTTTAGTAGGTAGTGCTTGGAAACAAAAACAGAGAAAGGAAAACATACTGAGTACATATTATAATTATATTTAATATACTTAGTTATATTTATAAATAAAAGATAGATAAAAAGTTTATTTACTTCAACAGACAATTAAGATAAAGATATTAAAACAAAAGCACAATAGATAAGCTACCTCTAGACTGTTTGCGACCCTCTGCAGTAAGCTCAACTGTTTCAACTGTAAATACTATTTTTAATTGGTTTCTATTCCTTAATTGTAATTTTCTTTGTTCATAAAGATAAATTGAAGTGACTAAACTTAATGGTTTTAAAAGACTTAAAAAAAGAGGAATACTTAGAATAGAAAACAACGAGGTAAACTGATTTCAATAAGTACCTAATTATTTTCTTTGAATGCCTTTAAATTACCTACTTGTCATAGTAGTCACTTTTTATGAATTCAATTAATGAAATACCAAATGGTAAATGGTACAATACAATAAATGAGGTACTTACGAAATAAAACATCACTACATAGTATAAAATAAAGTCGCTTTTTCTGTCCCTATATCTTTATGTCCCTTTGACTGCTTAAATCTTTAAAACTACGCAACGGATTTTGATGGAGTTTTTAAATAGAGTGATTCAAGAGGAAGGTATAAACGTATAATAAAAACGTGCGAAGCCGGGGCGGGTCGCTAGTAGTTGTATAAATAACATGACATATTTAGTTACTATTTATTAGACATATTACCTAGTTAGTTGTTATATCAGAAATCAATAACTTTATTTCTTTAGGCTAGTGAAATAAACACTTAGACTAGTCAAATTATATACTATAGGTATTTATCAAAATAATATAAGAAACAAGGTGTTAATTGATTTTCTCTTCGCTTCAATCTTTTGTCCACTAGTCGAAGAACCGAAAAATAAACCACTAGCACGTTTATAAATTCTGTGTAACTTATGTGTCTAATACATGTTTGTTTTATTAATAACTAGCGACCCGTCCCGGCTTCGCACGGTTTTATTGTACATATAAACCTTCCTCTTGAATTACTCTATCTATTACAAAACCGCATCAAAATCCGTTGCGTAATTTAAGCATTCAAAGGGACAAAGATATAGCGACATAGGGACAGAAAAAACGACTTTGTTTTATACTATGTAGTGATTACATATTATTGTCGGTGTAATAATAGTTTACTAATTGACGAGAATTACTGTATTTACTATGTCTTGTTCCTAAAGGTTACGTGCATTTTGGTCTACACGACATGCATTTGGAAATCATCCAAATGCGTGAAAATGATATACCAAATCATCATAAATTACAGCAGTGTCATATGCATATCCACTTCCTCAAACACTACTCCAAAACTGTACCATGCCCTACTCAGTTTTCAGAACAAGAAAAACATTTAATAAATAAGCTTCAGTAACCTTCGACTATGATTAGGAAACTTACCTAAATAAATAATACTGGACATATTATTATACATAGTAATATGCAAAATAATAATATTATTCAAAAAAGTGAGCACTTCATTTCATAATTTCAATTTTTTTATCTTTTATTTTACGACGTGTAGAAGAGTCCTGTATGATCTTAAGAAAATAAAAAGCTCTGTTTTTTTATTTTGATACAAAATAATGCGAAATGTTACTATGCTAAATAATGTTTGTTAGTTTTTCACGACAAAACTACTGATACGGCTGAAATTTAGCAACGTACCTATATCTTACCTATCTATATCTAAATCTCGAAAAACACATTTATATACACATTTATACGTGTTTTTATCACTACAGTTTTACCGAAAAATATTTTTCCCGTGAAAGAAACGAGCCAAACCGCGGGAATGGGTTAGTTTATACTCCATACTCTCGAATACTCTCGATCACAAATAATAAAAATTTAGATACTTATTAATATACATATGATTGTGATATTTATTGTAACAATTTTGTTTTAATTTGTATATCATTAATTTAAATGATTATGTGCATGATGTATGTAATACCTACTTAAATGATTAAGTAAAAAATTATGATATGATTAGACTTTTACCAAAATAAAGTGAATCTGAATTATTCGTATCCTGCATGATAATAAGCTTGGCTTACTTGCGTAACTTCCAAATGAAAAACATTTCCCCAGTAGATTAATTTTAACATTCCAACCTTGTAAAACTCCCAAATAATTAGGTATTTTTATTTATAACATAAGCTTGTCATTCCTCATAGAATTAAAACGTCTAGTTAATAAAAATATATGACGTTCGTGGTTTTAAAGACATCTGAATGTGTTATTTTAGATCTTCATAACATATGCTTGCTGTTGATTGAATAAAATTAGATAGGTAAAATAAATAACTAGGATGTGTTTTGCCAAATTATTAAAACTATTCAATATTTTAAAATATGGTTAGATAGATGGATAAAGATCATTTATTAATTATCTTAAAAACCTAGCAGTGCCTTAAAGCCTATGTTAGGTTTATGTTAGCTCTAGGTTTTCTTCTAACTGTAACATATTAATAAAATTCTGCATTTGTCTACCCAAAAATGGTACTTTGGACGGAGATATTACTCAATAACAAGAAAAATAAAATATACTAGGAAACAGAGATAATATAGTTAAAGGTAAGCACAATGGGCGGCCTTATCGTTAAAAGCGTCTCTTCCAGGTTACCTTGTTAACATTGGTTGTCAGTACTAAATAATATAAATATTAATTAACGTCGTAAATTGACTTGATGCTACGTAAATACGCTTGAAAAACTTGTAAAAACCTTAAAACTCTGAATGAAATAACTGCCATGAGGTGCCGGATAAGATTTCTTTCTTTCTTCTAAATTTTAATCTTTCCGATGTCTTGGCGGGAATCGTAGGAGGTGAGGCAAATACACCGGGGGTCGGTCAGAATTGCCGTCTGCAGATCCGATTTACTACTGAATTGCTATTTGTACCGCATGCCATGCGTTGAGATAATCAGATAGCCGAGGTCACTCCGCGAAGCCAGTGAAGATCCCAGGAAGATTCTGTGCTTCTGGACGGAGTTAGCCTAGCTAAACAAAACCTACAACTGGACCAAACAGAGTCCAAATGCGGAAAAAAGAGTACTTCGACCTAAGACCTAACAGATAATGACATTGTCTGCTGATGATATGAGCCAGTAAGGCGTTTATTCATTGAAGCCTATGTCCAACAGTTGACTGGTAAGGCTGTTGAAGTGAACGCTCCTAACTGTTTAATACGGATCCATGAAAAATGAGAGTAATACTGTTTAACTGTTTACAAACAAGTTAATGGAATATTTTGCCCTCAAGTGAGTATTTGGGAGGCAGGTCACGTGCCCTTTCACTGACGAGCCTTTGTTTTTTAATAAACCGAGAACTGCGTTACTTTTAATAATAACTTTTTCTCAAAATGAGTGATACCTACTGAAAGCCAGAAAGTTATTGAGCCATTGTTAAACGTTCCTCGTACATATAGCGAGATGATTCTGAAAGTCCACATCATAATCCATGTCCAGTCTACATGTCCACAGCTGGATAATGTGTAGACAATAAACATATTTGATTGTTTTTAGTTAGGATTATCACCTAACACGCCTAATATTTCGGCTGATTCCGTATTTGTTCCGGGTGCTCTCACATTAATTCGTTTATGGTGTTTGTGGGATATTACGATGCTTGTTTCCGGAGGTCGAGGTGTGTATCAAGTTTTGATGGCGCAATCAACTGTTTATTAGAACGCGACGTGCTGAGTAATGTTTGGAGTTTGTGTCCTAATATTACAAGAACTTTCTTTGGTGTCACAAACATCAGTCATATAATATATAATATAATAATAATATAAGCCTTTATTGCTGTTTTTACATATATATCTTTTAAAAACTATGCCTTATTACTAACTTATTAACTAGTTATTTATGTTATAAATCTAAATCGGCAAACGTTGGTTTTTCAGTGACAGCTTGTCCTCCGACATAGGCCTCCTCTAAAGATTTCCAAATAGTCTTATCCTTTGCTGCACGAATCCATAGTGGACCGGCTATTTTCCTAATATCTATGACATCAGTCATAACCGTCTTCAATTATTTTTTCACTGATCCAAAGCATCTTTCTTGCATCTTCTTTCTTCTTTATGTACAACCAGAGAGTAGTTATTTTCTCTTCCGGGTCTTTTCTACGTATAGTACTAAAGTCTTATGTATGAAATGTAGTTATTTCTGATCAAATATAATTAATTATTAGACAATCATGAGTTAATCCTACTACCCTACTAATATTATAAACGCGAAAGTTTGTAAGTATAGTATAGTAGATGGATGGATGTTTGTTACTCTTTCACGCAAAAAACTACTGAACGGATATGGATGAATTTTTGCACAGAGATACATTATAGTCTGGAATAACAGATAGGCTATATTTTATCCCAGAATTCCCACGGGAACGAGAATTACGCGTTTAAAACTGCTAGGCGCTGCTAGTTACTTATAGAATCGCTGAACTGCAACGTCTGCAACATCTTGTAGATTAACATCGCTCTACATTATGGTGCCTATATTTAAACTAATCAATGACACCATATGTTTTTTCTTTATCGTCTCTGATTCGAACCGATCTATTTATCTTCTACAGCTAGCGAGCGTAAACTTTCGTAGCAATAAGTCTCGTATCACGTACGTATACCTACGTGTTTGTGAAGCTGTGTTACGCAATATAAAACAGTCTGAAGACTATTTACATGACTCGTTTATTCGGTATTGATAGAAAAAACAAATCTTGTGTTGGAAATTGTATTCTAATGTTTACTTTTGCCACAAGTAAGACGTAGGTTTTTTTATTAATCACACTAGTATTAAAAATGTGAAAGTTTGGATGGATGTATTGGTGGATGGATGTTTGTTATCTCTTCACTTTACACCTAAACTACCGAAAGGATTGGGCTGAAATTTTGAATAGATGAAGCTAGATCTGGCATAAAACATAATTTTTTACACGAGTGAAGGCGCGGGGCGCAGATAGTGAAAATGTTTTGTTTAATTATTTTTAACGCTATTTTCCTTTAAAGTTACTACAAGTTAATAGATTATGAAATACTTTAAATTTCAGATCAAGTTCAGTGTGTTTTTGGAGTTTGAAAAATCTGTTAGTATTTATTTTTCTAGGCAACATGCTCCATCATCGCTTCCTATGCCTAAGCCTAAACAACCAGCGCAACTCTTTTGTTCATATTTAAGAACTCATACATATTTTTCCATACAAATATGGTAGACAATGGAAATTTCTATTTCATTAATATATAAGTACATTATTTATATGTATAGATATAGTATTTGCTCAGAATTATACAGGTCAAGCGAACGAAAGAGAGCAAAGACGAACAATCAAACGTGAACAAAGGCAAACAAAGAAGAGATCATATAAACAGTTCTTAAGTTCCGTGTTACTGGCAACCAGCATCATTCAACCGTGGCTACTGGGCAGTGAACGTATTAAAAAGCACAACTACTGGAATAACGTATACGTATAATCTGCGTGTGAAACTGTTCATTTTGAAAGCCTTCTATCCTGCTTATT
Organism: Eupithecia centaureata; assembly: GCA_944547425.1. Lineage (NCBI taxonomy): Eukaryota > Metazoa > Arthropoda > Insecta > Lepidoptera > Geometridae > Eupithecia > Eupithecia centaureata. The sequence goes on along the minus strand of OX155682.1, from coordinate 11,309,223 downwards.
CATATATAAAATTTGATAAGATTAATAGATATTGTAAATTATTTGCAACTTTGTACAGCAATCAACTTCAGTAAGTAGGTAATAGCGATAATCGAGCTTCGATAATCGATTTTACCTATCAGACATCAACGTAACGAAATAAGCAGTATTAAGCAGTATTACCAGTATTACACCGCTAGTTCAGCCTTTTATCTCTACCGCTTTTAAGCCCTGTTTCGGGTCAATGTGCCGCACCAGTATGTATGTAAGTACATGTAAGTACATATTGGGGATCCTTGACACAATAAGGCTTGCACAGCCTGTCAAATTTGTCATCATAAACGACGTTCCTGGATCGACCAACATAGAGCTGCGCCCTGAAGTCCTTGTAGAGTTTTCCGCCACCATTTTGATTTCTGAATTTCCTTAATTTTTTACCCTTCGCCTACCGGCCCAGAAGTCTTTAGCAGGTAGGTTGGCGATATAATAAAAATTACTGACAATCTACACAGCAGTATTTAGAGACAAGTAAGCAGTATTTATGTTTGGTACTAAATACGCAGTTAAAAAAATATTTTGATTAGACAATGAACCAAATATCGGCAAATCGTATAAACATTTTATGTCCCGAAGTGGGATCGAACCCTCAATCTCCTACTTCGCCGGCGGACCCGCTGCGCCTCTGAGATCGTCATGCTCGTGTCTATGTGTCTAATGTGTCGTGTGTACGTAACACAAGTAACACTACTATACTCAAAATGTGAGTTCGAAAACGGATGACAGATGAATTAGATGATGAACGAAAGTCTTCAAAATTTGTTCCGAAAAAAAAATCTTGAATATCTTTTTAAATGGTGGTTTTAAAGTAAGTGAAGATGTGACCTAATATGGAGCACGCCAGAGAGAACTTATACTCACCCTGGATAAAGACTGCAAGATTTCTCTATCGATTGAATCTACCGGGAAAACATCGCAGGAAGCCTATTCGACTCGACTAAATTTCTTTAAACTGATTTGCCACCATTATTTCTTTTATTCTGACAATATTTCTTTTTAATCCCTTTTTAACAATACCTATATTATCTAGAATTCTAGAATGGAGTTCCAATAGACATTTGGCAGTTGATTCAGCTGTTGCAGACAGATAAAGGTCAACATGAAATCCAATTTCACGTAAATCCTTCAAGCTCGAAATTCAAACAGTAACGAAATCTAACGAGCTTTCTATGTATAGAATATCAATTTTACTATAGATTAGATATACAAGATTCCTCGATTCGAGAACTTTTCGAGATAAATTGACTTTCTATTTTGCCACAAATTTTATAGCGGCATGGCTAGGTTTGTATAGTTTTCGGATATAAAGTTCGTGTGGTCCAGTCCAATTTACACCATATCATCATCTCCCGCGAGTGTCGTAAGCGATGACTTATGGATTTCTACCGGGGAGAGCAATAGCGCCCCTTAGTTTTCTCAGAGCCGATATATAAATAACGCTATAAAATCCACAGC